>CM043114.1:50717046-51217494 GCA_023701765.1 Hylyphantes graminicola
GAATTGAACTGACCTACATAAAAATGCAAATCGTTTGTTGTTTGCAAATCGTTTGTTTTTGAGTAGCTTATTTTTAATTATTACTGATTATTTTTTACTTAAATATGTATTCTGTTTAATTTGAGCTTCTTATAAAAGGTATTATTTTGAAATTAATATTAATCATTACTATATCCAGGATGGGTAATTAAAGGGAAAATTACTGGTTAATCTTCATATCTTATGTAACTCAAATGAAAGAAAAAAATGGTTAAATTGACTATTAGATTATTTTTTCACCTCTACCCGTGCAACGTCGGGTATAACAGCTAGTATCCTATATTTTATTAAAAAATACTGTAATCGTGCTAAAAATATGAGTAACTAATTAAAACAAAATTTTCACTCCATTATGAACATTTCATGGGCACGACAACAACAGCACTGTTACTGAAAAATCCAATTATCTAAATTTATGATTTCTCGATTGGGAACCGGTCTCTATTGTTTTCAAGTGTTGCAGTTTTACTGTATATCGAGGTGACAATGACTAAAAAGACGGCGTGCATTGCTTTGTTTGTGTCCTATCGACTTACATACAAATTCGCCTTTTTTTCTCGTCTACACTCTTAAAAAAAGAGTGAATTCCACTGCAGTTGGGGAAGTGCATTTTCGACACTGGAAAGGAGTGAATATTATGTCAGAGTGAGTTAAAATCACTCGTTTGGAGTGATCCTGTCGGAGGTTTGACACACAAAGGATCCACTCCAAAAGGAAAGGTGCATTTTCCAGACTAGAGGAGTGAAAATCAATAAGACTGAGTTAAAATCGCTCGTTCGTTTTAAGAGTGTACACTCTTAAAACAAGAGAGTGGATTTGAACTCAGTCTGAGTTAATTTCACGCCTCCAGAGTGGAAAATGCACTTACCCGGAAGGAATGGATTTTTTGTGTGCTAAACCGCCGACAGGATCACTCCAAACGAGTGATTTTAACTCAGCCTGAGGTAATATTCAATTCCTTTCCAGTGTCGAAAATGCACTTCTCCAACTGGAGTGGATTTCACTCTTTTGTTTTAAGAGTGTAGTATCTCCATTTCAACCTCTAATTAAATTCATTCATGTAGAATGCGCCCTGGAAAGTATACATACTCGCCATAACAAGTAGTTTTAGAGACTTAGAGTATGATGTATTTCACCGTCCGAGACAACTTATTTGCTTATTAGCCATCCTTTGAATATTTTTTGCCTTTAGCCATCCATCCAGCATCCACTATGTTAATAATCTTAATATACGCGTATTGCCCCAACGCCGAAGTGGTCACGGTAATTTGGCAACGAGCGTATTTTGGAAACTTATTGACGATAGGAAAAAACTAACTAGGAATTCCTCTAGGGCACATAAAATGAATCTATGCATAGATATGGGCATTGCATTATGCATAGAAATCCTTTTGTGTAAGAGGATTCAAAATTTGATGTTGCTCAAATAGAAAAAAATAAAAATTGGTATACATTGTGTTGAATATTAGCCATGCATATCTTAATATAGTTAAATGGAATTTTAAATAAAATACATTTTGGAAGCATCAACATAGCATTCGGAATTTTGAATAATGGCCACATTATTCTAACCAAATCTATTGAACAAAATATGAAAGCATGATTTCATAGAAAAAAAAGTAACTAAAGATTTCACGAAATCATCTTGCAGCATTCGAGATAATTTTGAACCCGGGCGGAAGTGAAGAGGCAAATTTATGAAAGGAACTTTTGCATGACGCTGATATAATGGACCTCGATGAATTTATTTAACCACCAAACACCGTTTAGTATATTTAGAAAATTTTTCAGGAGCGCCATCCTCACTTATACATTGCTGTATTTCTAAATATACTGCAGCCTTATGGAGTCAAATTATGGAAGGGCAGCAAAATTCAACAATTTATTCAAAATTTAAAATTAATTTATGATGTAAACTGTTAAAATTGCAGTTTTGTATAAATTTTATGTGTGAACTACATGAACACCAATGGACTATATCCTTTTATTGTATAAAATGTGTAAAGAAAGTATTAACTAAAAATAGGGCGGTAAACGAATATTAGGCGGCTCATTCTTAAATGCATCTGCATTTTTAAGTTGGTTTTAATTATCGTCGTAACTACAGATACACGTTCCTTAACTGTCAGGGTCTTACGGTCATGAGTATCTAACGACATGCTTGGTCTATCGGAGTATGCTATATATAAATCTCAATACAGAAGAGAGAAATTCGCAATTTTTAATTTTTTTTTTATAAAAAAAATCTTTTTTTATAAATCATTTCTGACAAATTAGCTTTTTCTAAAACATTTCATTTTCCTCAAATTAATACATTTACCATTAAAACAGTTCCTTCACAAATTAAATAAAATAAAGAGTATAAAAATAAAATTCGACTTTATTTTTAAGCCCCATGTTAAAACGAAATTGCTCACCCACAGTTAAATATAGATGCTATCGTTTCTCACATTTTTTTAAAATTTGTAACTTAAAGTTTACTCGCACCAAAGATATTCGAATTTTTCAGAATATTCTTGTAAAATTAGGCTTTGAAGAGAGTTTATATTTTATGTATCTTAGTAGAAAAAGAGCTAACAATTAGTGCTATTGCATTGCACATCGGACTTTTTTTTTCAGCTAAATAAATGGTAAACTCTATTACGCACATTGGATTTTAATTACTAATTCTAAATAAAAAATATTGAACTTTTAAATGAGATCCAAAATAATGAAGTGCTAAAACGAGTAATAAAGTTTCAAAAACTTTATTTAAAAGAAACGATAATATAAATTTCTCTGCAAATAAATGAACAAAGAACTTGAATAAAATTAAGATGTTCGCAAAGGTTTTTTATACTACTCTGGAACATAATTGTTTTCCAACGTACTTCTATCTTTAATTAAAATACGAAGTGGAAATCAATAAAATGAAGTTAAGTAGAGAATTTAATAAAGCTTTATATTAAATAGAAATATTTGCCTTTTCATTTAATAACACAAGTATTTTTTTCAAATTTTCAGACTCGTTTCATATATAATCAATTCAAACCGCTTGGAAATATAATTATAATTTGAAAAGGATAGTTTTCTTATTCTTCAAGGCACCTATTACACTCTTAAACGAACGAGTGATTTTAACTCAGTCCGAGTTAATATTCACTCCTTTCCAGTGTCAAAAATGCACTTCTCCAACTGGAGTGGATTTCACTCTTTTGTTTTAAGAGTGTACATAACTGCATTATAGTACCAAATTTTTCGCGACACATAAAGTAAATTTTATACGTTGCGGACGAGTATGAGTAGAGTAGACCACATACGGGTTCGGGAGCGCAAGTTGGTTAGGCACTCGTCCAGCATGCGAAAGGTCCCAGATTCGGTTCCGGAGATCGCCAAAATAATTGCCGACCTATAAACGGCCAAAAATGTCCGACGAATAATACCCCGTGTAAGGGAGTGCACGTTAAATATCCTTCAAATTCCTGACGCTGCGTACGGTGTCACCCTTAATGGTTGCGCTGGGTGCCTATTCAGGTGTCGGCTCGTCACTTGACTGTGGTTCTAAAAATACGACGCCCGTCACCAATAGCTTTAGTGCGACGATAATTCAAACTTAACCTAAAAAAAAGTTGACCACATACTGTGGATCATATTTGTCCATGCATTTTTGCATCTCTGCAAGAGTTGGGAATGTTACAAGGTTAGGAAAGCAAGACAATAATTGTACAATCCTTTTGACGAATGATTAAAAGATTCGGGTAATATTCACCTTATAAACAATTTTGAATTACAGGAAGTACATTTAAAATATATAAAATTACGAAAAGTATTTTTTTACTCAAATAATCTAAATTTTTCGCATACCTGGGAAAAACTTAACAGTGTGAACATTTAAATAACTTTTAAAATTCTGAATTGTAAATGTGAGCGCGTTACCGCTACAATTAGCATATCATACGATAACGGAAACCCGACAGTGTGAATCTTCATATCCCTATTAATTAACAAAACCACAACAATAGCTCTTTTCAATACATAAACTTCAAAAAGCACACTCTAAAACTTATAAAATAAAACCAATGAATACAAATTATAAAAACCAATTATAAAATGAAACCAATGCCAATAATTTACAACGGTCACATAATACCCTTCCCAAAGACATCAATTTCTTCAGATTTCAAAAGATATTTGAAGTCGACGGCTCGTTTAAATTTCAAACAACTTCAGCTGATAATCACCAGTGAAACTACACCTAATTGACACCCAAGGAGACCTCAATTAAGGCCAGAAACTCGTCCAAAATTACTCGTTGCTCATCCTTCAATATTCTGATGTCTTCCTTTCAAGCAATAGCCTTCGCACAATACAGGAGTTCTCCGATAGGATACGCATACATAAATTATGATTAATCGATAAAATTTGCTTGGTAGACTGTGTGATGAACAAAAACTGTTAATGTCAAGTTAGCCGAAATGTATTTAAGGTTATTGTTTTGTTCGTATTTAAGTTGGATAGACATCTTGTAAGAGCTATATATGGGGTTGCTTGTGATATGATTTCCTATAAAATACTTGTTTCTAGTGAAGTTATTAGGTCATAAAATATTAAATAACTAAATAAGATAAGTTTTCAACAAAAAGTTTTTTTAATAAACTTTTGTTCCAAAACAGGATGCTGATTTTATCAATTATTTCATTTTAAAAGTTACGAAGGAAGCTTTATATTTAAAAATATATTTGATATGTTCGCGCTGCCCATAAAAATGCATGTAATGTAAAGTAAATATTATAAATAAAAATTAGAATCCTAGGCAATATATAGCTAACAATTAATAAAAAAATAATAAATAAAGTTAACTTTTTTAGTATAATGAGTGATGAAGGAATCGTAATTTTTTTTCTATCAATGGTAAAGATTGTTTCAATTTTGGACCATTTAAGATATGCTTTCAAAAATTACGATATACTGATAACCGTGCCCTCAATACTTTCAATGTATTTTTGTTAGTAAATACAAAATTTAAAAAAACGAAACGTTACAAACAAAATATAACCAAAAGCTACTCTCAAATATTTTATGTGATAATAACACGCTTATTTTATGGTTTAGGAAATCTTTTGAACAATATGATTTAAGACTCACTTTACATAAAAGAACTTTACTTGTTTTTATCCTTTAACGCGTAAAGTTATGCCAATGTAATTTTACACTCAATAATTCGTTTTATAAAAATTGTGAAAAATTTGAACTGCAGTCCCTTTCCCGATACATTGAAAGTGCACCATAACAAACTGCTAGTTTATCGCCAAACAAACTATGTACACAGTTTTTGCTAAATTTCTAAAGATTTTTTTATGGCAGTTTTTCATGTTGATTTATTAAAATAAAGTTGCGCTGTAACTACATGAGGACTAATAGTTGCTAAGAAATGTAGATGGGAAATAAAATTACTTTGTATTCTGATATTGAAATACTAATTGCAAGTAAAATTGAATTTTGCATACTTGCGACTTTGAAGAATTTCGAATAACACAGGAAATGTAAAACCTGTAATATATATGTAATAACTTGTTTAATAATGTAATAAAGTTAAAAATATCATATTTAGTTATTGTTTCAGCCAAACTGCCATGATTTTGTTTTTATGTATTTTCAGTTTATTGCGAACGGACTATAGATGCCATAAAGTGTAAACTCATATAAACTTTAAGGAGTCGGATTGGTGTTTGGACAAAAAATGTCATTTTTCTGTTTTTCCTCTTTAAAATTTAAAACAAAAAATTTCGATTTAAGTTTAGTGGTTTTCTTTTTATCGATATTTTTTAGAAACGCTCAATATCAGTTTTTACCTAAACCTTGCTTTTCGTTTGCGGTTCCGGAAATATAAGGTTTTTCAACAGTTAGGAAAATTTTTCTCGGGAACTACATAAAAAAAATTTATTTGTTATTTCTTCCTTGTTAATAGATCTTTGAATTGAACTAAGGAATTTTAAATATATCTGCTTAAAAATATATACAACTTTAAATCTGATTTTCTGTGTTTTTCAATACATATTTAAAAAAAAAAACTCACTTTAAAAGCATTAATATTTTGAAACATCCTCAGTTTAAATTAAAGAGCTTTATGTAAGGAACAAAATATAAAAAATATGATATCTTATATAGTTCCCGAGAAAAATTTCCTTAAAGGTAGGTAAATTAACGTGGGCGAGATAGATCTATCCGACTCCCCTTAAAACCTATAGTAGAACATTATTAATGCGTTTTCAATGTATATTGATGCGAATCAACTCCCATTCAAAACCACACTGTATATGTTACTTGCATCCAAACCCGACTAGCTTCTACCGCGTATCATGCAATTAGTAAAAGGGATTTCCAAACTGTCCGTCTCGATAATTGAAATGCTTGTAATCTTGATTTGGGAGTTATGTTCTAGTAGGTGCGTTGTTTTACAGTTTGCATGGTAAAGTGGAGCATCGACAAAAGGAGGAGGGATTTCTGTTTAGAGTTTTCTGAAGTTTTGGTTACATTATCATTGTTCTTTATGTCTGTATTCCATGTGTTTTGTAATCCAAAGAGGGGAACGTCTGGTAAAGCTAAACTATCGTCGCACTAGGGCTATCGGCAACTGGCACCGTGATTTAAAACCACAGAAAAGTGACCAGCCGACATCTGAATTAGCGATTATTACGAGAGATATCGTACGCGACGTCTGGCCTTTGGCTCATAATTAGCTTGCAGGCGCCTTATCAAGTGGATATCCTAGCTGCGTGTAGCATCTGTTTATTTTAGCTCTAAAGTTGTGTAACTTATTACAATAAGACTTTTACCAATTCCTGAATATTTAAATTCATTGATTTTGCTTTTAACTTAATAACTGAACTGTTGTCAGTTGTTCCCCCCATTGTCAGACCTTACTCGCATACTTTTTTGGGATGGTGTAGGGACTAACTTAAGTAAATGAGCCAGAGTAACATGTGGCGGGAATTGCCTGTTTCTATCAAAGCATTTTTTAAAAATATTTTAAGTATAAAATTTAATTACTTAAAAAAATCTACGAAGGAAGACGACGAGATTTTTGAAAATTCACAATTTTACCTTAGTTTCTTTAAAATAAATAGTTTTAGTTGATTGAATTATTTCATTTCAGAATTGGTTATTCATGCTATAATTAAATCTGCTGATTATTTTCAATGCGAACAAAAAAATTACTATAACTTTAAGATTGCTTTATGCTAACTAGACAAATTCAATAAATAAATACTTTTTTAAATATATGTTTCCTTAGCTCAACTTAATAATCATGGAACATTCCGTAAAAGGATCTAGATGCATATTTTAAAATTCAACTCAGATTATGGCAAATCTTTTTCATATATTTGTTGAAATGAAGAATTGCCCCAAGGATGAATTTTTAAAGCGAAATTTCACTAATGGTTTTACTCATGTCTGTTTGACATACCTTTTATTGAAAAGAATGACTTCTGGTTTTTATTCAGGAATATAAAATAATTGCTGCTACTGCATTTCAAATAATTTTTCAGAAGTTGAAACGCTTCATATTTAAATGAAGGATGTTTTATTCACTAGAATTACTTAAAATGAAAAATAACTGTTGAATTGCTGAAAATTCGCAATTAAAAAAATTATACTATGTTTAACAAGTGGAGCATTAAAATTTAGCATAATTTTATACTAATGAAAGGAACTGTATGAATTGTTCATAAAACTAATGAAGTGCAAATTGTTTCACTCGACATTTAGTAAGCGCGGATGACACTAAATCACTTTGAAAATTCATTTTTAATAATGCATTATCTTGTTTCATCACTAAATATCAAACAAACGCTTATTTTCAAAATAATATGATCAATTCATTTGATAATGACAACAGAATTCAACAAAAGAATGAATGAAAGATAAAAAGACTATTTTGTTCATATTATCATTTCATTCAATGAAAAATAAGAAATAAAATTAAGCTTTAATTATTAATCACCAGTATCTGCTAGTTAAAATACAATGACATCACCATTTTAAATATTCGATGAAATTGAATATGTTATTTGAAATTTTTATTTTAACTTTTTTTTAAGAAACAATTAATTTAGAACAAGATATTGGACGAAGGGGAGATCCTAGGTTCGTCCAAACAACATTAAAAAATAAAAATTAAATTGAAAAGAATTTACTGGTTCGTCAATGCGTCAGAAATAATACAAATTGTATTTAATAAGCCGAAGGAGGACAAAACTTAAATTTCTAAGCTTATGGTGTATAAATCTATAAAGTTTAAAAACAAAGGGAAAAAGAAGGATTGGCAACAAAACTCATATAGATGACAGTTAAGAAAAAAAATTCAGGAAAGGAAACAACTTTTACTCTAAAAAGGTTTTTCCTCTATTAATCTTTGAAAATTTTTTACAACCCCCCTCCCACTAAAAAAAAAAGAAAATAAAGTGACGTAACCTAACTAATGCACAAAATTAGTCAATAAATTGAATTTCGCTGCGTAAAATAACCAAAACGGACATAAATTCATAAAACTCATCTTAAATTATTTCAATCCTATTCAATTTTTTTATATTAATTACAAACTATTACTTCTTTTAGGCAAATAAATGAATTTCTATTGACATTACAGCAAAAGTTACCCAACTAATAACAGTAATAGATATTTCCACTGCATTTATAAGCCAATTCTGTAAACATCTATCCCTTTACAAGTGCATGTAGCTCTTTCAACCTTTTGATCCCCCAGGACCGAGTATCCCTAATCCTATAGGTTTAGCGATCCTCAGTGGTCTTAAACGATGCTCCAATATCCCGTGTGTCCGGCAAGAGATTTATAGAGCCCCTTTTGATGCCATTAGGTCCGGGAAAGCCGTGTCCGGTATTAATGAAAAGGGCCCCAATCTAATCATTGCAGAAACGAGATCTTAGATATGGTGGACTGTGCATTGGCAAACCTTGTAGAAGTTGGACGACATCAGTGCAAAGGTCACGTTACTTTTACAGAGGAAATTCGCTTAATTGTAAGCAATGGTGATGCTTTCATTTATATTTTTTTATCAATATTACGTATGTATCAAACATATATGTACGTAGCAAAACTAGAAAGAGAAAAGATAGGGAGGTAGGGTAGGTTAGGTTTTCAATTATCGTCGCACTAGAGCTACACGAGGGCTATTGGCGACGGGCGTCGTGTTTTAGAACCACAGTCAGGTGACGAGCCGACACCTGAATAGGCACCCAACGCAACCGTTAAGGGCGACATCGTACGCAGCGTTAGGACTTTGACGGAATCCCTTAAACTTACGGCAAAACATTTTAGAAACTTGTGGACTTGTATATAAAATCGATACAAGATAATGCATGCCTGTTATTTATTTCAAACCATGTGAAATGTATGCAATTATTTTAGTTATTATTCGTGTATTTTTTTAGCGTTTGATTTTGATGGCGCTGATCTCAGAGAACAGAATATTTTGGCGAAAAAAGACAGCATATATAGTTAAGGTACTACAATACACACAGTTAAAAGCTACCAATAAAAATGCACTATTTGACGGCGGTTGCACATTTTTGGGCGACTTTAATGCCTTCTAGAAGACCGTATCTTTCTAGATAGACTTTCTAGACACGGTATTTACGAATATAGAGAAAAGTAACATCCGAAAAATACTAGACGATTGCTATCGTTTTAAGTTAAAAATATGCTTTCTTCAGGGTAAGGGTAAACCCTTTTAATTATCCAAAAATGCTCAAAACGAAAATATTTTATTGACTCTTTCAGTTTCATTTGGTTTTGTTAACCTACGTGCACCACTACCCTTTTCGATGAAAATTACAAGCCCATTCGATCTAATTATCCTAAAAGACTTTAAATGTTAAATAATTATTATTTTTATACGTCACAAGCAGAACATTAACGAATACTTAACAGAATAAGTATTTCAATTTTGGTCACCAAACAAAGCATCCCCAAATTCGTGTTTAAAAGTAAAACTAAACTTTAAGTAAAAAATAATTTTGGTTATTTACTTAGAAATTTAAATTTTAATAATAAATCAAAAAAATGAAACCGCTTATCTTTAAAATATATCACAACAAAAAGGGAAACTGTTTGTATGCATTACCCTCATAAGATGTCTTGTTTGACATGACGAAAAGCCAGGGAGAAAATAAAGCAAAAATCTAGCTTGCCAACAGATTCCTCTTTTAGGCTTATATCCAAAAATGAAAAAATGTAACCAGATCCCTGCGTTACTTATGTACACACATTTTAACAAAGCAAAGTAAATACTGCTTGTAAAAAGCTAATTAGGATAAGTTGTTGTAATATAATTTCGCAATTATTTAACGTCCCTTTCGAAATCAACTCATGCAAAAGTTTCATTTATAATTAAATTAGCACCAAAGATCAAAAGAAGCTGAGTAAAACAAACCATTGGGGCTATTTACTTTAATCAACTCTTTGTAAATTTGTTTAATTTTCTTTATTAAATTCTTTTGTTCAAGACGTTTCATAGTCTAATTACTTAACTAACAATTACAAGATAAATTACGTTATGCTTTAAAACGATACTAGACCCTGGGGAAAAGAGGTAATATAAAATTGAATCGAGCTTTTTTTTAGCTTAAGAACACAAACAATTTTTAAATATGCATTTTTAAAAAGGAGTATCATACCGGGAAGTAAAAAAAAATATTTTAAAAAGATTATTTACATTAACTCAAAATGCATATACACATTAAAAAATTTACTGTTATTACTCGAATTGAAAGTTCTTCAAAGTTACCATAGTATGATCTTCTGGGAAAAAATTTGACAAAAAAGCGGATTTAAAAATCATGGTTAATGATTAAGTAGTTTAAACATGTCAATGTATTACAGTTTTAAAAATTCCTCAGAATCTTACTTGTATGCCATTAAAAAAATTAATATCTTATTAAGAGGTTACATAAAAAGTCGTATGAAAAAAAAAAGTTTACTAAAGTTATTGTTGTTAAAAACTGAATTTATACCAAAGTCAATAGTTTCCTCTACCTAATATATAAAATAATTGCATTGAAATAATTATTGACGAAAGAGTAACATCCAAGAAAATTTTGATAAGATCTTTGTATACACATTGTATGCAATATTCAAATTTCTGTGCCACAAATATGTCCTACGTTGTATACTAAGAAGTCAATGGATATAAAGTACAATTGCATACTTTCCAACTTTCAACAACAAGCCAAAAGTCAAACTAGGCATAGAAATATCTGCAGTAGTTTTACAAGGTTGTTACTGATATATCGTTTCTTACTATTGAGTTCTATCGTTATACGCTTTAAGCAATTCTATTTTATATTTCCTTTTGTATAATACCACCTTTGAAAATGCTAGCATGACACAGTAAAAATTAATTTTATCCGTATCAGTTTCTACAGTTCTTTAGTTTCAGACACATTTTAAATAACCGCGTATTTGTTCCCGTTTCATGGAGTTGCCAATTAGAGAGACGGATGCCATATGAAGAGTACACGAGAAAAACAGCTTCATTTCGTAGAAGGCTTTCCTCAATATTCCTCTTTGGCGATGATAGCGAGAAATCACCAAAACTGGTGTAGAGAAACCGAGTACTCGCTTTCTTTCGCGGCAACCCTGATTCACGCCAGAGATCCGTAGACACGAGTCACACGTTTGTACCGTAAATGAAGAACCGAAAAAAATCCGGTTTCCTGTCGCCAATGTCCACCAAGCAGACATAATTACGGGGAGACTAATATTAAATAAAGCGGCTCTTCCCGTGTTATCTTCATATCAAGGCACAATAATGAGTTTCTTTTTCCAATTAATGCTATTTTTCACAATGTTTTTGTAAGGGTACTATATAAGATATAAAAAGTACTATTACATATGAGCGAAGGAAGTACCAAATCCAGTCTGATTCTTAAAAAATAGGCTGATACAACGTACTCTCGTGTTCTAATATTCCCCCTCCTATCTATAGTCTTTTAGTTTATGTATTAGTGAAACCCATTATTGTTTCAATTTTCTAGGTAGCAGATTCCAAATTTGTGATAATTTATATCTGCTCTATAGCTAAACTAGGCATCACTCTTAAAAATGAATGCTCAAAAAACGACGAAATTTTCCTTATTTTTGACGATTCGTTTACTGACAAATGCTCCGAGTTTTCGTTACCTCAAAATGAGGAAATTTGAATCGTCATTTTTATGAGGATTTGAACGTCGTCTAATCTAAAGAAATATTTCGTCATTTTTGAGCATGCGAGTACATCAACGAGATTCAGTTTCCTCAGAATCAGGATACAGAATCGTCAAATCACGATCGTAAAAATGAGGATTCGCGTTTACTCAAAGGTCACGTGATAGTTTGACGAAACAATCCTCAAAATTAACGAAATGAGGCTTGATGATTCATGAATCGTCAAAAATGAAAGTGTTATTTCTGAGAGTGATGATAAACTTATTGCAACAAAATATAGTAACCGAGTCTCAAATACTGGACGCTGTTTTCAAACTACCCTCCATATAAATGTCAGTCTTTTACATATCTCTCATCTTCCGACGTTTTCAAAGCGCAAACTTTTTTTGAGAATGCGAGACACACGCCGAATAAAAGATAAAATCCTTACCCAGAAAATAAGTCTGAGTTTTTGAAGTATGAAATGCAAAAAAGTTCTTCCCTAATCCTTGATTTTTTTCGCAACTTTTTTTTCACTTGGTTCACAAAAAAATGTCAATTTGAGTTTTGCAAAACGCAACAAAGATACATTTTATTGAAAAATACGCAGCTAAACTCTACAAAATGGCGATTTAATTTTTTTTTATAAAATATGTATGACGTAAAGTGTGATTTAAATCTTCTGAAAGAGAATAACTATCGAATGGTTTTCTTAAGATATATTTTGGTTGAATTCTGAGTTTTTAGTTTCAAGCAAGTAAATAATTGTTGATAATTTATAGAAAACTCTGAAAAACTTTTTCAAATATTTCATTTCAATTTAAGAGAAACATTTTCAAAATTAAAGGAACTTTTTTTGATATTCAACTTAAATGTAACCAAGCAAAATAACCCTAAATATTTAAAAAACTGAATGGAAATCTACGTGTACAAACAAATCTATAATATAAAAATGTTAAGTCACCAGTATAAGTTTTCACGTTTTTTACATTATACATCAGGAAAAAAATGAATAAGCACAGGAAGTGTTTTAGATCAATGAGTAAGAAATTATAAATTGAAGTTAGACTTTACTTACTATAGCCGGAATTTATAACTTAAAATATTTTGTTTTCAAAAAAGAGTATTTGTTGAATTGTCTGATTTTTATTGAATAAAACTTTTAATATTATTATTAGTTACAATAATGATATAAATCAAACCAATATCTTGTTTAATCAATTTAAATTTGATATAAGGTGTTATTTATTATATATGATGTACTTTCACATAAAAACTTATTTCTAAATTGCTTTTGGACGGGCTTTTACTTTACACCATAATGATGACACTTCTAATAAAATTTCGGTCTGTTAGGCTAATTCATTTTGACGGAGATTTATTGCTTTTAGCTTCACTAAGATAATTTCTTTCACTATAATACTTATAAGTGAAGAGCTTAGTGTAACAACATGCTATGTGTCAAAAAAATTAAAACGAGATTTAAAATTTTAGTTTGCACTTAGATGCGTTAAAAACGGTACTTGCGAACATTAAAAATTAACTTAAAGTTTTTAGTAAAGGGGGAGTCTTATAGTTAAAAGAGGGAATACTACTATTTAAATTCACGCAAATCATTTTTTTTAATGTCGCATTGTACGTCCTTTCACTTATACTCTTTAAGTGAGAAAATCTCCTTAAGCTGTTTCATTTTACTAACCAAATTACGTCTTTAAAAATTATCTTTCTCCTTAATAGTTGATATTTTAATAGTTTGCTGCTTTGAAAAGTTTTACACTCTTAAAACGAACGAGCGATTTTTACTCAGTTTGAGTAATTTTCACTCCTCCAGTCAGGAAAATGCACTTCTCCTCTTGAAGTGGATCCTTTGTGTGTTAAACCTCCAACAGGATCACTCCAAACGAGTGATTTTAACTCAGTCTGAGTAAATATTCACTCCTTTCCAGTGTCGAAAATGCACTTCTACTGGAGTGGATTTCACTCGTTTGTTTTAAGAGTGTAGATTAATATGCAAGTTTAAATGTCATCATGTAATCGATCATTTCAGTTCAATAATTCAAAACTTGAATTACAACATGGTAAAGCTTAAGTAATCACAATTAAATATTAGTGTCAATAGTAATAAATAAAAATGATGACTAGGCTTCAAAAATACATAAAAAATGTACTCCATTTTAAAGAAACGCATTAATAGCTAAATAAATTATTATACATTTATCAGAATTATGCATCCTAAATGTGACGAGCCAAGAAAAAGAAAATGTTCTTTTTAATTTACAGAAAACATGTCCCTTGCATAAACTATTGCATATATAATGCAGAAAATTCTTCTAACAGAAATTTTTATTCACAAAACAAAACCAGCTTGAAAAATTCTTGGAACTATTGGCCGGAAATTAGAAGAAGCCACCAAAAAGAAGTTTTTATTTTTCAGGAAATCACCCTATCTTCTAGGCGACACTTTCTATTCTTAGCTTGACGCGAAACTACAAAAAGTACATGAGCAATTTAAATAGAGTCACTAAATCATTTAATTTATAGATTATGTTCAAGAATTGTTGAGGCAAGTTTTCAATAACAGGGTCTATTTTTTTGTTCCAAAATGTGTAATTGCATTCCAAATTGGTTGAGTCGCGTAGAAACGTGGCCAATAACTTTTTTAATAAACATTTAACTAGTTGGCTGCAATTTTCCTACGAGAATATTGGACTTCCCCTTTTTTCGGTTGAATTTTTCTATTGCAGAGTTCTATTTATAGGATGGAAAATACGATTCCATGCTTAATAATATAATTTTAGGGTGCTCGAAGAAATAAAAATAATCTTTAGTTAACTTCTTTTAAATTCATAACTAAACATCGCTCTATAAATTAAACAAGAAATTCTAAAAGAACTATAATAGCTTAATTTATTGTTGCTTAAATATTTAATGTATTTTTATCGAAAATAAAGTATGCTTGTAACCGTAACTATCGGCTAGAACCGCTTCAGTATACGTTTCATACACTTAAGAAAAATCACGAATCACAGCCTTTTAGTAGCGATTTATACTATTAAATGCCAAAATTGGCTATTTTCATTAATTTTCTTTCGTAAATTCTATTAACAGTCAGTATCGTTTGTTTAATTTATTTGCAGTTTGAAGAATTATTAAATTAAAAATTCTTGAGTCGCATCCTGACATCCATTCTGGAGATATTTGGTGCATTTGAGATAATAAAAAGAAAATTTATTTGAAATAATAAGTATCAACATTTCGTAATAAATCTTAAATATCAACTTAGAAATTAATTGGGATAAAACACCGATATTCGCAAAACTTGAAGTAATAACTTAACATGATAAAATTTGAAATTGCATTTTTAAAAGGTGGAATAATAAAACTAATCAAGTATCTTTCGTGAAGAAAAAGGAATTTCTTGACGCTTATCAAGTTAAACAAATAGCGAACAAAAAGAAATTTTACTTCAAATATTTATTGTAAATTAAGTTTCTCATGCGTTAGTGTTGATAAGGCAACAGCACTTTAAATGACAAAAAAATTAATAAAAAAAAACTCCAATGCTAAAGGAATGGGAAGTTTGTCAACATACATTTAGGCAGATGTATATTTGAACGTACAGACAAATTTACAAAAAAGTATTAAAGTTAGTTCTTTGATGTCATAACTTTAACAAAAGAAATTTTATGATCCAGTTGATAGAACAATGTTAGAAAGAGAGGCATGGATAGGCATTCGTCTTTAGCATTTCAATACCCACATTTTCATTTGAATAATATTTTTTCCCTTTTTTCATTCAAATTTTTTAAAAAGTAGGCTTAAAATAACATAAGCTAGATAACCACTTTGAATAAAACAAATACACTTTAAAAAGTTTACAGTTTGGTGCTGAATCTGTGAGTGCAGAAACAACGTCTCACACATTTCAAAAATTTTTCAGGGAGGGAAAAAAACGAAAAACTCTCCTATTTCTGTACACAACACTCGAAACAAACGTTATATTTATTTTACTAAACAACTACTCAACAGTATAACGTTTTTTTTTGCACCCAACATCTGCCTTTTCTACGCTTATTTTCATTGAAAAACGATGTTTTCGTCGTTTTTTTTTTACTGAAGTGGTTTCTGCACTCACCGATTCAATTCTCAAAGCTACAACAAGTTGGCATAACCACGGTGACTTTGGCACTAAAATGTTCAAAAACCCAAAACCTTTACGACTCTCCTAAAAAGATTCCTATTCGCAGCTATGTCTCCTAACCACCACATAGCGTGATAAATTCACCAACTAAGCACCATCCGTCACAGCACCACAAACCCACTTTCCTCGATCATGTTTCGACAAACCAGAGAAGACCTCTTTAAACACCCATCACTGGAAGATTCATCCTTCTTCCTCTCGTCCTATCTTTTTCGATATCGCGTCTTGAATCATGACATTTAAAAGAAGGTTGTCACCTGGAAAGGTAGAGGGGACGGGCACAAATTGATTCCCGGAAAATAGTGCTCACAACAATTAGGGGAGCGCATGGTTAAACATTTCCACCCCCAATAATTCGATTTGGAACCATCAGCTTGCTAATTGTTTTCCGACTAAGTAAAGCTCGCACTTATATATCGTTAGATGGAAGAATCAACACTTTTAAAGAATTAAATAATACTTGTCCTAATGAAATGAACATATGAAAAACACGGTAAAATAAAATTAATTCTAAATTTTTTTCGAAATTCTTAATTCATGCATTTTTTAGATGTTTAAAAATTAATTCGAACTTTTTTTTTAATAAATAAAGTTTTGAAAAAAATAGATTGTTCTAATTTATTCAAAAGTTACGATTACAATTCTTTCCCCAGAAATTTCAGTTTAAAAAATTTGGATTTTCCCCCTGTTTTTTTGCCATTTTATTCTGGATGCAGAATGATTCTATTTCCCAATTTTTCGATTGTTAGAATAAAACTAAAAAGTTGAGACTGGAAGGTAACAAAAGTATATAAAGTGCTTCCCTAATTGAATCGGTGAGTGCAGAAACCACTTCAGTCCAAAAATCCGAAAACTGGTTTTCAATGAAAATAAGCGTGGAAAGGCAAGATGCGTGTTTGGTGAAAAAACTACGTTAGTCTGTTGAGTAGTTCCGTAAATACAGGACGTTTGTTTCGAGTGTTGAGTGCAGAAACAACACGAGTCCAGTGACTGACGTTGTTTCTGCACCCACCGCCTGATCGCGTGATTAGTCTTGTCAGGTTCCTTGCCGAGCATGCGCATGTAATTAACACCCTAAGGTGAGGCTTGTATTGAAGTCAGTTCAGTTAAGTGTTTCAACGTGTTCTAAGTTAGTTTTCAACGTCTACTGTCAGTCTTTTTCAATATGTCAGTGAGTCTCACAAGCAGTGAGAGTGATAATGAAACAGCACCCAAGAAGAGGAGGAGGAATGAAGAGTTTCGTAGAAACGCGATTAGAACATCTAAAGTACGTGGGGTTGAACACATCAACTGGAAAGGGCATCTCATTCCATCTCGATCAACAGGGGTGCTGCTTGTAAGTGTAAATTACAATGCTTTACTAACTTTAGCGATGATGAAAAATCTGAATTTGTTGCTAATTTGAATCAGTTCAAATCAAAAGATGAGCAAGATATTTTCTTACAACAACTGATAGAAAAACACGCCATTAAGCACAGTGTGCCAAAAGAAGCAAAATTCAAGTTTGCTCCCACCCGATATCAAGAGTTCCGCTATAACTCTGAAGAAAACATACATTTTCATTGAAGGATTACAAAAGCACAGCTATCAGTTGCTGAGACCTGCTTTCCGTAACGTCGATATTGATTTTCCTTCAAGTATTGCAGCCTACCCACCAGGGAAAGTTCCAATCAACATAAAGAAAATGGAAGACATCCAGAAAATGATTGTTCATATTCCTGAAAACTTCAAAGTTTTTATGATGAACTATTTACCTGGTCAACCACTGAACATGACAATGATACTATCGTCGAGAATGATCTATTTTAAGAGCGTTTCAGTTTGTTATATTCCTGTCTTATGACTTTGCAATACTGTAACTTCATCTCATGTAATATGGAAATATATACATTTGTAATTTTTGTGTGAAATTAATTAAAATAAATATTATTAACAAAAATCGAAACAAAATTAATAACAAATACAAACTTTTAACGAATGGTTATCTTTTTCCAAGTTTCCTACTGTCTGTAAAAACAGTTGAGTGCAGAAACAGCATTAGTCCAAATCATAGTTTTAATTCTCCTGAGCCTAATTTATGTGGAAATAGGGTAATTTTTTTTATAACAGCAGCATAAAAGCATGTTATGACAAAGGAAAAAAAAGTTCTCAAATATTTTAAAATTTGGAGGAGTTATTACGTTTTTTCTCCCTCCTGAAAAATTTGAAATTTGTGACTGACGTTGTTTCTGCACTCACCGATTCAATTGTTTGGAGCGGTGTAGTTGATGGTTTTGCAGGCGAATCTAGAATTAACCTAATCGAGAAAATATCTTAATTTATAAATTCCAGCTTTAGTACATCAATTATTTCCCAAATTTATAATGTATGTCATTGAACTAGAATACTTCGTTTGCCTATTTATTTTTTATAGATGTATTTTGTAAATATGTTTGAAACATCTGAAAAACTTTAACTGGTGATTTTTCATTTTATTTACTCTTGTACTTAGGTTACATTCGTCATGCACAGTAAAACATTATGGTACAATATTGCACCAAAATTCTGCAACTTTTTTTTCTGCCACTACTATTTGATGCATGGATTTACTTTACCACTTTTGTGGTCTATCAAAGTTATGGTTTTACTTAAAAATTGGCAAATCCATGCTCCAAACATAGGTGGAAACAAGAAGTTAAAGTATTCTGATGCAATCTTTTTAGCAGTGTAGTAGGAGTAGAGGAAGACTATTGTTCGACGACTATTGCGATTTTCAGCCATGGTCAAAAGTAATAAGATGGTTACGGAAGAGGACAATTTCTGTAACCATCCTCGTAAATCCCACACAATATAATTATTAATTTAACCCTTTCAGTCCCAGTGATGGCATTTGGAATCCTCACTTTCAATATTTTTTCCCAAATGTTCAATGTCCGTTATGACACCAAAACCACATCATTCGATTCTTCCCACTTTGTCTCTATTTAGACATATTTTTACTTTAATATCAATCAGAAGTCAGAAACTCTACTTTTTATTTATAAAATAGCTAACAAACTGTTTCACCTGATTTTTGAAAAGTTCACTTCAGTTCCCACATATTTAAAAACCAATTTAAAAACTATTTCGGTTTAAAATAATTTATTATATTTTTTTTATAATATGGACAGATACCTTAAAATATGTAACTCGAAGCGTTTTCTAGGTAATATATATTTTTTAATTTGGTTGTTTTCCACATTAAAAAAAATTGGCATTTTTTCAATAAACCATATAAAAAATTAAGATTTTTTTCTTATGGAAACTCTTATTTTGACCTAAAATAAACTTATTTTGTTTATATCAGATGTTTTCTGTAAGTGTAGTAAATTTTTTTTAGGACTGAAAGGCGTTAAAGTAACTTAAAAACCCTCCGAAATGCAAAAAGTGCATCGACACTCAGATTTAAAAACACATCAAAACTATCGAATGTGTTTAATCCATCAGACATCCTTTCCCGAGAAACGAAAAATAAATCAAAAAGAATTTTAACCTTAAAACCAGAATAATCATTCTTAAGACAATTCCCCTCGAATCATGGTTCATTATTCTTTCCTAATGTATTTCATCCCGAACCCTTAATTTGACAACTGTAATATTTCCTACAAGATTTCTATTGGGACATTTAAAGACAGATTTAAAAAATGCAGTAATATATTCCACACCCAAATTTTTAAAAAATACCTAACTGCCATACTTGAAATTAGTTTTATAATGTGACTTAATTTGTCCATCATAAATTTCTTAGTACGATTGGTCTTGATTTTGTCTTGAATTTTGTTATATTTATATGAAAATAAGACATAAAACTTATTTCCGCAAAGCAAGTTTCTGTTGCAAATTTGAAAAAGAGATGCACATGGGCAATCGTTGACCCAGTCTCATAATATTAGAACCACACGGTCAAGAGACGATAGACCGACTCAATGACAGCCAGGTGACCAAACGTAACTTCATAATATATTGTTCGTGGAATAAAAAATGAATTCCACTAGAGCAGAAAAGTGTTTTAAGATTATCTATAAGTTATCAACGCAAAACTTCTAAAGCTTTCCTTAAACCTTTACCTTGTAAAACTGTTCTAAACATGTTTAAGTTTTTAGGAATTATTTGACTGCTTATTAACACCGAATATTACTTCTTTTAAAACAATTGCTTATCCTGCAGTTAGATAAGAGGGAAATCTCCATGGGGTAATTTAAATTACATCGTAAGTGAAAACTAAGTGCCAACCAGTATGTCAGAATAAAATTCGTTGTGAATAATTTTCGGTTTGACATTTGTATTCACAAATATCAATTGCCAGTTGTTGCTTTTAGCTGTATCTGCCCTGCCCCCTTAACATCAAAAAGATTTGTATTTCTAAACACACACCCCATCAGGAAGGCATAACAGCTTGAATTGGAAATATTTAGTATTTGTTAAGTTTAATGAAATGTGTTGAAAATATATTAACGTTAATATCTGTTATTTACATGATCAGGGAGCACTATCATGGAGATAA
The DNA here is from genome assembly GCA_023701765.1 of Hylyphantes graminicola. Lineage (NCBI taxonomy): Eukaryota > Metazoa > Arthropoda > Arachnida > Araneae > Linyphiidae > Hylyphantes > Hylyphantes graminicola. Next base: position 50,737,993 of record CM043114.1, read on the forward strand.
AATTTATAACAGGGTCCATTAAATATGAACCTTTAGTGTTAAATAAGGCAACTACAGCTAAAGACATGAAAGTTGTGGTACTTATTTATACAAATCTTAAAACATCAGAATTTTTGAATCTTATGCTGCCAACTGATGACATATTTCATTGCTAAGATGCAATTATAATACAATAGAAATTTGCTGCTCTCCCTCTTCTAGAGCAAGGAAGCATTGGTTCAAAGAAAGTAACATCAATGCTAAAACAATGTCATCCAATTACTCAAATATTGTAATCATTAACCCTCTAATGCATATTATTACCATTTGGTAACAAGTAACATAATCCACTTTTTTCTATTAAATTAGAGCTCCTCCAAGACAAATCTGTGTTTTTTTCATCTATTACATTTCATTTTAAAGTTTTAGTTACTAATAATCCTCATAGATGGCAGTAGTGAAAGTGAATTCAAAATTAAAGAGTGAGGTTATTAACTTTTGTGAAATTACGTTTTTGGCAGTATTCAAAGAATAATAATATTTAGTACTAAATACTAATTAATTTTTTTGAAAAATTAGTTTTCCCATAGTTAAAAAGGGGTTATTTTGAAATATTTTTTAGTAGTTTTTTAATCATTATCAAAATTGGAATTTTGCAGTTGGTTTTTGTCCCCCCCAATTAAAAAAAATGGAACAAATTTTAAAAATTGATATTATTTAAATTCTAATGCAGTTAAATTTTTTTAGTATTTTTGCCATAATGTGGGAGTATTGAAGATACATATATATTTTTTGGGGATGAAAATAAAAATTCATGCATTAGAGGGTTGATGTCATATTGCAATAACTAAAATGCTTTTATTTCAATAACATATTCCAATGTTTTTTTCTAAAAACATAAAATAATATGTTATAATTATGTGCGAAATAGTATGTAATAATTATGAGAGAAAGCGTGCAATATTGCAGTTTGAATTATCAGAAAAAAAACTTAAGGAACTGTAATAATAAAATCTCTTAAAGCCAAGTTTTCAAAAAATGCAGTTACTTATTTGTCCATACCAATTCAGTACACTGTATTCCTTTATCGTTGAGGAAAAAGGTGCACATAAATCATCTTTTAATGTCGAATTTCCCCCCGACCAGCCTCAAAATTATTCTATCATCCGTTTTCCAACCTCAAATAAACTAATCCATAGGATTTCATGTCTTCCCTTGAGATTCGTGACGGAATCGAATGAAAAATTTTCTAAAAAGAACCAAGCTCCAAGCACTCTTTTGAGAAATATTTATCAAATCACCAGAAAGCTGGAGAAATCTTTTAAAAGAGGTTAGCAAAATGAAACTCCCTATACTAACTAACAATCGACGAATTTGTACAAGTATTGGTTCTATCATTCTTAATTGATTCTAAAAGTTAATTGATATTATTGTTAATTGTTTTAACAAATTATTTTACAATTTTTTTTAGACGTCAATGCCTTTTTTTTAATCATAGAATAGACAAAAATAAGGCTCCGAAATAGGAACCGCGTTATCCTTAAATTAAATTATTCCTTTTGAGTCAAACCAAATCCATTTTTGTATTATAAGATAATTTGTCAATGTCATTTGATATCATAATAGGCGCGTTTACATGGGCCATCGAATGCCAAAATCTCCATTGGAAGAAAAAGAGGTCGAGCAGGAATTCTAGCCCAAATGATAGTCTGTGGCCGAATCCATGGTATGAAGCCTCAAACCCTTCTTCATTGGAGAGTTTTGTGAAACCCCCAATGAACCCTGCGATTCCGGTTCTGTCCGGGAGAAAAACCCCAAGATTGAATAAAATTGTTGAGTTTGCTCTTCAATCCAAGGATTCAATGGCTAATGTAAACGCACCTAATATGTCGTTTGATGATCGTTTGGCATTACCCTCTATATAAACAAGACCACCTAGATTAGAAGGCCGAAGAACTAAGCAACACAACGTGACACTAGTAAATCAATTTTCGATTTGTTGACCGATAACGTCGTATCTAAGATGACGTCGCATCTTGATTCATCTTATCTTAAAAATTTATTCAAATACAAGATACAGTCACGAATGATGATTGGGCAAAACACAGAATCGGTCCACTAATTTGACGTCAAGCCTTTAGTTCGCCGGCCTTCTAATCTAGGTGTATTGATATAAAGCACTAAAGAGTTTTCCTGAATCCTTTTTGCTAAACAAGATCGCATCGAAAAAAAAAAAGGTGGTTGAATAAATATTTTTACTATCCCTTAGAGCCAAAAATAACAAAAAAAAAATGGCGGGGGGGGGGCAATGAAATGTCTCCCTCTACTCTCGGGTGTTTGAGCTTACTCGTGATTTTAAAGTGCCCCCCTCTTGAAATATGGAAATTGAGTTTTGTTTATTGAAAATGGGAAATGTATTTCGATTTGGTGATGTTTGGTTAGAATAATGCGTAAAAAATTTTTTTGGTGTTTAAATTTGAATCCATAATGCAACCGGGATATAATAAGTGTTTTTAAATACAACATACTTGCGATTGTACTTTTATAAAAATTAGTATGTTTAAAACATTAATATTCATTTTTCGTAATGCTACTTAGATAAACTTTGCTAATCGTTCATATTCGGATGCTGCAATTATTTTGTGTTACTGAAACTAATTTCATTAGGTGTAAAGAGGCTTAATATTTGTATCACTAAATGTAAAGAGATAAAAGAGCCTTTTCAAGCAATATTTTAGTAAAAGAGAATATAGTATGTTTACAGAAATCTTAACACCTACAGAACTTAATTTTTTTATATTTATCGATTTTTATGAAAACTGTTTAAAATTACTAAGATAAGTTGAGCTTGAGATGAGATTGCTTTAAAATAAAACTGAATTATTTCAAACAATACGATAAACGCTTTAAACACGTATATTGAAACCATAAAGATTGGGAATAAATTAAGACATTCACAAAAGGATTATCAAAACTTATTCCTATTGCTTTTTAAAAGTCTAAAAAAAATGTTTTGTCAAATTCATTATTTCTCTTTCTTTACTTATTCTTAATTATTAAATATTTCTCCAAATTTTATGGCAGCACACATATTCTCTTATACTTAAAGCACTGTTTTTGAAATTAAAATATCTGATTAAGTTTTGCGTTACGATAATGACAATGGAACAAAACAAATTTAAAAAGGAAAATCAAGGAATAAAACTACCCACAATTGTGTCATTTTTGACAAGTGTCAATACTTGTCTGCAAATTGATTTTTTTTTTAAAAAGGTCATCCAAATTAAGTGAAAAGGGGACGAACACAGACATTCAGAATAACAAGTACGGACTTAAGGTTTGGTTGATTTATTTATTATTTTGGTTGATATGCATTTAACAGTGCAGTTTCAATATCTAGCAAATATTTGGACAAGTTAATTTCTTTTTTTTCATGCTCGTTGATTCCAAATGTCGACCTCCAACCCTAAATTGACATAACTGTAAAAATGTAATGATAAAAATGACATTCTTTTCATTTAAATTTCTTTGAACTTTTTATACAAGGTATTAATATAAATTTAAAAGGAATACTGTGAACGATTGGGATTTGTTTTGAAGTGGCATTATATTAACAAAACTTATGTTAAATAATTAATTAGAGTATACAATATGTTAAGAAACACATGAGGAAAAGGTCGAAAAATGGGACAGGATTTTTTTTCGTCGAAACGAATATCAAAAATAACAATGTTGCTCAAATAATTATTCCACAAAAGTAAAAATGCTACTTCTGACTTAAAACCGTAATCTATGTCAAATACGTTTACCATGGAACATATTTAAAAAGAAAAGCTAGCATTACAAAGCAGCTAAAAATATTTCGAATCGTAATACTTTAATCCATTACGTATCTAAAAAATAAGCTTCTTTTCCAACTAAACTCTTAATGTACTAGTACTTTGGTTGAAGAGTTAAAAAAAAATTCAAGTACTGCATAAGTGTATAAGATAATTTTAATGTATATATCATACAAGCTTGGCAGCAGAAAAATTCTGATTTAATTCTCAAAGATAAAAATTTGCTGAAATGTATATTTAAGTATCTGGGGAGTACGTTACTTATTATGTGCATATATTTCAAAGTTAAGATAAAATTTTATACTTACGGTTAATCGGTTTATCTACCCTTGAACTCCACTAGAAAACTTTTTAATGTCATAAATTTAATCAATTTGATTTAGAAAAAAATGTATTGATTTACTAGAAATCCTTACGATTATCGTTACGATTATTGTGTTTGCTTTTTATTAATAATTTTGTTTATAAATCCTAAAGAAATCAATTGCGGATAAAGTAAATTAGCAAAGAATTATCTAAAAATACAATTTAAATTAGATATTTCCATATTAAATTTTTTATTCACTATGTGTACTAATGTCATTTTCCTCTACCAATCCTAAAAAAAAATATCTTCCATCTAGTTTTTTTTTAGTAATATGCAGTTTGATACAGCAGAAGAATTAATGCAAAAGATTTTTTTTTTGCAAACATCGTATCAAAAAATCTCGACATATTACGAATAAAAATTTAACAATAATTTGCAAACGCAATTTCAAACACTCGAATAACATATAAAAGAGGGGAAAAAATCAACACGACTGAAAACTCAGGTAACTTGTGGAGAAAAAAAACTTGACCATAAGAAGTGAAAATAAAAATTTCGCCATTCTTTGAAGGAAAAGTTTGAATCAAAGTCTTCCTAGCAGTATTACATTGGTTTGACAGAACTTCAACATTCACTAACGAAGAAAAAATTTAGAGGATTCATAGTTAACATTGTAGATTATTGGCGCAAATAGTTTGTGTTGGCACAAATTGCATGGTTCGGTCGCGTCACTCAAAAACGCTCGCCTTCATAAGAAGTGTATGGCAATGGTTTTGCAATTTAGTATTTTTTAAATACAGTCCAATAAATATTAAATTTACTCTATTCATTTCAAATTTAGTTTCAAATTTTAGCTTCCGCTTCTTTAATAAAATTGTGTATTTCATACAATTTTAAATAAAATAATTTTAAAATAGTTATTTGTTGTTGACTGGGTTTCCAGAAAAATATAGAAGTGGTAATAAAAACCTATAAGAAAATTGCAATAAAAATATTTCTTATAAAGTCTTAAGTTTTTTTTTTTACTTATAAATACTAACTGTTTCTTTCAATCCAGATGTGTAATGTATACAGGACATATGGGAGACAAACAGTGTAGTAGCAAAATATAAATCCTCCAAAGTAAAATTAAGACACAGGGTCTGGGTCCTTCATTGTTTTTTTTTTTTTTTTTTTTTTTTTTTTTTTTTTTTTTTTTTTTGACGAACGTAAAATTCAACTGAACAACTCGGAACCTTATACTTAACTTATACTTTGAATAATGATAGTTTTGTCACTTTTGTGCCCTTCAAATATGAGTTACAAGTTTGTCAGCAAACAAAAAGTGTATTCTTCATCTCCATTTCAATTTCGGCCCAAGTAATACGAAACTCGCATAGTTTTGGAGTAACGAAAGTGAAAAAAAAAAATTGTTCCATGATGCAATCGTCTGACGTACCTAGTAGAATTGTTATTTTTCTTGTATTCTATTCTTTTTCCTGATAAATTCGCGCTTTGCAGTGGTGACGTCTTTAATGATATGTTGCCAACACGCCCGAGTGAAAAATGCAGTTCGAAGTGTCACGAGTGTTGAAATAAAAGGTATTTGGGGCTTCAGTTTGACAGTTGTACGAAAAGGGAGTTATTTGCCAGAAAAAGTGTAAAATTGAGAATTAAAGAGTTAATGCATCTTTGACGAGAGGCTTATGTTTAATACAACTTAAAAATAAGTAAAACCTGTATTTAAACTACCTTCTACTATTCACATTTTAAAGCAAAATTGAATTTAAAAAGAGAATCTTCGGTAAATGTTAAAAATATTAAACTAATTCAATTACCCTCTACAGACTTTAGCAAAATCATATGTAAATATATTTTTCAAACGCATCTATATTTAACCCTCTCAGTCATATACATATACATACATATGAGTTATATATTTTAAGGTATCTGACCATATTATTAAAAAAAATTAGTAATTATTTTAACCGAAATAGTTTAAATTGTGTTTTAAATATGTGGAACTGAAGTGAACCTATCAAAAATCAGGAGAAACGCTTGCTGACTATTTTCTAAATTTAAAAAAAAATAGTAGTTCTGACTTCTATTAAGATTAATGTAAAATATTGTCTATTAGAACAAAGTATGAAGAATCGAATGATGTGTGTTTGGATGTCATAGCGGGACATAAACATTTTGAAAAAAATATATGAAAGTGATGATGCCAAATGGCATCACTGGGACTGAAAGGGTTAAAACTATGTTTCAAAATGATTTTTAAAAAATATTTTAATGATTCCTGAAGAGGCACTTGCATCAATTTCAATGTCGAATAATTTTTTCTGCCACATATGCACACAAAAAATACAAGGTTTCCAAAACAAGTCAATTTTAAAGAAAATGCTTTAAAATATACTGTTAAAAAATGTGTGCAAAACCTTCAAAATTGTGCATGACTTCATACTACATCACATTTTAGCATATTGCTTTTTTTATGCAAAAGAATTTTTTTAAATATAAAAAATGAGAAATTGCATTCTGAAAATGTCCGTCTGTCCACCCATTTAGTCAGTATAGCAGTTAGTAGTTTATGATTTAAAAAACTAACAAAGTAACACGTAAACTATATGTTAGCATGTACACTGCAATAATAAAGTAATGAAAAACGGCAATAATAAATGCATTGGAGGGGCTGACCATGCATACCTCTTTAAACGTCACTTTCATGATTACGGTCATACATTACCTAACAATGCCAGAAGTACAGTAGTAATATGTTTTTCATTAGTTTCTGTTAATTTAATTTTTTTTAAAAAATTTAGTATGACATTTATAATAAGCAATATTTCGTGATCAAACTCATCATCCCAAGCCATTTAATTTAAAAAAAAGGTTTTCTAAAAGAAAAAAGAAACTTCTAAAAGACCCCTACTGCCAAGATCAAACATGGAATACAAATGAAACTAAAATAAGTTTTTTTCTAACGTACAAAAAATGTACATTAGAAAAAAAAGTACTTTTTTAGTTTCGTTCATTTCTACCTAGAAATCGTACAAGAAATGTATCTACCTGCAAGTACAACTTAAACTGTTTTAAAGAACTAAATTTGGTGGTTAAGTATGTCTGGATGAAATGAGAATTAATTCGAATACAATGATTTTTAACCATTATTGTACACTTATAAAGTGAAATCGAATCGATCTACCCATACAGAAAGTTATAAATTTTGTATTACAAATATCTACTGAAAAATGTGCTACAGTTTTACCAATTAAATGCTTTAACAAACAAACATAAATGAAGGGTGTATTAACAAACTCACAGCATCCAAAGTACAACTAAACTATTGGGGCCGGTCTGTTCATTGGCGTCGTTTGAAAATCGCAAATCTAAAATTATAAAGGCGTCAATTAACGTGTCGTCCTTTATGAAATTGAATGATGCTAGTTTTGAAATCAGCGCTTTTCAAGTATAGATAGATTATACAAATTAAGTAAAAAATATAATAGAAGTTTGACTCCAATAACCCTTAAAGACCGGCCGGCGCGGTGGTCAGATGAAGCCTATTTAAAATTATGAGACTAAAGTTGGAATTTTATCGGAAAAAATTTCGTTAAATAGCATCAATGCCAGCAAACAAAGCAACAAAAAAAAACTTAACTTGCTTAAAACAAAGTCATTATTTTGCAAAAATCGAAGGGTACAAGTCAGTTGATTTGGTATAGATATTTTTGAAGAGCTTGAATATTCTCTTTTATACCCACACGATCAGGATAGCTTGGTCGGAAAGGGATACAACAAGAAAAACAAAATAGAGATGTCTTTATCCAACTTTTTATAACAACTTTGCTAAACTATAATTAAAAGTTATTTGAATCAATATAACTTAATAACAATCAAACCACTCAAATTTAACTCCGATGTTATTTTTTACGAAATCAGTGTTTTTTATCATCAAATCTATTGTATAAAATATGCCCCTAAACACAATACAAGTTTATCGACTTCTTAATGTCACCATAAAGTACTATTTCCAGTAACTTCACTTATACGACGAATATTTCCAAACATTTCTCCATTTTGTTTACCCGCAACAGATCTCCCAAAGGTCCCCCGTTTTGACCCAAACTGCATGCCTCGGGGGAACATCAAAAGATCAAAGCAAAGAACCAGGCATCCGTAAACAACGCTTTACAATACATCCCCGATTCGCAACACAATACATATTCTCTTTACAATGCATTTTATTCCGCAGTTTTACCCGAAAGAGCAGAAAACAACGTTCAGTCTTCCGGAAAATCGGATCCGAAATACGGGCATGATACCAAGAAATGATGACGGGGAGCTGTAATTGAACGGAACGATGTTCGATTGCGGTCTATTTTGATAAATGTTCCTAGTTTGGTTAGTTAATTAACCCACTTAGGGCTTGCAGTTATTTTCTCGACCACTTTAACGAAGATAATGAAACTAATATTGAAGGCTTGGCTTGATTTGTTTGAATAAATGATATAGAACAGATTTTAACAGATAAAATCACAATAACTACCTTAATAGAACATATAAACAGTTAAATGCAAAATACGAAAAAAAAAATTTTGTTTGGTTATTGCAATTGAACTGCATTTAGTAAAATCAATTGGGACAGGCTCCCGTTCAAAAAAGCCAGAATTTGGATAATCGGATTTCTTCCGAAGAAAATTTTTCTTTAGAAATTTTTGGATATATGCTGCAAATTGGGAGAAAACTATATAAAAAAAGCTTTTGATTAAATGAAAGTTTAACACCTTTGCATGTAAAGTGTGTGGATTGATAAATGGAAAAAGTAAAATGTTACCATTACAAATTGGATCATCCGTCGCGAAAAAATTTGAATTTTATTTTGTGTTCTTAAATGCTTTTATCTTCAACACTACGGTGATAACGCCCCCCAAAAGAGGAATTTATTATATTCTTTCAGTCCTTCTGTATAGCTATCACCCACTTTCACAGTACAAGACAAGTGTGATACGCCAATTTGAAGCAAAAAATAATAATTAAGGCTAGATTCCACATTTCATTGAAAATTCGAAATACATTTTTTAAAAAAAACCTAAAGATTTAGTTCGATCCAAATATCAATTAATAAACTTGTTTCACATCGTGAGTGGCAACAGCTTCAGCAATGTTGTTTTCATTTTTTTAGTAATGGAATAACATCTGTTTTGAACAATACAATATTTGCTTACCTTACTTAAACTAAAGCTGTGTACAGACTTTTCATTCAGTAGAACTAAATCTTTAATCTGTTTCTCAATGACGTTAAATTCATGTTCCACGATTTTTGAGAGATGAAGTTACAAGTGAAGAGATATACCAACTCATCCAACAAAACTCTTCAGATTGTAGCCAAAAGAAATAATCATATTGACTTTTAACACAACCCACTAAGTGACTATATTAAAAACAAGTTTTGGAGAAAAAATTTTGAAACGTAAACGAGTTAAATAAATGGTTAAAAATAGTGAAGTAATCCATACCGTCTTAAACCGTCTAAAGTATGGGAAATTTCTGTAAATGTGACTTTTTTGCAATGTACACTCTTTTAAAAGTCACGAAAAAGTCACATACTAGTAGAAGTTTCGGAGCTTTTTTTTCTGGCTCTGAAGATTATTTTACACACTTCCAAGTCGTTACTCTCTACGACGAAAGAATTCGTAAAAACTTGTCTTATAAAAAATATTTTTTCATCATGTCTTTACGGAAAAAACACAAAATCGGCTTAAACGTACTTTTCGACAGTGAATATCAATTACGCTTTTGTGCCCCCAACAGTGAGTAACATACTGTTTCAATTGAAAAACGAGAAAATGGGCAAAGGAAGCTTAGTAATTGACGTGTAACGGAGTTAAAAGAATACTAGAAAACAACTTTCGAATTGCTGGCATTAGTTTTATAACATTGTAACTGATTTTAGATTAAATTTAAATGTAGAAATGACTTGGAAATATAAATAAGTGTGACTTTTTGCTATATATCTCTTGAAGAGGTTGATGCACTTATTACGAACAGATCATCCAGTTCATCTTTATGTCGAATATCGTGTATCAAGAGGCTTTACCTTGCGGCAAATAACTATTTATACAATTTATTCTAACAAGATCAAAAATTCCAATTATCAATTTCGCTTTATGCGCATGTTTATTTTCTAAAAACTATGCCTGTATTTTAAAATTTCTTTTACGATGTCTATATGACTGTTTTAACTCATCATCCACGGAATATACGGCTGCTGTCAGTCTTCTAGAGTTCTAATGTTTTAACCCTCTTTGCAAAAACGTTACAGCTAATACCTTTTTAAATTACATACAGCAGAAAATGAGTACAAGGTAAGCAGTTTCCAATTACTTTCTTTTAAAAGAACATTCTATTACTTGCGTCCATCGAAAACATTAGGTTATGCAATGTTTACTGGTTAAATTTTTTAAACATGTCTATTGCCCCATTATTTAAACACGTCTATTGCCCCCTTACAGGTAAAAATTTTGGTTTTACCCTTTCGCTACGAAGGATTTTTACTTCCTCGTAATATTTGATATAGGAATAACATTATCGAATCTTTAGTTTTTGGGGCGTTTCGGTAATGAAAGGGTTAAGATTGCATAGGAATCCTGTAACTTACTAGATGCCACCACTATTTGAAGCGTTGACCTACCACTTTTTGCGGTGCATGGTGCAAGTGCGGTGCATGCTTCATGCGGTGCAAGTTATGGCTTTACCACAAAATTAGTAAATAAATGCTCCAAACAGTGGTGGCTGCTAGAAAGTTTTAGGATTCAGGCGCAATCTTACAAAATTTTCTACAGTGCTAATTGATTTCAAAATAGTTTTGTCGTAAAGACAGCCATGGATTAAGTTAAACGGGGAATAAATTGTGCTATGAAATCCCACTTAGAAAAATTTATCTAATTCCTAAAAAAATTATTTTCGTTTTCGTGCATAATACTGATTTGCTTACATTCCACTCGTAATCTCTGCATGCGTCTAAGAACAGAAATATCTACAAATATCTGAATTTGATCGATCGAGCTACTGATAGGGAAAATAGTTAATTCCAAAATAAATGTCTTAAATTGCAATCAAAATTCCTATCGTTAACGACTTATCCATTTGGCACTACCTTAAACAGAGATATAAAAATAAGGTTATAAATAGTCAATAATATTGAAAATTATCTTTTATATTAATTCTAACATAAATATTTAGATATATTACATAATAAACTAAAGCTGATTAATTTCGAAGTCTGGTATAAGAACAATTTACGTTACACCAAATTGAATTTACTTGAAACATATTTGAAGCCCTTAGCCTTCAAACGTCTTTCAAGTAAGTAAAACTCTAAGTTGAGTAAAACTCTTTAAAAACTTAAGCTGTAGCTTTGTCAGTCCACGATATCGAATAATCTCTTTTTTTGTAACACACTGAGAAAGAAATGAATCTAAATCGAAAAATGGAACGTCTTAAAAATAAACAAAAGCTTCTGAAGATTATATGGGATTTAGAGTATTAAAAAAAGTTAGCGGAACAAAATAAAAGGAAATACATTTTTTGTTCAGAGAATAACGCCAGTTTTGCGGAGTAAAAAATAAAATTGCTTCAGTAATTTTCGGAAAGTCATTACCAACGATTATTAGAAGCTTTTAAATTGTAGAATTTATCCTTTCTCTCTGCTACACATTTTACGAAAACAAATTTAATTTAAAATAGATAATCATGAGATAAGATATTTGAACGTTTAATTAAGAAAATATATATATTAAGGCATGCGGTTTTACAATATTGGTATTTTGCATTTTCGGCTAATAGAAAATGTTTTAACTCTCGTTGCAAAAACGTTACAGCTAATACTTTTTAAATTGCATGCAACAAAAAATGAGTATTAGGTAAGCAGTTTCTAATTACTTTCTTTTAAAAGAACATTCTATTACTTGCTTCCATCATAAACATTCGGTTATGCAATGTTTACTGGTTTCATTTTTTAAACATGTCTATATATTCATGTTATATGAGTGTTAAACTTGTAATGTAAACTTAAGACAATGACTTGATTTTGATTTTATCCTCTGTTTTGTGTATGTTCGTTTTTTTCTTTCCACGCTATATTTTCTTACAGTCCCAGTGATGCCATTTGGCATCATCATGTTTCTGATCAAAATTTTAAAAAAGAATAGGACTGACATCTATTGGGATTAATAAAAAATATTTTCAAAACAAAAAAGCTTGAAGATTCGAATGACGAGCTTTTTAATAACATAAATGGATATAGACAATCAGAAAAAAAATCCAAAAAGATTATTCCAAATTGTCATTGGGACTGAAAGGGTTGAAATTCTAATTGAAATAAATTTAATGAAAGTTACTAAAATCTTAAGTAATAAATTTTTCAACCTCAAGAAGCAAAAAAAAAACTTTATGAAAAAAACAAAAATCCAAGCATGACACTGATTTGATTTTCTTGGCTATTCATGAACTTTGTCTTCATGAATTTATTTCAGAGTTTATATTTTTTTAGAAAAATCAGAAATTTAATTAGAAGTTTACTGAACCGTTATTCAGAGTTGAATAAATCATAAGAATAAGGTTTTCATTTAGGTGATGGCTTTTATTCTTTACAATTAGGGGCCCGGATTGCCGAGTGGTTTGGATCGCAGACCATTGTGCTATAAGGGCGCTGTAACGGGTGCTGGGTTCAATTCCCGCCTTTGCCCTGGGTGTATTTTCCTTTCTCTGTGACAGTAAAAATTCTTTCTGTGTGTCTTACTTGACGAAGGCTTATAAGCGGGTCCCTGATCAAGCACACAAGCCGGAATGTATAAGTACCTATACACTCTTAAAACAAACGAGTGAATTTAACTCAGTCCGAGTTAATTTTCACTCTTTTCAGTGTCGAAAATGCACTTATCCTATTGGAGTTGATTTCACTCTTTTGTTTCAAGAGTGTACCCTTTACATTTAGAATTTTACTAATAAATATTTTGATTAATAAAATTAAAAAGTTGAACTTAATTAAACTATTTATATTTATTATTGACTAGTAAAAAAAAACATTACTCGACCATCATAGAAAAAGATAAGTTTTTTTAAGGAACTTCGAATTTTCTCTAAAAATAAAACATGAAAAACTCAGCCTCAGGTGCACACGTAGGTATTAAAGGGAATCAATCCGAGAAATTTTGAATTTCTAAAGGTAGTATAAGTATTTCTTTCATGATATACAGACTCTTATTATTATAGATAGATGTCTGTTTCATTAATAACGTATTTCTTATAATAGTCGTATTTTTACCACCACATTCTTTAAACAACATTTCAAAAGTTTACTTCAAGATTGTAAAAGCTTTTGAAATAGTTAATTAAATTTTTATGAATACATTTGGTCGAATTAAATTTTTCGCCGATGCGATGCGATGAAAAACTAACAGCAAAAACGAGATTTCTTACTGAAAGGATTTTCTCTTTAAAGTTGTCAAAAGGACATTTTAATGAATACATATCTGATATATTTCATTAAGGAAAAATATTGCCATAATTACAAATCAAGTTTGTTATAATATATTTTTAGTCTAAACTTCAAAAGCAGACAATATGCATCAACTATCTTAGTTCAGTTGAGAATTTTGCAAGCTATAGTTCAAAGAGAAACAGAATTTAAATAAAAAAAAAGGCATGTGTCATGTGACGTATATCATTTCTGGATTTCAGTGGTGGTTTCCGTAATCATGTTTAATTATAAAACCGCCCCATTCATTAAATTAACCAATCGAGTCCTTATTTTCATTTCCGCGAAACGGTTGCCATCGGACGTGAACCAAGTCTATTTCTAGAAACCTACTTAATGCGCACATGCCAGTCTGGTAAGGAAAAATTGACAATAATTAAAAAGTCGCTAATAACTGCTAAGTCAAATTTTAACTATAAAACAATCGAAAGGAAAATTTTAAATTATTTTAAATTATTATTAAATTAAAGCAATCCGCTCAAAACTGCCGAATAACAATTCACTACATCAAAAAAATATTTTATGGAAGGATTACTAAGGAATATAAATATAACCCTATTTAAAATGTCGTGTTTAGTACACAAGTAACACGATTATTTAAAACCAATTATGATAATATTCTTTATTATTTCAACAATATCAAAGAAAAAAACAAGATTCCAACGGGCAATAAAAAAGTTTGAAATTTTAAAAAATCACACAAAAAAGCAAATAAACTGTAAAAGTTCTAAAATATAATAAATTGCATTTTTCTTGATATTTTAAAAACTATTCAGTACAAAAAAAATTATCGAAAAACTTAAAGTATTAGAAAAATTGTTTTTACAGCTGTCTATTTTAATGATAAAAACATTTTTTTTTAAAAGTTAGCAAGATAATACAATATTTTTTTCTCATTTATTGCAGTTCAGTTTGGAATGTATTTTTAGTTAAAAGAAACTTATAAAAAGAAAAATAATTAATCATTGTTTTATTAAATTCCTATCCATCGAAATGCTAAAGTAATGAGTATTTGAAAATAGTCCTTTTTTGAGTGTGGTAACTTTTAAAAAAGAGAAACTCTTGATTTGTGATACTTGAACCTTCAAAATCGTTGATTGAAAATAACTTCACATTAGGAAAACTTCATTGTAAAAAGTCGTTATTTAAACTGGAGCCAAAAAAACCATTTCAAAAGATTAAATATTTGAACTATGCATAAAAAACTATTTAAAAATAACTAAAATAATTTAAAGATTAAAATTTTTTCTTTTAAAAAAACATCTTAAGATTATTTTTAATTTTTTAGTATTTTTTTACTTTTTACTGAACTATGGTATAGATGTTTTTTTAATTGAACTTACAGCATATATCTGTTTAAAAAATTTAGAGAAAAATAGGAAATGCAAAAAAGTTATCGTGATTAATGATAGTAATTCTTACGTAGTAAACCCGCGTGCTACACAATTCATATAAATCAGTTTTGAATGACGTCATATAGCGTTCAACTTTTAGCTATTGGCTTTTTATTCGATATATAAGAAAAATTTATATCGACATCGTGGTAATGGCTATCTGTACTTAAACCCCCTTTCCAAATTCTATTAGGACCAACTTTTTTTATAAAAAGAATCAATTTTATTAGAAAGGTTGGACAGACTAATCATTTATACGTTTCGTTCGTCTGTCGGTGAGCTTTTGCATTTATGTCCCATGATAGTCTAATTTAACTCTGTTCTAAGAATGCTATTTTTTTTTAATTTATTGCTAGAAACGTAGGACATCAGATACTATATATCATACCTTTCTTTCTGCCTGCTCATCCGTACAATGCGAATTTCAAAGAATATTAAAATGAATAGAATTAACGTTATCCAATAATTATTAACAATACATTATTTTATGAAACAATAATACTGACAATTGTTGTTCTTGTGGCCAATCCTCCAGTTATCACGAAGTCAGGCCAAATCCAAAATATTGTTGAAATACTAAAACTAATAAGTCATTTTTCTTTTTTTAGCCCTTTACAAAACATATATAATTATGATCCATCATTCTTAAAACTTCTTCAAACTAAAAAGAATTATTCCTTCGACTTTATTTTAAATTTAATATTTGACAAGACATTAAAGTTAATTAACTGGCTCAAATTATTATTAATCGACATGCATTAATACTGAAAAAACAAATAATTACAATACCAAAAACCAAATAAAATGTTTTATGCCTAATTGTGCTTAAGAACGTCATCTATTAATTAACACAAAAAAAATTGAGAAAAGGTCACATGAGAGCAAATAAGCTCCGTAATAATTCTAGTAATCGGTTAGTAGTAAAATGTTTACATCATATTTATTATAATTTATTTTAAGACCATTTTCTACTAATGTAAAGTAAAATTAATTGTTCTAAGCGGCGTACGACAATAATGTTAATTTCCTTTTATTTAATCAAATGAAGGATTAGTTATTTTTCTTTATTAAAAACATTTAATGCTTGACCAGGTACATTGAAAAGTTACGCGAAATTCAATTAGTATAAACTATCAAAAGAAAGGTTAAATCAACCTGTCTTAATTACAATAGAATGAAAATTTTTAAAAAAGTGGTAAAGAACATAAATAATTTTTTATGTATTATTTAGTTAAATGGAGTAATAAGACAGCCTCAAGTAATTTATTGACTTGTATAAATATTTATTTCTCTATAATAATAGAAATCTTTTATAATATTAATCAAATGGTAATGCATCACATAACTTCATAAAATTCATTAATTGTTAGTTTTAGGTACTAATTGAAAATTAAATAGCGTTTAAAAGTACGGTTCGCACAAAAAATAAAATAAAATATTTATAAAATTATTTGAAAATACTTTTTTTAATTTCAATTCAATTTGCTCGATGTCTAATCTAACTCTCGATGTCTAGTAGAAAAATTATATAAAAAACAAATATTGAAGTCTCCAAAAAAAGAATTGTAACATGAAAATAACGTATCCTCACATTTTCTTTTTGTTAAGATTTGTATTATTAGTTTATAAAAAAAGTTGAGATTCAAGCTATTTTTAAGTATCCGCCTGAGTTCAAGGTTGTACTCAATTTTGAAAACATTCTATTCAAATTCTGTTTAAATTTACTCCAAACATTTTTTGAATGCATAAATGGTTAAGGTTAATTTTGAATTATCGTTGCACTAGAGCTACTCGAGGGCTATTGGCGACGGGCGTCGTATTTTAGAACCACAGTCCATAAATTATTGAGTGTTAATTCACTCATACATTTATGCAGGTGGGCTATCGGTATACAAGGTATATCGATCCTCTATTGACTATCAATGTGAGGTGCGGAACTGTAAAGAGTAAACTTGCCTGCCAACCTTATTTATTTAACGTAATCTCATAGATACATAAATGTACAAGAATTATTATTCGTAATGCATAGCCTATACTCAACAAAAACAACCAAAAACATTAGATAAGCATACGATAAGAACGTGGATTTATCACGCCCTAGAATGCAGAAATCACCCTAACCCTCCCACGAGAAACTACCAAAGAACCTAGAGAAATTACCCAATCTCAGCAACGATCCCCCAGTGAATAGCGCAGGTCATTTATAACCACACTGCCATAGGCAAATAAACGGCAGTATCTGCAACAATGAAATGTACCATTTTGTCCTAAAATAACCAATCCCTTACATTACTTTTCATATAGGTTGATTGGTTTATTGAATACCTAGCAGTATGGTCCCGCCTTACTGGGAACCCGTTAACTTCGCATTGCTTCCTTTAAGAGGCATACTTACCCCTTGTGAAAATACACTCAAAATTAAATTCGTGTTGGCGCATGCGCACCTAAAAGAGCAAACACTAATAGAGGATGAAGCAGCCCTAGGGCGAGCGCATATCTCAATCAAACTAATAGAGGATGAAGCAGCCCTAGGGCGAGCGCATATCTCAATCAAACTAATAGAGGATGGCGTCAAGCCCCCGTTTCGGCCCGGACCATGTATTTTCAAGCCCTGTTATGGTCCCGCAATCCCACGTGGATGACGTTTTTTTGAAACTAATTATATTAATTAAAAATTTCAATCAAATATGAAAAATCTAAGCCTCAGGTGCACACGTAGGTATTAAAAGGAATCTATATTAAAAATTTCGAATTTTTTTAGAGCAGTTTAAGTAGGTCTTTTGCGATCCACAGACATACACACAGACAGACTCTTTCTTTTATTATTATAGACTAGCAGTATGGTCCCGCCTTGCTGGGAACCCGTTAACTTAATGGAAAATGGGTGTCGTAAAGAATATTGAAAAGTTGTTCTCTGCTTCAATAAGATTGACTACCTGAAATTTAGCAAAACCAGTGGTTTGTCAGATTCGAACATTAATGTAGAAGAACTTGAGGATACAAAATGTTTGCACTCCTTCCGTCATTCTGATAACATATTTGGCGCAAAAATGAAGATTCAACAGTCTTTGATAGTTTGATACAGCTCTAGAACACGATGACTTGGTAACAGCCAGAAAAAAAAACCCAAAAAAACTCTTAGGTCAGTGGCACATTTTTGGTAATAATTTGGCGAGAAAATATAGATATAGCTACAAACCCTGACATTTTCAGGTCAATCACGATGATCTTGGAGAAACCAACCAGATTAATTATTTAAACAAAATAAATTTTACCCATCTGGCGCTTTTTTAGGTAACATTTTAGCAAGTTTGGCAATGCATTTGGCGAAAAAATGAAGACATTAAATAATCATAAACAGACCTACCGCGATATCCTTGAATAAATTATTTTTTAAATAAATAATGTAGTTTCTAAATATAATGGCAAAAGAATAAAATAAACATTTCAAATTTGAATTATTTTGAGCTTAATTTAATTTCTTAAGCCAATGACAACGCGAAAGAAAAAAAGCTATCGGATTTGAGCGAAAGTGGTGTATTTTTTTCCAGTTATTTCGAATTTTCTCTAAAAATAGAACAAATATGAAAAAACTAAGCCTCAGGTGCACACGTAGGTATTAAAAGGAATCTATATTAAAAATTTCGAATTTTTTAGAGCATTCTAAGTAGGTGTTTTGCGATCCACAGACATACATACACACAGACAGACTCTTTCTTTTATTATAGATTAAAACAAGATGGCTCAAGTCATTGTTGTAGATACTGCTGTTAGCATGCCCACGGAAGCACAAGGCAGAAAATGCCTCGATTCTTCTGTCGTGGGCGGATAAACTGCAGTACTTAGACTAGTGACTTGAACCATTGTTGCAAGCACTTAATAAATTATAAAAATAAGAAAGTTAACCAAAAGGCAGATTTTTTCATTGAAAAAATTGTTCAATTCTTTGTTGTGGTTACTACAGTTTACCTACTCACGTCAGTTTTTACTGGTAATTCATAACGCAAAGGTCCTTTAGTATGGTATGCTGTTTCAGCTAAGCACACGCTCACAAACTCCTAATGGAATTGGTTACTGATTTCCATTTTGCATGCTTTTTGTTACGAATTACATGAAGAATGAAAGGACGTTTTTTCATATAACACTTATTTACTTACAAAAACATGTGGCACTCATCATTTAGATCTGTATTCATGTTTGGCTAGAAAATGTGTATCAGCACAAGTACAAGTTAAAAACTAAATTACCTTATATATTCTAAAACTCTAGAATGAAATCTAGAAGAATATACGTCCACTTGAAATAAGTCACTCATTTTTCAAATAATGAATCGATATTATGAACGTAATGGCAACAGAAAAAATAAAATTATTTCATTTTAATTATTATTTGAATTATCATTAGTTTAATATAAATTACACATTACAAAAAAATATTGTGTGGGACTTTAAACTAGTTTCTCCTCAAAATAGTTTTAAATATATAGTGACAGTACGGTGACAAAAGATACGCTTATTTTAATGCCTTGACTGTTTTCTTCAACGAATTTCGTTGTATTTCCTCTGCTGCAACTAAAATCTATAATTCAAAGCAATAACTGTTTTACTTATTTATTTAGTTCATCGTAAGAGATTTTGAATGGCGCATCCCATTAGCATTTAGATTACAATTCTTTTTTAAGTCGCGAATCAATGGCGTATAAAAAAGTATTTTAGAGGGTACTTAATTCTTGATGATTTATGTCGCAGTCTAGTTAAAAAGTATCAAGTGCATGAACAAGTAGCTGCATTTCAGATATTCGGAACTTGTGCATGTGCATATTGAACATATCTACATATTAAACAGCAATTTCCGACACAACCTCCTTGATTTCATTTAACAGTATTTTAATTTTCTCTATAATATCTGCTATAAAC
Source organism: Hylyphantes graminicola (assembly GCA_023701765.1). NCBI lineage: Eukaryota > Metazoa > Arthropoda > Arachnida > Araneae > Linyphiidae > Hylyphantes > Hylyphantes graminicola. The sequence goes on from CM043114.1 coordinate 50,757,948, forward strand.
AATTTGAGTTCTTTAAAAACCATTAGTTTTGATAAGAATGAGTTTAAATATCTCTTTACTTAAAATATTTTTGATATTAAAGTAAACGAAAAAGAGAATTCGCAGACTAAATTCAAAACTCTGCATTTTAAAAACTTAAAACATTCATAATATCTGAGTACCTAAACGACAAACTAAAGTATGCTTTTAGTTCTCATCCTATCCCAAAACATACATAACTCCCACCACAAGTTGCAACTCAAAACGAAACACAAAAGTACATCCTTTTTATTTATGCCTCTCTCGTACTGAGCAAACAACCCAGCCATGGCAAAAGAAATAATGCGACTCCTTGCATTCAACATTTATCCCAGCAGATCTCATTCAGAAGAAAAACTGTTTTATACCCTTTTCTTGGAGTGGGTACATAAGAAAAGGCCTTGGGCCATATACACACTAATCGATATAGACATGGAGACTTCAATCGAGACACGATGGGGCTGAATTAGGGTGGTAAAATTGGAACATACATTTACTGTTCATTAATATTCTATTGGATTCTGTTTTTTAATACCCCGCTGTAAAACCTTTGTTAGGTTAGAATTATCGTCGCCCTAAAGCTACGCGAGGGCTATTGTCGACGGGCGTCGTGTTTTAGAACCACAGTCAAACGACGAGCCAACACCTGAATAGGCACCCAATGCAACCGTTAAGGGCGACATCGAACGCAGCGTCAGGACTATGAAGGATATTTAACGTGCACTTCCTTACGCGGGATATTATTCGTCGGACGTTTTTGGCTGCACGGGCCGTTTATAGGTCGGCAGTTATTTTGGTGATGCCCGGACCCAAACCTGGGACCTTCCGCATGCTAGGCGAGTTCTTTACCTATTGGGCTCCACAGCTTCTTGGAGTAGTGGATGTACTCAGAATTTATGGAGACACGTTACACAAATGAGGAGTTTAATCCGTCAAATCAGAGACAGCTACACTCTAAAAAATGAATGCTCAAAAACGACGAAATTTTCCTTAATTTTAACGATCCGTTTACTGGCTGCTGCTCCGAGTTTTCGTTTCCTCAAAGTGAGGAAATTTGAATCGTCATTTTTATGAGGATTTGAATGTCGTCTAATCTAAAGAAATATTTCGTCATTTTTGAGCATGTGAGTACAACAATGAGATTCGGTTTACTCAAAATCAAGAATCAGAAGCGTCAAATCACGATCGTAAAAGTGAGGATTCGCGTTTACTCAAAAGTCGCGTGATAGTTTGACGATACAATCCTCAAAATTAACGAAATGAGCTTGAGGATTCATGAATCGTCATAATTGAAAGTGTTATTTCTAAGAGTGTAGTGACGCTTCCGCTTTCACGGAGTAACGCTACACCGCAAAATGTGTTTCGGGAGAACGTTACAGAAGTGTACCCATTCCAAGTCTCACTAATGCTTCCTGTAACTAATCAAGCCTACGCATGGGTCTTCACAAGCAGTTATTAGATAAATAGGATACTCTAAAATAGTATTTGATGCAGGTTCTCTATAGTCAAGAGACTCCATTATAAACAGTGTTAAGTTACATGCGCTATCGATTTACTGATGATGTCGACCCAAAATTTAGCCAATGACTAAAAGGTATTAAGTGTGTAGCAGCAAAACTCACATCGCCCAAAGTATAATTAAGAAATAGGTCCGGTCTGTTAGGCGAAGTCGCCTCGCCAATGAAGAGACCAGATCCCATAGTTTAAAAAAAAGACCCTTCGTAAATCCATGTATATATGAAAACGCGGCTGGGGAGAAAACTTTTTTCAAAATTTACGATTGATTTGTACACAGTAAAACAGGCGTAACATTACGCTATTAAAGTGGTAGAAACAATTATGGAAATGGTAAAATTCAATTAATTTTTGTATGAGAAAATAATAAATTATAATAACTGTTCACTAGTGATTTCACAAATGCCCACTTTACAACAGTAACAACTTAAAATATCATTTTATTTTAAAGCTAAGGGCACACCCCTTGCTAACTATTACTAGCAAACCCCCGGGAACTGCTTGCACAGTTCCCTTTATATAAAAGGAAATTTCGTGCCACGTAAGAGTATTACATATAGAATTTGGAGAAAAAAAATTACTCCTTAAAACCCTTTCATAGCATGTTCCCACACAGTTTTTACGGAATAAGTGCTCCACCTGATCTATGGCGCAGCGATGCACAAAGCTTTACAGTGTAGCATCAGAAAAGTTAAATTTTTCTTGGAAATATAACGCTATCCTTCGTGAACTACCAATACCACCTAGATTAGAAGGCCGACGTACTAAATGTTTGACGTCATATTAGTGGACCGATTCTGTAGTTTTGACCAATGATCATTCGTGGCTAGATCTTGTATTTGAATACATTTTTTAAGATAAGATGAATGAAGATGCGACGTCATCTTAAGATACGACGTTATTGGTCAACAAATCGAAATTGGTCTACTAGTGTGACGTTGTGTTGCTTAGTTCTTCTGCCTTCTAATCTAGGTGGTGTTGGAACTCCTCGGCATCCATTGAGCTTGGCATTTTTGAGCTCATTTTAGTCAAATTATACGCGTGTCGCTTACAGTTTTATCAAACCCAATATAGAAGTAGTAATGTATCTTTTTTCGATTGGAAGCAGAAGGTAGTAGGTAGCGGAGACATTGTCAAATATCTTTTACAACTTCTTTAGAAACCATAAAAAAATTATCTTTTATATACGTTTCCATGTATGTTATGTTGATTTTTTGTGCATTTGAATTGAAACTAAGTATTGTTTGAATTATGAATATCCTCTCATAACTAAAATATTCATTAGAAGATGGCATTTCTTAAGGGTATACTTTTATAGGTATGATAACAATTCGAATTGAATTGATTTTTCTTTTGTCACCGCTGCATTGGAAAAATTTATTTCTTGAAAGACGAGTAATCTTTGCTTAACCTAAATTGTCTATGTAAATTATAAAAAGATCAATTCTGCTAGTTAATATTTATCATGCTATTTTAAAAGCAAGGGTTGAATGTAGATAATTGAATTTTAATAAAACGGTTCTTATTCCTGCACTTGTGTATTGTTAAAGAAAAAGCTTTTTGCTGCATAATCGATACTCGTATTTATTATTTCAAGATAAAATATCAATACCTATTTCTAAGCTAAATAAAACTTTGATATAAAAATAAGTGTTTTAAGCGACAAAGTATAGTTTTGCAAGTTAAATGCTTTTTATCATAGCAGTGAATTTAAGTTCGAGTTTAATTTTTATATTTTATCAATTCATGCTGGAAAGTATTAAAATACAAGTTAAACCTACCAATATCTATGGAAAAGAAAATATTATAACATTGAGATTTTAATTCGGTTTATTATTTGAAAAAGTATTGGGATATTAATTAATTATGGACATCATTTATTCAATAATAAATTTTATTCTCATTATATTCAAAAAATATAAATATTTGTCCATTACTTTGGAACTATTAAATCCCAAAACTTAAATCATAAAATCAATTCTTAGACAAGTGTAAATTTAGATATAATATCAATTGTGCTTTAAAAATTAAAAACAATCACTAAGCAAAAACAACCGAATTCAATTATTCACAAATATTTTTCTGAATCCCAAAATTCCACGCAATATTAATCCCAAACAGCCACTTTCCACAAAAAACGCAAAACACGTCACATTTTTGAAGGGAATTTCCATTACCCCGTTGGCAACGCGGTTCCCGCAAACGGCCGTAAGCATTCGACCATTGTTCTTTCTCCTGAAACAAAGAATTCTTTGCCAAGTTTCGCGCTCTTTTCCATCCCCTCAATCGTTTAGAACAATAATTATTCTTAATGGGGTGGGAGGAAGAGATTCTTTAATGAATCTCCTGGGGTTCCAAAGACTTGTCATACGCGGCGTATTAGCTTCGTTAAAAATAATTAGAGGGAATATTTTAGCGGAACTTAGCGAAAATGTCACCGAGTTGTATGGAGTGTTGTTGTTGTCATTTACGAAGATTATCCAGTGTATGCCTGGAAACATTTTATACCTGAATAAGCACACAGTTTAGAGCTAGTTTTATAATAGTAGGACATTCTTAGCTGGGTATTTATTCGGGACATAATTATGTATACTTTACCTTGGTAAATAGGTATTCCATCTCATTTTCAAGAAAAATACTTTCATTTGGCAATGCAACAATATTAGCCTCATTTTGTTGATTTTGACAAAAGTTTAATTTTGTTTAGACATTTATTTGTGTCATTTTTTATATATAATCTAGCTCTAAGAAAAAGTAGACTAAAACTTTACGAAATAGTTGATATATGGAAGCTCTTTACTAGTTTACTTTCCAAAAATGGTAAATGGAGTTAAGTTTTGTGAAGATTACTAATCGGTAACCAGTCCTACTATGTGCCATATGCTTTCCCAACTGCCACCATGTTAGCTGCAATCTAAACTTCTCATAATGTTTCAGTGAAATCCAGTGAATTGTTTTATTCAAATATTTTAATTTATGGAATAGAGTACGAAAAATATTCGAATTTTCTATAATACATTATATCCATCTTTCCTACTTTCTTGATAACATACGTACTTAACATATTCGACTTCTTTATATCCTTTATATATCAATAATTTATGTAAATAAACATTATCGCCCAACAAAAATGACAACTTAGAATATTATTAGCAATTTTACAGTAAGTTATAATATGGAAAGTTGAGTACTTATGTAGATATTCCAGATAACATAGAAAAAACTGTATAAAATTGGTTCAGTTAATAACTTGAGGGGTTTTTTCTCGTAAAATACTTGTATCATTTTAAGGCGACTAAAAATAAATTTAGAACTTGAAAATAGTTTACCTTGTGAAAATTAGATTACACTGTAAAAAGATTTCCCTCGCGGATTATGCAATCTTTTTTCAATAAAACTTCACTTCAGTCTGATGCAAAGTTTCAACCTTCATAACTCCTAAGAGCCGTGAACTAATCATGTTCCAACAATATTTTCTTAACTAAAGCTCTCGATCCACAAAAACATTTTCAACGTTAGACGTTAATATTGAATAGCTTATAAAAATGATAATCGATTTTTACTTGCCCTTTCTTGTTTTATTCTTCTAAGGCACACTTTTTTTATACTATGGTTGTCTTTAATTACCTCTTTTCAAGCTTTCCGACACTCCACAGACTAAACAATGTTTCTTTTTCTCGCATAATATTGGGAGGACTTGGGTTAATATTGGTCTAAGGCTGGACACACTGTAAATGAAGTTAGCTATTTTAGGCTTAAATTTCACGTGCGCATAATTAGCTTTAGATATTTTTTTGTCTAACAACGCTTTTTACTTTCAATTAAACGATATAAAATACAAGATAACTAAAATATAGCGATGGAGTCGAAAGTCCGAATAGGATATTTTGTGCTTCTACGCGTGCTGGAAACAAAAAAACCTTAAACTAAATTCTAAGTAAAAGAGCTACAGATTTGATGCACGAGTTTTTAGTACCTGTCGGACGTTTTTAGGTTTTAAGGTTAGCCTTATAGGGTGTGTAATTACCTTTATATGTATTGATTTATTGAATAGTAAGTTAAAGTCGTGTAGAGTCACATCCCTAGTCTCTCACTGGGGTAGCATTTTTTTATGTGTAGCTGACAGAAACTAAACATTTGAGTTGCTCACCATTTTTTACCATCATGAAATTTCTGTCGTTTTGATAAGTATCAGACGATTAACATGAGGGGTTAAATCAAGGCCTTGCAAATGGCATTAACCTATCCACTTTTCCTAAAAGTTTACACAATTCAAGTTATTGCTATCCTTTTAAGTAATTTTATTGAATCCTCGTTAGACTATGAGACTATAAATGAGGCTCGGAGAAAATTGTGATATAAAGTGTCTCGTCCTTTCCATTTACTTTTGAAAAATATCAAGGGCTTACCCTTGTCGATAGTCGAAATTTAACATTGCACATGGTTAGATTTTGAGGTTTATATTATCAAAAAACCTTTTTCAAACTTTCCTCTTAACTCTCAGCTGTCAGTATTCTGACAGGCTCAGGAGAACTTTAAAAAGACGAACTTCAAAGAATTCTATCACATTGAAAATATTTAAACACTAATCTAGAAACAAACAGGAGCATATATGTACCACTATTAAAATAAGACCTCGCGTAACCCCCGCCAAATAAAAATAGTTCCACATTTTTAAATTCTTCTCTCGTATCCAACAATAACACTCCCTTCAAAACAGGCGGGGAAACGACAATTAATAATAGCAACGCCACACGACGACTACCGATAGCGGGCAGCCATATTGCCAGATCCCTCTTTTGTCCCTGTGTTCCGAAATTAAAATTCGGAAATAACAGATGGCCCTTTTACTAATCCGTTCTCGCGTGTAATTTTCCACTCATTCCTGAGTAATTATGCGGATTACTTCTCGAATTTCCGGCGGTAAATCTCTAGGGATGATATTTTACCACAAACAGGAAAAGGTTCGAAGTTTGTCGAGATAAATGGAAAAGAGTATTCACTTAAAACAGATAAGAAAAATATTATTAGAATTAAATGTGGAATAATATTTTCTCGCAGGTCATTCAAAACACAATTAAATGAAATAAATATTCAAAAATCTCAGTGGAAATTTGGCTATCTATGAAATGTTGAATCTTAAATCGTAAGCTTTAATTAAATAAACATAACATTTGCTATACTATATCTATTTTAAAACAAAATGTCACAGATATTCTACTTAACAATTTAATTTTATTGCTCAAGAAAGTTATTAAAAAGAAAGTTATACTGCATTACATGCAGAAGTCATACGAAAGCCTAAAAAAATGCCAATTCCTGGCAATTATGTATTGTTGTAATAAATATATGTTAAACAAATTTATACGAGAAAAGAAATATGAATTTTCAAAGCGTCCAATTGAAATTTACCAAACTTGTATCCCGAGTTCCACATTTTGCACAACCTGGGTTATGTCGACGGATTCTTCGTGTGCTTTACTTCTTATTTAATGCTATCAAAAGTAGTGAATCTAAATTCCACTTAACATGAAACGCCCGTGACGTTTAAACTTAAAAATCTTTCTCATTAAACGTTAAAGGGGATAAGAATGCTCATTTCAATAAAAGAAACACCATAACAAAGGAGATGGAAGATGTTACGCCATTCTGTGAAAAGCTCATAGCCAACGGGGTTAAGATTTTTAAAAAATTAAACTTGGAATCAAGTCTACAATATTACATTTTGAAAATAAGGAAAATAATGGTTGGTTAAAACTGCATAAATTTTAAAAAACAACCAATCAATTACGATAACACAAATAGAATCAATGACCAGAATAAAATAACAATACGCTCTATAAATTTTAGCAATAAAGGAATCATTCAACTTTTCTGAACTTTATGCAGATTCCTGCATCATTCGTTTTAATTTATAGAAAGAGCTTAATGCGATTCGTTGTGCAGCCACACATAAAAGTTCCATCAAGTGATAATAATTAACCATTTCATCGGGGAAGAATACTGTATCCCTAAGTGTTACACTCCAATTAACTTTACACAATGGCTCAGAAGCACTTCAGTATTTGAAAACTCCTTCAATTCTAATCAAGATAAGTAAATACTAGGAAGATAACTCGTTTACCAAGAAGCATGCAGTTTGTAAGAGGAATTAAATGAAAGTAGAGTCAGCTTTTCTCTGCAAGTTTATAATTGTCATAAATGGGTGGTTTATTAGTAAAAGCTAACAAATAAATTTAGCTATGATTCAGTATGGGAACTGTTTGAAGGAAGTTCTTCTGAGGCGGGCTAAGTTTACTTTATTGTTTTTTGATTTTTAATTAAATTATTATTCGTATAGTTCCTACCTTAGTATACCCTCTTCTTCAGCCTTGAATAGGCTTTCGCACTTATTTACCATGCAAATTTAATATATACTGGTAAATATATGTGTACTAGTGCACTAATGTACACTACATAGATACTACTGACATAGATACTACTGACATAGATATACTGACTTGCATAAACACATAAACCTGCATAAATTTCCAATCAAAATATCGGGGATAAATAGCTAACTAAACTAATTTTGCTCATGGAATAATATCACACTCCCTTAGGCCCGTGGAAAAATTATTTGAAATGTCCTAAATAAAGACTCAAGAACTAATAAATTTCACATAAAAAAGGAAGTCACGTAAAGTATCCTAATAATATAGTTCTGAAAGATCTATATGATCCCATAAAAATATATAATCCTTAGAAATGGGAAGATACTAGTAAAAAGAACACTTAAACTTTTTGGCAAAATAGATTTTACTAAGTCACGAGAACTTATTTGGAAACACACCACATTTTTGGAAGGACCAAAGACAGAAACTATACTACTAAAACACCGAAAGGATATACAAAAAAAAATTGCTTATATATGTATGTTTAAACCTGCTGGATATTTTTAAATAGAAAGCTTTTGCATGACTATAGCTTAATACAAGGGGAAAAGACGTATAAGGAATAATTTGGCTGCATTAATACATTTAATAAATCTTCTAAGTTCTTCGAAAGAAACTTGAAATTTTCAGTTTCTTTATAGCTTTCGGTGCGTAGAAAAAGAATGGTAGCGGTAAAATATTCTACCATGACAAAAAAAATTCGTAATATGCAATTTCCGTTGAAATAAATTTTAAAAAACTAGTAGTTGTGATAAATATTTTCTTTATATATTTCAAGGTGCTTTATATACTTGCATAGTGTAAAAAAATTAATGAGATAATTAACATATTTTATTATGTTCCATCAAATGCAGTAACTATAACAAGATGTTTTAGCCTCTTATTTCTATTTGCTTACAAAACGTGTTTAATTCGTCCGTACTTCCAGGGATGGTTCGATAGAGTTTAATTTGACAAATAGACTGGAACCAATTTTAAATTACTACAAATGAATCCAAGGTGATTTATGAAATATCAAATATATTCTATTGTAAAGCCAAATCAACTAAGTTTAAATACTAGTGTAATTAACAATTCAAACCCGTACTCGTGGTTAATTTACTAAAACCAAGCCTAAATTACTATTAACTAAACTTGGAAAATTCAATGAAGTAAAAAAAAACCAAGAAAAATAGTTTAAGAATTTGTTGTGTAAGTTCTAGGTTTACTTAAGACTTGTTTATACTTACCTAAACAGTACAAATTGAATTAATTGTTTGGAAAAAGGTTAGTATTTCCGCGTTTATGTCGTATTCTTCCATTGGACAAACAAGAGCGCTGGATAAACATTTACACGCAGTGATTCGTTAGCGTTTGTAGAATGCCGATGTTACATCCAAAAACTAACTGAAGATAGTATATAATTTGCATTCAGCCAGCATTGACTATCAGCTTTCAGCACAAAACAAACTTTCAATCCCCATAAAGTGTTTGTAACGAATTGTTTGTCAAACGAAGTCACGAAGTTTGAATTGTCGTAACAAATTCAAACTTTGTAACGATTCCTAACTAATTCTGAAAACATCAGATGTCTTGGATTGTGTATATTTGTAGCTCAAATAAATCAAACCATGATCACTGTAGAATAAATATAAGAATGCAACTTTTTAAATTGAATAAAAAATGAAAAATACGGAAAATTCAATTTGCATATTACTAACAGACTTAAGCTCATTTAGGGTGAAAACAGGAATTCAAGAAGTGAAAAAGTATAAAATTAGTTTCTCTTGGGGTACTTAAGATGCAGGAAAAATTATTTGAAAGGATGAAACACTCTGGAGAAAGTAAATGAAAGAAAGTGTAAGCTTATTTTCACTGCATGCTTTTTAATTTAAATTTCCAAAAGAAAAGTTTTTATAAACAATTTTATACATTTCCTTGCAAAAAAAACTTTTTAAAATCAATTATCACGTTGGTAAAGTCGCACTTTCAAGAAACAAGTGTGAAAAAATTACTTTTTAACATAAGTGTAAAAAAGTAGCTTTTTTGAATTATGAGTAGGGGTTTAAATTGTGGTGCGCAATTTTGCAGATATTTTTTGCACGTGATTATAAAATATGTATCCAAACATTGTGGGTAAATTAAATTTTTTAAAGTTGGGGAAATCAATATACTCACTTTTTCGTCCTGTCAAATTTACATTCTCCTTGCCTTAAAATGTTTTACTCTCCTCAGTTGTTTGCATAATATTTTTTATTAATTATATTTCGGTAGTAAATAGTTTAAAAAAACAAAATCAAAAATTTTGAGACAATTTTAAAATTTATTTAAATAAAAATGTGTGTTGAAAGAAAAGTAATAATCTTAAGATGGATTTATTTCAGCTTTCAGAGACAAAAACTAAAAAAAAACTGAAATTTTGGATAAGTTATTACTATATGAAAACTAAGTATTTTACGCACTAAGTATTTTATTTTTGAATTGTTTAGTAAATAAAATTGATATTTTTGATTTTCCTCTAATTATACATCTTGAATTGCTACAAAAAAATTTAATTCAGGAGTTTCACAGTAATTACTTCATTTTTAAAATTAAAAAAAATAACTAAGAAATATTTAGTATGTTTGTATTTTTGCCAAGTGTCGGTAATCAGCGAAATGACAAATTCTAATTAATAGAAGTACAAATAAACCCGTTTAGGAAAAATCGCTTTTTAATTTGCATAAGAATTCGGATTTTTATTAAAAATTGGAAAAGATAATTTGTGTTAGCTCTAAAAATTGAAGAGCTTAGTAGAATTACGTGCTAAGTGACAAAAAAGGGAAAACGAGAAAATGAGCTTGAAAGTTTTTAGTTTGCACTCAGATCTGTCAAAAGAAGTACTTTCAAAACGTAAAGAATATACTAAATTTTTAGTTTATGAAAAAGAGGAAACTTTAAATTTAAAGGATGGAATGATTTTTTTTTTTCAAAAATGTCACTTAGCATGTTCTTCCACTAAGCTGTTCAATAATTAAGTACTAATACTTCTTTAGAAGTACTGCATTTATACTTATTGTACAATTGATATTTAAGTAAAATATAGCAAAAGTCATGTAATAAAGACTAAAGATTTTTATTTAGTATTAAGCATCTTTTAGCGTATTTTAAAGCAAGTACTTTGTATTCTAAATCATAACTCGTCCCGTATAATTTTAATCTTAAAGGTTTGTTTTTAAAAATTAAGAATACATTACACAATCTGCTTAAGCTTTTATAAATATTTTTTCAAGAAAGATCTCATAAAAATGGCATTTTCTTTGTAGTGTAAATAGCAACTAAATATTTTTTCGATCAAGAAAACAAAAAAAACTCAAAAATTAAATATCTAAACGTCTATATATGTCTAATAAGTATGTACTTTAAATTTATTATTTTACATCCCAAAAACAATTCCGGTTTTAATAGAAAACCTTCTCAAACTCCAACCTCTTTTAAGAAAAGGGTGATAACACATTTGAAATCCCCAAAGAAGGAGCGAAATCCTCCAGAAAAGGCCGTTCGAATATCTCTGCGAACACCTTTCGGCGTCGAGACGCTGTCATGTTTGTCAAACAGGGCAGACACTAAAGAGGCAGTGCAGAGGCACAATAAAGCCGGGAAATTCTCATACAGCGGCCAAAATGAATGGACTCATATGCTTCGATGCAACTTGGACAACAGTTTTGTAGTGTTGGAAGAACAGAATTGTAATTGTTTTGGCGAGATTTTGTATGGTTATAGGCAAGGTTTGAATTATCGTCGCACTAGAGATGCACGAGGGCTATTGGCGATGGGCGTCGTATTTTAGAACCACAGTCAAGTGACGAGCCTACACCTGAATAGGCACCCAACGCAACCGTTAAGGGCGACATCGTACGCATCGCTAGGACTTTGAAGGGTATTTAACGTGCACTCCCTTACACGAGGTATTATTCGTCGGACATTTTTGGCTGCACGGGCCGTTTATAGGTCGGCAGCTATTTTGGCGATGCCCGGATCCAAACCTGGGACCTATCGCATGCTAGGCGAGTGCATAACCGACTGGGCTCCCCAGCCCCCTGATGAGGTTTTGTATGGAATGAGAAAAAAAATTTAGTAGCGACTCCTCAAGGGTTAGATTGAATTATCGCCGCACTAGAGCTACAAGACTGCTATTATTGACGAGCGTTATATTTTAGAAGCATAGTCAAGGTGACGAGCCTACACCTGCGTAGGAACCAGGGAGCTTTCACATGCAAGGAAAGCACTAATTGACTGTGCTCTCTTGCCCTGACCCTTTGACAAAAGAAAATATTTTTCTTTGCAAGTGCGTTTAGTTTTACCTATAACGAATAATACACTTTTTTAAAAAAAAAGCCCATTTTAAGAAGGATTGTATTAAAAGTAAATATTGCTCATAAAAATTCATTTAAGGGCGATTCCATAAAATTGTCAACTTTTTTAAATTGTAATTTTTTAAATGATTACGTGTCATTCCGTCACACATTTAATTCTCTTAAGGGGGTATGGGACACAAAATCCTAAAAAAAATCAAAAAAATTATTATTATCATAAAAAATAACAAATATTTTAGAATAATTTTTAAAAAAAATTTATTTATATCTGCAGTAGAACGTGAGATGTGTAGTTTTTTGTGTCATGACATCTGTGTTGGCCAACCACGTTTATAATCTTTGCTTCCTCGTAATATTAGATAGGAATAACGTTATCGAATCCTTAGTTGTTCGGTCGGTTTGGAGCGCTTCAGTAACGAAAGTGATAAACTTCAAAGCTGTTTTTCTCCTTGATCGTGTTTTCGATGATTTTTTGACTTTAAATTGATATAACTCAAAATCTACTGCCCATAGAGTGTCAAAAATTTTTACTCATATTTTTCAAACATATATCTTTAATTTGTCTTTAGGGATTAGTTGTAAATAGTTTATTTATTTATTTATTAATTTTTATAAAAAAAAGTGAACCTGTGAAATTATTAAAAAAAACTTCAATAATTTTTTTAAAAAAAACTATGGCAAATATGAAAAATCGGTAAAGACAGTTTGTTAAATACATTTTTCTGTTTATAAAAATGCTAAACATTTGTTTGCCAATAAATAAGTTTTTGACTTATAACAAAAATAAGAGACATCACTTTTTGACACATTTTATTTTTTAAAAAAATAATGATAATTTAAAACCTTTGACTATCTAAAAGTGTAAGTATATTTAGTATACATTTATGGAAAAAAAATTATATTGATATCTGCAATATTAAAGAAAAAAGTTGAAAGTGTCCCATACCCCCTTAAGATAGAAGTAGTATGTTTACGAAGCACAAACGAATACAGAAGTAAAACAAAATTAAACGTTCAATGGCCCAACCTTTAGTAGAGCCGAATAAACCATTATTGGACAGTACAAGGGATATTAAAAGGATGGCACGGTAATTCTCATAGTCCTAATGCATTATTATTTAAAATCCTACTACCTAATAAAGTATTGCATTCCTATGCAAGAATTTTTCAGAACGGGCATTGTCGAGTTGCACTAAAACTAAAACGTACTACCAGTACAGTCTGTCTAGTAAAACTTTATAGAAAAACTTTGACGCAATTTAAAAAAAATAAAGACATTTTATTCTCGAAGACTTCTCTTTTTAAAAAACAAGTACAGCGTATTCCATTGCTACCATGGCAACTATTTTCACAACAAAATTTTATCTAGCCGTTGCCATTAAGCGAACAAGAAAAGAAAAATATTAATTTAACAATTTACAGACGATAAAATAAATAGTTTTTGGTAGGCAAAAGTCCAAAGTTCCAACATCCTCCCACCTTAAGTTGTCGGTTGACAACTTAAACATTCATCTATTGTTCAGGTTCCTGCGTCTTCGGACGGTGAGTTGACAGGACTCACGAAGTTGTGAGCAGAAACCTCCAGTGGATACAGGCGCTGAATTGGTCGAATGACTTGTCCATTGGTCGTTTTAAGACGTACTACTCTCACGACATCATCCTTCCCAGGTAGCATTTCGATGACAAGTCCTAAAGGCCATTCATTACACTTTGCGTTGTCGCTTCCAATCAGCACTATATCCCCAAGTTGTATCTTCCTATCATGTTTTCTATTGTCATTTTTTTGAATTAAAAGTCCCAAATATTCTGACCTAAACCTCTTTTTGATGTCTGTTATTAACTTGCGTCGATATTTTAATCTGCTGTTTAAACACTTTCCATCTACTTGGTCGAGGTCTGGCACTCCGGGATGTCGCAACTCTTGTAAAAATGAATTTGGAGATAGTGCCATCAGCTCGTTATCACTTTCTGCTATGTGAGTGAGGGGTCTTGAATTTATTAAGAATTCAGTCTCGCACAAGATGGTGGTCATTTCTTCATAAGACAGGAAGGCATTGCCTAAAACTCTTCTCAAGATCTGTTTCATCACGCCAACTAGTCTTTCCCAAAATCCCCCATACCATGATGCGGTTGGCGGGTTAAAAAACCATTGGATTTTCTTAGTTGTGCTGTACTGAGCAATCTCATCCCAGTCTACAAGCTTCAATTGGTTCGACGCTCCTACGAAGTTAGTTCCGTTGTCACAGTACACTACAGAAGGTCGTCCTCGTCTTGCTATGAAACGGCGAAAACTTTGCAGAAAAGCCTCGGTGCTTAAAGATGAAACAAGTTCCAGGTGAACTGCCCTGTAGACTGCACAAGTGTAAATACAAATCCAAGATTTGGTTCCGCCTTTCAAAAGGAGTGGTCCAGCCATGTCAAATCCAACTATTTGAAAAATGGCAGTGTCCTTTATTCGGTTTTCTGGGAGAGGTGGTATTGGCGCTGTCAAATTCTGTTTAGCATGCCTCAAGCAAATGACACATTTTGACACTACCGATCTCACAGTTTTCCTCGCGTTTAAAATCCAGTAGTGTTCTCTTAATATATTTGTCAACATCTGTGATTTCGCATGAGAATTTTTCAGGTGCTCAGTCATTATTAATCGTTTAACCACTTGGTGATCAGAAGGCAGAATCATGGGGCTTTTAAAATCCACCGAATCCTTCTTATACGTGAGTTTGGTTCGCAATCTGAGTATTCCTTCTTCATCAGTGTATGTAGACAAATTCTTTAATCTTTTCATGTTGTCTTCGTCAAAATACTCGTTTTGAATTAGCTTCACAATCTTCTTTTCTGCAACTTCTACTTCTGAATATGACAATTCTCCAGTTATACGTGAAGATGCTTTTTGCCTACAATTGCAAATGAACCTTTGTATCCAAGCGACCATGCGAACAATTTTATCATAGTTCGAAAAATAATGGTAAAACCATCTGGAATCTAGATATTGGCATTCAGTGGTCTTGTTTCTGCTGGATGTAGGATCACCAACTCCGCACTCAGTTGATGGGTTTAAGGCACAGATAGTCGATACTGCTTCAACTTCCTTTCTCATTTTCTTTCTCTCTTGTGAGATAGCAGCTTCATCAATGACTTTATCTGTAGATGGCCAGTTTTCTTCTGGTTCCGTGAGCCATTTAGGGCCCTCCCACCATTTAAGCGTTAATAACTGCCGAGCCGAACACCCTCTCGAAGGTAAATCTGCGATATTATGAGTCCCAGGAACATGCTTCCAAGAAGCTGGATCGGTTAGCTTTCTGATCTCCTGAACACGATTGCTTACAAATACTTTCCAGGAGTCGTTTTGTTGTATCCAAGTCAAAACAGTTGTTGAGTCAGTCCAAAAATATTTCTCCACGGTTTTCCATTGTAGACCTTCCACTACAGATGTGCATAATCTAGCTCCCACCGTTGCCGCAAGTAACTCTAGTCGTGGAATGGAGATTGGCTTGGTCGGGGCGATGCGAGACTTTGCCGCCAACAAATTAACTGTAACTCCTTCAGAATGTTCCACTCTAACAAATACCGCTGCTGCATACGCATGGGCGCTGGCATCACAAAATGTGTGTAGACTTATACCATCAACACAATCAGGGTCTTCGGAAAACCATCTGTTTATAGTGACTTCTTTAAGAAGGTGAAGTTCGCCAAACCAATCCAAAAACTCCTTTTTTATATCTTCTTTCAGTTCGCTATCCCAGGAAGTGTTATCTTTCCACGTTCTCTGTAGCAGCATCTTTGGTAACATTAGCACCGGGCATAAGAATCCAACGGGATCGAAGACTTTATGGGCTACAGAAAGGATGACTCTTTTGGAAATGATCGCCAAGTTGTAGTTTTCCAGCCAATCAAGATTTATGCTGAGTGTATCTTCGGCACGATCCCACTTTAATCCTAGCACAGAAGATACATTCTCTGGATCGTCATCTCCAGTGTATTGCCACCCGCGCAAGTTGAACTTTCCTTCCGACATAATATGACGAGACTCTTCAATAAATGGGGAGATTTCACATTCATCATCCAAGCTTGTCACGACGTTATCCACGTAAAAACTGTGAAGAAGTCTGTTTACAATTTTTTCATCAAATTTGGCGACTTCTAAGTACTTCGTCAAATGATGTTCTAACACAGCTGCTAACAGAAATGGACTACTTTTCACGCCAAATACAACTCTAGTGTGACGCATTATTTTCAATTTTTCATTTTTATCCCCTTTCCACCAAAAGAATAGAAGGAAGTTTCTCTCTTCAGGTCTAACACTAATTTGAAGAAAGGCTTTTTCTATATCAGCGATAATTCCATATTTACGCTCCCGGAATTTCAGCAGAAGACTAGGTATTAATTCTAGTAAATTCGGGCCACTCTCCAAACACTGATTCAATGACGGTGAACCAACAGGTTTCGCTGAAGCGTCAAACACTGGTCGTACTTTCGTGGTACTTTGCTCTTTAACAACAGGCCTATGTGGTAAATAATGCTCATGATGAAGAGCTTCTTGAGATACTTCCTCTATAATGCCTAATGTTTCCCATTCCTTGAAAACCGTATCATAATCCTCAAACAAGGTATCTGATTGTAGTAACTTATTGGTTGAAATTTCTAATCTCTTCAAAGCAAGATCCTTGTTACTTGGTAGGGGTAAATGGTTTTCTTTCCAGGGCAAAGCAATTTCATAACGACCTTCTTCATTTATTCTAACCGTATCTTCAAAGTATTGTTTCGTACGGACATCTCTCTCCTTTCGTGATTCTGTCTCAGTGGGATCAGTAATACCAAGGATATCCAAGCTAAATAAATCCGAAATACTTGCAGTACGTACAAACATCGATATAACTGCCATTGCAGTATCTTCTTTTTCAGCGGGCAATGTGGTTTTCCCCATTAAAGTCCAACCTAAATAGGTCTCAGTAGCAACCAAACCTCCACTTAAAATCTTCCTTTTTCCTGTAAAAAGTCTGCCTGCCACATCAGCACCAATCAATACATCAATTTCGCTACTCTTTTCTTCACAATCATTGAGGAAAATATTCATAGATTTCAATTCTCTCGTCCAAGGACCTTTTGATACTGACGGCACGTTATCACATATCTTTTCTTGACCCAAAACATCAAAATCGCACAGAAAATTACTTTCTAACGATCCCAGTTTAATCTTATAAACATTGTGATTTTTGGCGCCAAGCTTGGTTCCTCCAAAAACTGAATGGGACACTGTTTGTTGCCTTGAAGGTAATATTTCTAAAGCCTCAGCAATTTCCTTCCTTACGTAAGATTTTTGTGATCCCGTGTCAAACAGTGCTCTAACACTCATAGTAGAGGTTGTTCCAATTATTTTAACTCTCAACGTTTGCAATAAAACTTGAGGATTCTCACAGAAACTCGCCAAATTAATCGCCTTCTGATCTTGGTTATCATTATTTTCAACGGTACTAGAATTAGTTTTTTCTTCCTTTGCTTTGTTCTGAGTAGTTTCTGGACACATTATTACGTGGTGAGCTTTGGTACAAACGGGACATCTTATGAAACACCGACATTTATCAGCCCGGTGATTTGCTTTAAAGCATTTGAAACAACGACCCTTATCTTTTAATATGTTTCTCTTATCCGAAATTGACATCTTTTGGGCCTTGAAACAATTTACACTTTCATGTTTTTTGTGATTGCAAAATATACACGAATTTTCTACTGACCCATTTGTACTTAATAAACTTGCTGCCGAAGTTGTCTTATATTGGTAATTGTTTGGCGCTCTTTTCTTAACGAATGCATCATCTTTGAGGCCAAAACCTGTCATCGCCAAAACAATTCTTTCTTCCGACTCAACTTCAGACTTCAAAAACTTTAACAAACTGTCCAGTCTATCCTTTGGATCCCCACAATGGTCAACATTAGGACTTCTCTGCCAGGCTCTTAAAAAATCTTCCGGCATACAGGATTCAACCAAAGGATGAAGTAAAGCGGCGCTCTTATCTTTCGTAACACCAAGCGTCTCAAGAGCTCGAATTTGCGTTTCTAAACTATCATAAAGCACACTCAAATTAGTTGGCGCAGTTTGAGTGGCATTCTTTAAAACCAATTTTAATAGCTCTCTCACGTAGACTTCAATGAGCAAATCCTTTCTTCCAAAACGAGCTTTTAAGCAGTCAATTGCCTTCGGATAATTTTCAGCCGTTGGAGGAAAGCTTTCTATCGCTTCTCTAGCTCTCGAAAATTCTACAGTGGCTTGTAATAAATATTGAAATTTATCTGAATCTTCAATAGTGCTATCTTTATCAATTTTCTCAAATTGGCTCCAAAATGGAAGCCATTCTTTAATATCGCCATTAAACTTTCTTAATTCTAATTTAGGTAACGTAAATTTTCTTCTTACTTCTACATTATCGGAAGCGAGATGCTGAGGATCAAATGAGCTCTGTTCTTGTGCACGAATCTTCGCCAAAGTAACTTCATTTTCCAACTTGGCTTTTTCTAATTCAAATTGATATTTTCTTTCCTGTTCTTCGCGATATCTTTTTTCTTCTTGTTCTTTTTGTAATCTTTTTTCCTCTTGTTCTTGTTGAAATATTTTTTCTTGTTGTTCTTTTTCTTTTTCTTCGCGTGTTTTTCGTTCCGTCACGGTATTTTGAAGCAAAACTTGAACGAATTCGGGATCCTTTTTATATTCCTCGCTATTTAAAATAATATTCTTAAAATCCGTTACCTTGGCATCAGCGGTCACAACTTCACCAATTTCTTCCGCAACGCTTCTCAAGTCTTCCTTCTTAAAACCTTTTACGTCTTTGAACATCTTGGAATAGTTCTATTCTTATTTGTTTACTGACAGTCCCGCCGAGGGTACCATAAATGTCGAGTTGCACTAAAACTAAAACGTACTACCAGTACAGTCTGTCTAGTAAAACTTTATAGAAAAACTTTGACGCAATTTAAAAAAAATAAAGACATTTTATTCTCGAAGACTTCTCTTTTTAAAAAACAAGTACAGCGTATTCCATTGCTACCATGGCAACTATTTTCACAACAAAATTTTATCTAGCCGTTGCCATTAAGCGAACAAGAAAAGAAAAATATTAATTTAACAATTTACAGACGATAAAATAAATAGTTTTTGGTAGGCAAAAGTCCAAAGTTCCAACAGGCATGATACTCGGAATAACATCAAAATAAAGAAAAATTGAAGAAAGAATGTACCATGAGATAGCTTAATACCGTCAAAACGGGTATATTTGGTCTCGGAGGGTAACTTTGGCCACGCGTCGGCATCAGATTAGTTTCTTAATTTCGCTTCACAAAATGATCTCATCTTATATAGTTTTACATTTTTGTAAAGGTGGAAACATCGCCATTCATTTTATGTAAAAATATTCTCATTCTAATTCTGGCAATACCACAAATGCTGTTTTCGTTCTTACGAGCATTAAATGAAAAATCTATCTCTTCCAACTTTTGTCAGCGACAAACAATACTGGTATTCATCTTGTAATGTCATTCCACGATGCACTGCAAAGTAAATGTTAAGTTATATACATTTTTTTAATAACTACATGTCTTATAACTTTGTTATTTTTAGGTTTAAACGTTTTAATATTACTATTTAATTCGGTAACCAGCCTTTGAGCATGTTAAAAAATATGTTTCTTATGTATTTCATGTGTGTCCAAAGTTACCCGCACGGCTCCTAACAGTGCCTTAATTTTTTAAACTAATACCCTTTTTTTATTAATTCATAAAATGTAATAAAAATACTTGAAAATTATTCCTAAAAGGTACAATACTTAGAATGCATAATGATTTTTAAGTGTTTAAATCGTTTTTGTAGTTAAATTTAGCTTCTTTTGTAAAAAAAAATAGGATTTAAGAAAATTACCTGCACTGACGGTAATCAAATTTTGAAGAATTAAAAAACAGATACTTACAACTATATCAAGCAACTGAAAGCAAGCCTCTTGTGAGACTGGAGTCGGGGGATTCGGCCATGTAAGTATAATAAAGGTCGACGAATATTGTGCAAAGGATTAAATGAGACGTGTTTGTTTGCATTAAAAGCAATTATTGGGGAATCCATGCGATTATGAGTGACCAGTTTAAATTACATTGGGTGGAGACTTTTGAATTCGAATTCATTGCGGTTTGCACGTAAAGCGTGACAAGTATTGCCATAAGCTAGAATTGTTGCATTATTTGGGGGAGATGCACTAGTTTAATCAAACTTAACTAGATGAGGAAATCTAGATTAAGGAACAAAGTAACAAAATTTCATTTTTGGTTGTTATAGCAAATAAACTAATAGGGTAGTTTAATAAATCAAGGCGAAATAGTATGTAGTATAATGTTTATATTTAAGTGACTTTTTACAATTTTTAATTGTATTAGTAGTAGAATCTTTGAAATGTTAAGGCGCATATCATCATTTTAACATAGATCCAATCATCGCTACTTTCTTCAATTAATTAACTGTTATATAGCATGTTTTTAAATAGCATAAGTGTTCAAAAAAAGGCAAGTTCTTCCAAGAATTCTTTTTATCTTGAAAGCACTATTTTAGCACTTGAGCACTTCTTTTAGGCAATGATGTATTAAAAAATCTATTTTTCAAAAGGATTTCAAAATTGTATTAGGGTCTAAACATATTATAGGGACAAGTTGTAAACCTCACATTCTCCTAAGTATAACCAAGGTATTCTTATAAATTTACTAAGATTAAAAGAAAATAGTTTGTTAACAATGCTTTGGGAGCATTTATAATATTTTCACCATATCACGATGATATTTTTTTAATAAAATGTTTTAATTTTTGCGAAATATCCGTGTAACTATAAAGTTGCACGAATTTATTGAGATCACTGTCCATCTGCAAAAAAAATGCGAGTCAAATTAGGCAAGTTTAGGTTTCTGCTATATTTTGCTGATTTGAAGCTTAACACAACTGCTTATCTGCAATCAGAGGGATGGCCTGCCGTCATTAGTTCGAATTGGTTTTTCCCCTGAAGTCCTAACTTGTGTTGGTTTTAATGCTTATAGGCTTTTTTGCCATGTTTGAAATTCAATATTAACAACAAAGTTAAAACAAATTTTAGAAAATCCCAAGGTTATTTAATTATAAATTGATCAAGCTTAAAAATAGTGTCACCATTGGTTAATAATTTTCATCATTTTAGAAAAAATCTGATTGTCTATAGCCATTTATGATATCAAAAAGGACATTCGATTCTTCAAACTTTTTTCAAAAGAAAATATTTTTTAGTAATCCCAATAGATGTCAGCCCTATTATTTTTTTTTTAATTATGATCAGAAACATCATGATGCCAAATGGCCTCACTGGGACTGAAAGGGTTAAAAACAAAGTCATTATTTTATTCAAATAATGAATGGTACAAGTCAGTTGCTTCTAAATTGATATTTTTGAAAAGCTTAAGGTAGGCGAATACCCAAAATTCTAAAATTTTTACTATTACTTTAATCTTTTCCAAATTTAGCATAGTGATTTCAAATATAATGAACAATGCTTTTTGGGCATTTTTTTTTTATTTAAATATAGTTGATTTATTTTAAACGGTGTCTTTCACCTAAAAAAAGGGGTTTGCGCCAACACTTCTAGCATAAAAAGTTTTACATTAATTTACCTGAAATTTTTTACAGATGCTATTTCAATATATATCTTTGCCATGAACCTCTAACATCTGGTGTAAATATGTAAGTTTTTTTTTTTTTTAAGAAATGTCCAAGTGTAAGTTAATCGAAAAAATCCTTTTTTTGTGGTTAATTTATAACATTTTTCTTAATAACTTCTTTTCTTGTAATTTGTATGCAACTCTAGAGGGTCATTGCACGCATCAGTTCAAAACGAAAAATTTAACACATAATTGATGTTTATAGGATGAAAATTCAATGTGGTTGACTTGTTAGCGTAAACCTCCTTTTTTAGTAGAAAAACACCGTTTAAAATAAATAAATTATATTTAAATTTTAAAAAATGCCTAAATAGTATTATTCATTATATTTGAAATCAGTATGCCAAATTTGGAAAAGATTAAAGCCATAGTAAAAATTTTAGAATTTTGGTTATTCGCCTACCCTAAGCATGCTCTTTATACCCGCTCTTTCCACCACCCAATCACACGCAACCTCAAATATACACTAATATCACCCATAAAAGATATTCGAAGTTTTATTAAATAAACAAAATTCTTTGTTAGAAACAACAAGATTAAACAAACCGTAGCAATCTTGTTTAAGAGCATTTCTGTTACTTCTATCTTTAAACAAATATCTACCGACGAAAAGTCGCTTCCGTTTTGAACCAGCAGCTTAAAAATATCAAAATAATGCATGAAGATTGCTTTTAAGTTCAAATCGCATCTACCATATTTATTTCCATCTTTAAAAACTATTTTTCAATACTTCTTTAAATATTTAAAACAGAACTTCCTTGTAACCATCTTAAAGGTATCTTCGGAACCATAAGCCAATTCAAATATTCAGAGGATAATAATCCTTTTGAAAATAGATCCTCCAAAAACTCCATATCGTATTTTTTGTTTTGAATAGTGTTTCCAAATTTTATTCAGCATATGGCTGGTAGGATTACTTTGAATGATTGTTATGAAGACTATATCATTCATAGTAATCCTAAAGTAATAAACTTAAGTTGTTTTCGTTAGAAAATGTTTGGAAACTATCTTGCTTTATTATGTAAACTAATAGTTAAGTGTTTTATGAATATTTTTGTAATCTAATAACTAATTGTTGTTATAGAACGAAGTTGCAACACTCGTACATTAAATAAAATATCTTAATAATTTCGGGTACAAGAAGAATTAAAGGAAAAAAAGTTTTATGTATACTGACTAAATCTTGTAGTGTTAATAGAGTTTAATTTTAAGGATTCGTTTAATAATTAAAGTAATTCAATAAGAATTTCAATTTTTTTCCTTTTTTTTTAATTTTTAATGCAGCTAGTTTTGAAGCGTTCATTTTTTGACGTATTACACATATTTGTAACATTTTCAGCTTGGGCTATGAAGGTAAATGACAGATAAAAAAAAAGACATCACTTACAAGAGAATCTGTTTTTAAAGTTATATACTTAGTGTGGAAGCTAAAAAAAGAAACAATTTCCATCATTGGGCAATTATTTTATCGATGGTAGTGCTAGTTATAAGTGAACAAGACAAAATTATCTTAATGTTTAATTATATAAGTTGCAATATATAACCTTTGCAACGGAAGCTCATTAAAAATAATCTTCGATGAATCGTTGCCATATTTAACTCGAGTCGGTACTTGTGATCTATTTATGCGGAATAAGAGGACGAGGGTTAATTGAAAATAGTCGTTATCAAAATAAACGAAGTATTCATAGTGCTAGAAGCAAAATCAATTATTAAGAGGCGGAAGGAATGTAAGACAGCCATTTTTGAACGCATTGGTTTGAAATAGTTGTACATTTTACGTGACTAAGTTTTAGTAAACATGGTTTGAACATAATAAAACGAGGGTCCTTATACATACCTACCAACTGAGGCTCTAGTGTGATGTTAGTTCATCCAACCTGCCAATCCGTATTTAACCACCCCCAACTTCAATAACAAGGCCAGAGAAGCTCTCCCAAACATGAGCGTAGGCGGAATTTTCGACGTCACTGTTCCAAGTGCCGCAGATCAAGAATCTAGTTCGGACGTATTCGCGACCCAAAAAAATTTGGCCAGCCATGAATGAATGGTTCTGAACTGGTTTCGAGACAGGTTGTCTTTATCTTCGGAACAAATTCACTCATAACTATGACGTCAAAATGTCCGTCCATGAGCGTATTTGGGAAAGCTTCTTTGGCGTTAGTTGTCGAGTAGGCCGTGATTTATCCTGATAATTTTTCGGATTCTTCCTCTAAAGGGGCTGCTTTATTGGTATCTAATCTTTTGCAGACTCTTTATTTTCCCCAAAACTGATAGTCATTTCTTCGTGGAGCCATCTAGGCGACTCTCGCTACCAATTTTGACTCTCAGATTACACCGAATCTGAGCTCCGAGTGGATGCTAAAGTATGCCGAGATTTAATTTTGCCTTGAGAACCCAAACCAAAATGGGTACTCAATGGATCTTTTACATGCCACATAATCATATAACATGCTTACCCACGGTTTTCAAATACAGAATATCTAATGACTCATCCGGGGGTCAAAGCCGCAAACTTGGGTCTATGAAGCGAACACGTAATACTTCTCAGCCACTGAGCCACTATTTTCCGGGTTCTAGGCAATATCGATACACTTTAAAACTTTTTTCTGAAAAAAATTCGAGTAACAACATTTCCAAACCGCAGTCTTCTCATTTAATTTTCAAAGACAGCACCGGGAGAGTCGGATTTCATCTTAAGAACAATGTAATTTCATAACTCATGATTGCAGTTAATTTTGCGGTATTTCGTTTCCTTTATTAAAATATTAGCTTAAATTTATCTTAGCGGGATATTTAAAGATAACATTCATAATAAATTTCACTTGAATCATCCAAGAATAACCAAGGATAAGAGCTTTTGACGTCAGTATTTTCTACATTATTCCGGGAATTTTATTTTATAAATATTTTAGCAACACTGTAGGAAACGCTTGAATAGTATGAAAAGTTTTATTTCGTTTATATTTTCAGTTCTTAAAATCACTCAAGCTTGATTATCGATTTTTTTGATTGCAAATTGTAGTATCCAAGAATAGTATTTAATTAAATCTCAAAACACAATTTTCACTTGGCTTTAATATACACTTTGTTATGCTTCATCTTCATTTACGAAAGTATAAAAATGTATTTCTACTTTGTAACTACGTGCATGTGTATGTCCCTCCCGTTTCTAGATTCAAAGAAAGGAATAGAAACATTATCATATTTTAATGTTTATCTATGAAATCCAGTTTATGTAATTCGGGTGCATTTTTTATATTTTGATCAAGTAAATGAATATGAAAAACTGATTAAAAAAGGACTTTTAAAAAATAAGTAACGCACTACATTAGTTTCACACTGTGTCCAAAATTATCTTTACAAGATTTTTTTTCCAGAATTTTTTAAAACCATGATGCAAGACATGTGTTACATAAAAAGTAGTAGGGGGTTAAGGACCTATAAAATTGCCAAAAAAAATTTTTTAAACGATACTAGGCCAGTACTATAGTAAGTACTTCCATAATCTTGTCACTACTCGCATACCAAGTTAGTTTCTCTTTTAGTTAAAAGTTGGAGAGTGGTTTCGAAACACAGGTGACTAATATATAGCCCCCGGTATGCCCCAATAGTTTACAGTTTGCAATCGCACGTATATTGCTACTGAATTCAAAAATCACTTTTGCTGAGTCAGCACCCTTCAAAAACAACCTTCAGAAAACAAAATCTCCCTCTCGTATTTTCGAACCAATTGCAAAACTTGTTACTTTTTATTTTGTATTGAATAATTGAAAGTAAAAAAAACGACTATCATATAAACTTCAATTGCCCTGAAAATTTAATCTTTTGTAGCTATAATGCGTCATAACGATTAAATAAAAGTATAATTTGACATTTTGAATTTTAAAAGAATCACTATCCATACTTTACTAGTTTATACTATAAAATAATTTTCAATCATCAGCTATTCAAGCATTAAATAGTTTCCAGCTATCACAAAGTTATTTTAAATTTAATATATTTTCCAGTTTATGGAAGAGAGAGAATTCGTTTTAAACATTTCTGGAAACTTATTTAAATGGTAGAAAATGGAATATGAGCAATTCTTTCCTTTCAAAATGTGGATGGTTTTGATCTTTTCGATTTGAAAAGATTTACGAAATCAAATTTACCGGGAAAATTTTCAGAGAGACACAGAAATACGATGAATTCTATTTAAAAACGGAAGCTATGATGCTATGCATGTTGAAAGTAAAAATTTTTAGAAATAAATTGGAAATTATTCCAAAAAAATCAAAATCTTTAGCTGTAGAACATGAAAAGTTTACTTCTTTTGAATATCTTCATATTTTTATTCTATTAAACAGATGAATATTCTGCTCGATAAAATTTTATCTTCTAAGAATCTAAAAAATAACAAGTGGGTTTGTAATGGAAATGGGACTTAGAACTGCATCTACACAAAATCCCCCTGTTCGTATGCTTTTTAAATTAGTTTAAAAATTTATTTGAAAATATAAAACCAGAAATTGACTAAATTTTTGGGGGGATTTTCAATGACTTCTAGCTTTGCTGCGCTGAATTTTTTAACGCACCACACTTGTGTGTAGCATTTATAGTTCGGACTATGAAAGTAGGTGACAGATGAAGCCTTTACAACAGCTTCTACTTTTTTTAAGTTATAAATGAAGTGAACACTCTGCTCATGAATGCTCAAAACGACGAAATTTTCCTTAATTTTGACTATTCTGTTACTCGCAAATGCTCCGAGTTTTCGTTTCCTCAAAGTGAGGAAATTTGAATCGTCATTTTTATGAGGATTTGAATGTCGTCTAAACTAAAGAAATATTTCGTCATTTTTTGAGCATGTGAGTACAACAATGAGATTCAGTTTCCTCAAAATCAAGATACAGAATCGTCAAACCACAATCGTAAAAGTGAGAATTCGCGCTTACTCAAAAGTCAAGTGATAGTTTGACGAAACAATCCTCAAAATTAACGAAACGAGGCTTCAGGAT
This sequence comes from Hylyphantes graminicola, assembly GCA_023701765.1. Classification (NCBI taxonomy): domain Eukaryota; kingdom Metazoa; phylum Arthropoda; class Arachnida; order Araneae; family Linyphiidae; genus Hylyphantes; species Hylyphantes graminicola. The sequence goes on from CM043114.1 coordinate 50,784,960, forward strand.
TAATGAATAGTCAAAAATGAAAGTGTTATTTCTGAGAGTGAAGAATATAAAATTGATTTGCTATTACTCCTGGACTGCACCATCTGCGTTAAACTTTAGTTTTAAAAAATATTTTTAATAATTATACTAAGCATGTTTTAAAACAAACTTTTACCGTAAGAAACATTTAGTAAAAGGCTATCTAAAAATAGCTATACAAGACCTCCTGCTATACAAGACCCCTTAAATTAGAAATGATTTATAATTTGCAGAAGAGTTAATATCTCTTTAAGTAAATAAAATGCTGAACTTTGAGGTCTCGGTACTTAATCCTATATTCCTGCCACATACTCCGAAAATATGCGGGGAAAAAGGTCCATTTCTAAGACGTGACAAGAGTTCACTATATTATTCTTAAGATTGACAATAAAAATCAAAAACTTATAACTCAAGAAAGTTACAGAGTGACACCTGACCCAACCCAATAACAAAGATAAATGGATGTCTCTAGATTTATATCGATTACATGGTTTTTGACCATACATCTAAGTAAAAAAGATGAACTATACATTTTGAAAGTATTTGTAGATATGACTTCATAACTTTTAAATAATTTTAAAAAATCATCGATTTTATTTTATTCAAATGAAGAATATTTTTGTTGCACTGCATCATTTTTTATGTAATCAGTTTCAGTTGATATTTATATCTAAATGCTGCAAAATTGTTGCGGAGAGAACTCTGTATAAATTAATTCGTATTAATTTAGTTTAAAAAATATACTCTCTGAATATACGCATCGTTGCGCTGGTGTTAACCCGTAATGTCGGTGACTTGTTTAATATGTATACTTAGGAGTAGTAGTTATTTGTAAACTTATTAGGGTATTATTATTAGCACACATTCCCGCATGCTGATGTCAGCATTATTATTAATTTGGATGTCCGACTAAATCCCGGCTCTTTTTATGGAGAATACACTCCACTTTTGTACAAATCTCAATCTTATTATTCCTTTTAATTACATTTCTTGGCATTTGTAAATAGCAAAATTAAACGACGAAAAAAATCGAGAAAAAACGAAAAAATCGAAAATTAAATCGAATTCGGAAATATTATTAGAGTCGAGTAAATTTGCCCTCGCGTTAAAAATCTAATAAATAAGCGTAATAAAAATAGGTTTGTAACAATACAATACTTCCACCACTCAGTAAATCAGTAACTATTTCCGTATAAGGTCATTTTAATAACTAGTATTAGTCTAACAAATGTGTAGAGTTGGATGACATTACGTGGAAGTTAAATAAGCAAAGAATTTAAATAGTAATACAATCTACTAAAGAATAATCAAATTTTAATATAGTCCAAGTTCCTGAATTGACACATGTCATTCGGTTTGAAATATTAAAATAGTCAAATAAAAAAAAATTATGAAACAATCATAAACTACTAATATTACACATGGATTTATAAAGAGAGGTTCAAGTAGAAGGGTATCATTTTGGTTTAAAAAACTTTTTAAAACTTTTTTTGTCCCTTCGGTTCAATTTTAAAAATTTTAAATATAACAAAAAAATAAATACAAACAAGTAGGTTTGTTACAGAATCTGTCACTTAAACCGCTTCCACACAATATTTATGCTTACAGGAAACACTATTTTTGACCTCAGAAAGAAATTCGCCAGACAGGGACTTCTAATTCAAAATTTTAAACGCCAAAATTAAGGGGGTTCAGTACCCCAAAATCGGTGAAAAAATCAAAACAAAAATTATCGGCTTAAAATACTATTACAACCTTTATTAATAATGTCACAAAGTATCAAGACGATTGGAAAAATATTTTTGACATTAAAAGCCATTTTGATGTCATGGCTTCGTAAGGAAATGGGTTAACAATACAAACTTTAAACGCGTTTTTCTCAGAACTTGATTTTTTTAACTACGATGTACCTTTTCTCAAAAACTACGCTATTTTTTCTCGTAAACTATTTTTTATATGATGTAATGCATAGTATAGATTAATCTGAGGTTATAAATTTTAATAAAAAAATTATGGGGCAAAAAAGTGAAAAATTTCATGATTTTTTGGGTACTTTAAAACTTATTTTATTTAAAAAATTCTAACAGTTATTTACAAAAAAATTTTAACCTCAGATTAATATATAAGGTTGGTATAACACACACAGAAAATTTTAAGATTATCTGATCAGTAGTTATTGTGAAAAAATACATTGCAATTGGCCAATTTAACATAACCGATATACAACATACTGAACCCCCTTAACTATTTTCATTAATATTCTTTCACAAATTAAAAATTGCTCATTATCGTTTGTTAAAATTGTTTGAAATTCTTAGAATAATGATGCAATTTTCTTAATAAATATATTTTAGTCGCCACAATTTTATTTACAGTTCGAAAAATATATAATTAGTAAAAATTTTTGCTTTAAAAATAAAAGCGAAACTTTGCATGTATATTTTATGCTAAATTAAAAGTCTGTATACATCTTTCTTCATACATATATGTATAATGAACCATCAAAAGAACTCTAATATGATATTACAACAATCCAAACCGAATTATAACACATAAATAATCTTTCAAATGTTTTATTTTTATTTTAAATAAAGTTTCTCGTACGTTTGACGAAATGGCAACAGTGAAAATATTGAATAAAAATGGAATTTTCATGTTATTTTAATGTAGATTCAATTTTTAGTTATTTAAATTTTTATTATACTTCTAATTTAAAATTTTTAATGAAATTTGGGATGTAACCTACCCCGATTTTTTGCTTTAAGATGACGTATCCCTGTTGTATGTGTGATTTTTGGTTCGTTCTGTTAAAGTGGGTGACAGACGGACGGACAGACGGACTGAACGATTATAAAACCTTCCACTTTTTACGTTATAAACGTAATGTAGAAGCTAAAAAATATATGTTTTAAAAGTTTTTTTCACAAATACTATTCCGTTCGCTTTTAATTATTAAATTCTTCAGGAAGTATCAATTTAATTTGTATGTAATCAGCCCCTTTCCAACATTCCCATTCCCAAGAGCATTGCAACTCAACTCCTGATTAACGATAAAGTGATGACATAAAGAGTCGTCAATGGCTTAATATCGCAACTAACTTATCAAAGATTCTACAATGTTTAATGCATCAATTAAATATAAATTACTTGAAAGCGACGGATGAAAATTCTGTTAATCTCCAATTTCACAAACCCTTAATAAAAAAAGTGCCATCCAAATCAAGTTTTTCCTTTTAAAAAAAGAAGTTTTTATACTTTGCCAAGAATTTAGATTCCTGAAGAAAACGCGAAAAAAAGACCTTAAAAAAGTAAATGGCCGAAAGTTCCCGAAAAAGAAGTTTCGGATTGTGCCTGTAAGATTCGAATTACTAAGGATTTTGGCTAGGAATGTGACAGCCATGATATGCGAAAAGGAGTAAGGGCTACGAATTCTTTCGTTGTTAAGGGTTCTTCTTGGTGTGGAAAAACACTTTACTTAGGTGCTACAACTGAACTAGAACGACTTTTAGCTCGCCCAAATGGTTCGAGTCTTTTTCAATTTTGGAGATGGAAGGATATGAAGTTCCCTCAAGCTAGGTGTTAGCTTTTTTATATATATAAACTGAAGAGTAGTTTTATGCTACTTCATGCAATAAAAAAATGCAAGGCTGCGTAAATTCAAGAAAAATTTAGTTGTATGAATTTTATATCTTGTTACCGAGATGTCTTATTCAACGGCATTTAAAATTATAAAGTAATACATTTACTGATATTTTCAGAAAACTAATATAAGCGTTGAAAGTAAATAAAATTTACAAATTAATTTGTAAGAGAAGTATTGTACACAATTTGATATCAATTGGAAACTTAAGGAACACGAATGCAATCTTACATGTTTTATATTTTTGCTATCCGTAGGTTTTACGAAAAACTTAATGATGCTTCCATTTTCATGAAATAACTTTTTTTAATTGGGAACAGAAATGTTTAATTTTAAAGATTCACTTTGAACATGTCCCCTAAGTATACAGAAATACTTTCACTTTGTTTATTATGCTTTACTTCTCCTGTACGCATATTACATTTCAAAAGTTTCTCAAGTAAACTCCTAATTGAATTTTCCTCACTTCCACGAACCATTTCTTAACCAGGAGAGAGAAAACATTTTAATTTTAAAGCTTTGCGAAAGATTACAATGTCCGTAGCTTAAAGGACAAATTATGCTATTTTGCATTGAATTAATACATTTACCTTGCTGGCACAGGTATTATATCTATTTTACTTAATCACCAAGTAAGGGCCATCACATCGAATCCTAATCTTCTCACAGCCCATCAAAAACAAAACATTTTCTTTTGTGTCATTACCAGGCACCCCCTGCGAACAGCGGAACACGCCCCCTAGTGGCAAGGAAATCAACTCGAGAAGCTCATTTCCCAGATTCTGCCTTTAAGTGAAATAATTAGCACAAGTTTGCTACTGTTATTTTACCACCTTTTCTCCTAACTTATCTTGTTTGACAAAATAGTAAACTGTACTTTTTTAAAAAGTAAAATGTTATAATTAACGCAACTTCAGTTTCGCATGTGTCAAGCTGCATTAGTAACATGAAATACCAACAGCAGCTGTTAAAAGTGATCTTGCATCTGGAAAGTTCTGGAATTTTTAAAACATCTCAAAAAGTACTAAATACTTTTAAATAAAAAGTACTTTTATAGTAAAGGTTTATAAAAGACTCCTCACAGTATCTTAGATTTTAAAAAAATTATTATATTTATAATTTTTCAAAAAAAAAAGTGTGGTGTTGGCAAACCGGACAGACAGCTGACGAGTTTAAACAGCTGTATTACTCAGAGGGATTGATTAGGTTAGGTTTTAAGTTATCGTCGCATTAGAGCAACACGAGGGCTATTGGCGACGGGTGTCATATTTTAGAACCGCAGTCAAGTGACAAGCTGACACCTGAATAGATACTCAACGCAACCTTTTGGGCGACATCGTACGCAGCGTTACGACTTTGAAGGATATTTAACGTGCACTCCTTTACACGAGGTAATATTCGTCGGACATTTTTGGCAGCACGGACCGTTTATATGTCGGCAGTTTTTTTGGCGATGCCCGGACCCGAACCTGGGACCTTTCTCATGCTAGGCGAGAGCCTAACCGACTGGGCTCCCCAAGCTCTCCCTGTATTCCTCAGAGGGATGAAAGAAAAATGCCAATTACATGATTTTTACACCAACATTAGGTAAGAGGCGTGTGCTACGACTCGGAATGCTAGTTCGGCACACGGGAGGAGAATACAATTATACCCAAGGAGGGGGATTCTTTCCTCGAGAATCGGGTGTCCGTTTTGTTAATTACAGCTACAGTTTCCGCCTTGGTGGGTTTTGGGTTAAGTTACCCGTCAAATGTAAATATGAGATGGGTGGATGATTTCATTATTCTTTTAGACTTATCTTTTCAGTTGAAATTAAGACGTTGTATAAACGAAGTTGTATACGGTAATGAAATGTGATATTCATCCATTATGTTTGATTTGCAAAACTATACACATAATTGGAAAATGAAATTGCTTTTATTAATTATGATATCATTTTACTGTGAGGAGACTAAACAGAAACCGAAGCACTCGAAGGCTAAAATAGGGTTTTGTGAATTTCTTCAAGTAAAAAAAATAGGTAAAGCTATTTTTAAAAACTCTTAAATTATTATAATTCTTTCATACAACACATTTTCAAACACAGGTGCTCAAAACTTTAGTTTAAAATAATATAGTAAATAATATACGCGTTCATAAGTACAAATGTTTAAAAAAAGATATTAAACTATTACTTTATACGCCATCGTTTTATATGCTGAAATTGTGTTCAAGTCTAATTTTATATATGATCTCTAAAAATATAAGTGTTATAATATAAAAAAGATATGCATAGTGTAATTTCTTTTTATCTAAGGTTTGTTATTAAAATAACGAAATTGTTTACTTTTCCTTAATCCACTGAATACCTAACGGGAAATAAGTACACAAAATAATGGCTCCATAGTTTTTGATGTAATAGAGATATTGAGACACGAAAATGTAGTCAATATATGGCTGCATTTAAATGAAGTCAACAAAAAAGCATTATTTAAGTGAAGTCAATTGATGTAATAGTTGTTGACTCTTAAATATACCCAACAAATGACGGTATGGTTATTTAGTCAACAAATGACACGCTATTATAGTCAACAAAAATAGCGTTTTAATGGAGTATACAGAAATTCATACAAATGTAGTCAATCGATAATGGCATGTAACATTTTAAAATGCAAATCCCATGCAAACAATTATTTTTTACGTTTTGAAATATGTACAACTTATTCTCTTTTGAATAATACGATTAATATTGCATGAATAACGTCAAACATGTGGAGATAGATAGATAGATAGATAGATAGATAGATAGATAGATAGATAGATAGATAGATAGATAGATAGATAGATAGATAGATAGATAGATAGATAGATAGATAGATAGATAGATAGATAGATAGATAGATAGATAGATAGATAGATAGATAGATAGATAGATAGATAGATAGATAGATAGATAGATAGATAGATAGATAGATAGATAGATAGATAGATAGATAGATAGATAGATAGATAGATAGATAGATAGATAGATAGATAGATAGATAGATAGATAGATAGATAGATAGATAGATAGATAGATAGATAGATAGATAGATAGATAGATAGATAGATAGATAGATAGATATAGATAGATAGATAGATAGATAGATAGATAGATAGATAGATAGATAGATAGATAGATAGATAGATAGATAGATAGATAGATAGATAGATAGATAGATAGATAGATAGATAGATAGATAGATAGATAGATAGATAGATAGATAGATAGATAGATAGATAGATAGATAGATAGATAGATAGATAGATAGATAGATAGATAGATAGATAGATAGATAGATAGATAGATAGATAGATATAGATAGATAGATAGATAGATAGATAGATAGATAGATAGATAGATAGATAGATAGATAGATAGATAGATAGATAGATAGATAGATAGATAGATAGATAGATAGATAGATAGATAGATAGATAGATAGATAGATAGATAGATAGATAGATAGATAGATAGATAGATAGATAGATAGATAGATAGATAGATAGATAGATAGATAGATAGATAGATAGATAGATAGATAGATAGATAGATAGATAGATAGATAGATAGATAGATAGATAGATAGATAGATAGATAGATAGATAGATAGATAGATAGATAGATAGATAGATAGATAGATAGATAGATAGATAGATAGATAGATAGAATAGATAGATAGATAGATAGATAGATAGATAGATAGATAGATAGATAGATAGATAGATAGATAGATAGATAGATAGATAGATAGATAGATAGATAGATAGATAGATAGATAGATAGATAGATAGATAGATAGATAGATAGATAGATAGATAGATAGATAGATAGATAGATAGATAGATAGATAGATAGATAGATAGATAGATAGATAGATATAGATAGATAGATAGATAGATAGATAGATAGATAGATAGATAGATAGATAGATAGATAGATATAGATAGATAGATAGATAGATAGATAGATAGATAGATAGATAGATAGATAGATAGATAGATAGATAGATAGATAGATAGATAGATAGATAGATAGATAGATAGATAGATAGATAGATAGATAGATAGATAGATAGATAGATAGATAGATAGATAGATAGATAGATAGATAGATAGATAGATAGATAGATAGATAGATAGATAGATAGATAGATGATAGATAGATAGATAGATAGATAGATAGATAGATAGATAGATAGATAGATAGATAGATAGATAGATAGATAGATAGATAGATAGATAGATAGATAGATAGATAGATAGATAGATAGATAGATAGATAGATAGATAGATAGATAGATAGATAGATAGATAGATAGATAGATAGATAGATAGATAGATAGATAGATAGATAGATAGATAGATAGATAGATAGATAGATAGATAGATAGATAGATAGATAGATAGATAGATAGATAGATAGATAGATAGATAGATAGATAGATAGATAGATAGATAGATAGATAGATAGATAGATAGATAGATAGATAGATAGATAGATAGATAGATAGATAGATAGATAGATAGATAGATAGATAGATAGATAGATAGATAGATAGATAGATAGATAGATAGATAGATAGATAGATAGATAGATAGATAGATAGATAGATAGATAGATAGATAGATAGATAGATAGATAGATAGATAGATAGATAGATAGATAGATAGATAGATAGATAGATAGATAGATAGATAGATAGATAGATAGATAGATAGATAGATAGATAGATAGATAGATAGATAGATAGATAGATAGATAGATAGATAGATAGATAGATAGATAGATAGATAGATAGATAGATAGATAGATAGATAGATAGATAGATAGATAGATAGATAGATAGATAGATAGATAGATAGATAGATAGATAGATAGATAGATAGATAGATAGATAGATAGATAGATAGATAGATAGATAGATATAGATAGATAGATAGATAGATAGATAGATAGATAGATAGATAGATAGATAGATAGATAGATAGATAGATAGATAGATAGATAGATAGATAGATAGATAGATAGATAGATAGATAGAGATAGATAGATAGATAGATAGATAGATAGATAGATAGATAGATAGATAGATAGATAGATAGATAGATAGATAGATAGATAGATAGATAGATAGATAGATAGATAGATAGATAGATAGATAGATAGATAGATAGATAGATAGATAGATAGATAGATAGATAGATAGATAGATAGATAGATAGATAGATAGATAGATAGATAGATAGATAGATAGATAGATAGATAGATAGATAGATAGATAGATAGATAGATAGATAGATAGATAGATAGATAGATAGATAGATAGATAGATAGATAGATAGATAGATAGATAGATAGATAGATAGATAGATAGATAGATAGATAGATAGATAGATAGATAGATAGATAGATAGATAGATAGATAGATAGATAGATAGATAGATAGATATAGATAGATAGATAGATAGATAGATAGATAGATAGATAGATAGATAGATAGATAGATAGATAGATAGATAGATAGATAGATAGATAGATAGATAGATAGATAGATAGATAGATAGATAGATAGATAGATAGATAGATATAGATAGATAGATAGATAGATAGATAGATAGATAGATAGATAGATAGATAGATAGATAGATAGATAGATAGATATAGATAGATAGATAGATAGATAGATAGAGATAGATAGATAGATAGATAGATAGATAGATAGATAGATAGATAGATAGATAGATAGATAGATAGATAGATAGATAGATAGATAGATAGATAGATAGATAGATAGATAGATAGATAGATAGATAAGATAGATAGATAGATAGATAGATAGATAGATAGATAGATAGATAGATAGATAGATAGATAGATAGATAGATAGATAGATAGATATAGATAGATAGATAGATAGATAGATAGATAGATAGATAGATAGATAGATAGATAGATAGATAGATAGATAGATAGATAGATAGATAGATAGATAGATAGATAGATAGATAGATAGATAGATAGATAGATAGATAGATAGATAGATAGATAGATAGATAGATAGATAGATAGATAGATAGATAGATAGATAGATAGATATAGATAGATAGATAGATAGATAGATAGATAGATAGATAGATAGATAGATAGATAGATAGATAGATAGATATAGATAGATAGATAGATAGATAGATAGATAGATAGATAGATAGATAGATAGATAGATAGATAGATAGATAGATAGATAGATAGATAGATAGATAGATAGATAGATAGATAGATAGATATAGATAGATAGATAGATATAGATAGATAGATAGATAGATAGATAGATAGATAGATAGATAGATAGATAGATAGATAGATAGATAGATAGATAGATAGATAGATAGATAGATAGATAGATAGATAGATAGATAGATAGATAGATAGATAGATAGATAGATAGATAGATAGATAGATAGATAGATAGATATAGATAGATAGATAGATAGATAGATAGATAGATAGATAGATAGATAGATAGATAGATAGATAGAGATAGATAGATAGATAGATAGATAGATAGATAGATAGATAGATAGATAGATAGATAGATAGATAGATAGATAGATAGATAGATAGATAGATAGATAGATAGATAGATAGATAGATAGATAGATAGATAGATAGATAGATAGATAGATAGATAGATAGATAGATAGATAGATAGATAGATAGATAGATAGATAGATAGATAGATAGATAGATAGATAGATAGATAGATAGATAGATAGATAGATAGATAGATAGATAGATAGATAGATAGATAGATAGATAGATAGATAGATAGATAGATAGATAGATAGATAGATAGATAGATAGATAGATAGATAGATAGATAGATAGATAGATAGATAGATAGATAGATAGATAGATAGATAGATAGATAGATAGATAGTAGATAGATAGATAGATAGATAGATAGATAGATAGATAGATAGATAGATAGATAGATAGATAGATAGATAGATAGATAGATAGATAGATAGATAGATAGATAGATAGATAGATAGATAGATAGATAGATAGATAGATAGATAGATAGATAGATAGATAGATAGATAGATAGATAGATAGATAGATAGATAGATAGATAGATAGATAGATAGATAGATAGATAGATAGATAGATAGATAGATAGATAGATAGATAGATAGAGATAGATAGATAGATAGATAGATAGATAGATAGATAGATAGATAGATAGATAGATAGATAGATAGATAGATAGATAGATAGATAGATAGATAGATAGATAGATAGATAGATAGATAGATAGATAGATAGATAGATAGATAGATAGATAGATAGATAGATAGATAGATAGATAGATAGATAGATAGATAGATAGATAGATAGATAGATAGATAGATAGATAGATAGATAGATAGATAGATAGATAGATAGATAGATAGATAGATAGATAGATAGATAGATAGATAGATAGATAGATAGATAGATAGATAGATAGATAGATAGATAGATAGATAGATAGATAGATAGATAGATAGATAGATAGATAGATAGATAGATAGATAGATAGATAGATAGATAGATAGATAGATAGATAGATAGATAGATAGATAGATAGATAGATAGATAGATAGATAGATAGATAGATAGATAGATAGATAGATAGATAGATAGATAGATAGATAGATAGATAGATAGATAGATAGATAGATAGATAGATAGATATAGATAGATAGATAGATAGATAGATAGATAGATAGATAGATAGATAGATAGATAGATAGATAGATAGATAGATAGATAGATAGATAGATAGATAGATAGATAGATAGATAGATAGATAGATAGATAGATAGATAGATAGATAGATAGATAGATAGATAGATAGATAGATAGATAGATAGATAGATAGATAGATAGATAGATAGATAGATAGATAGATAGATAGATAGATAGATAGATAGATAGATAGATAGATAGATAGATAGATAGATAGATAGATAGATAGATAGATAGATAGATAGATAGATAGATAGATAGATAGATAGATAGATAGATAGATAGATAGATAGATAGATAGATAGATAGATAGATAGATAGATAGATAGATAGATAGATAGATAGATAGATAGATAGATAGATAGATAGATAGATAGATAGATAGATAGATAGATAGATAGATAGATAGATAGATAGATAGATAGATAGATAGATAGATAGATAGATAGATAGATAGATAGATAGATAGATAGATAGATAGATAGATAGATAGATAGATAGATAGATAGATATAGATAGATAGATAGATAGATAGATAGATAGATAGATAGATAGATAGATAGATAGATAGATAGATAGATAGATAGATAGATAGATAGATAGATAGATAGATAGATAGATAGATAGATAGATAGATAGATAGATAGATAGATAGATAGATAGATAGATAGATAGATAGATAGATAGATAGATAGATAGATAGATAGATAGATAGATAGATAGATAGATAGATAGATAGATAGATAGATAGATAGATAGATAGATAGATAGATAGATAGATAGATAGATAGATAGATAGATAGATAGATAGATAGATAGATAGATAGATAGATAGATAGATAGAGATAGATAGATAGATAGATAGATAGATAGATAGATAGATAGATAGATAGATAGATAGATAGATAGATAGATAGATAGATAGATAGATAGATAGATAGATAGATAGATAGATAGATAGATAGATAGATAGATAGATAGATAGATAGATAGATAGATAGATAGATAGATAGATAGATAGATAGATAGATAGATAGATAGATAGATAGATAGATAGATAGATAGATAGATAGATAGATAGATAGATAGATAGATAGATAGATAGATAGATAGATAGATAGATAGATAGATAGATAGATAGATAGATAGATAGATAGATAGATAGATAGATAGATAGATAGATAGATAGATAGATAGATAGATAGATAGATAGATAGATAGATAGATAGATAGATAGATAGATAGATAGATAGATAGATAGATAGATAGATAGATAGATAGATAGATAGATAGATAGATAGATAGATAGATAGATAGATAGATAGATAGATAGATAGATAGATAGATAGATAGATAGATAGATAGATAGATAGATAGATAGATAGATAGATAGATAGATAGATAGATAGATAGATAGATAGATAGATAGATAGATAGATAGATAGATAGATAGATAGATAGATAGATAGATAGATAGATAGATAGATAGATAGATAGATAGATAGATAGATAGATAGATAGATAGATAGATAGATAGATAGATAGATAGATAGATAGATAGATAGATAGATAGATAGATAGATAGATAGATAGATAGATAGATAGATAGATAGATAGATAGATAGATAGATAGATAGATAGATAGATAGATAGATAGATAGATAGATAGATAGATAGATAGATAGATAGATAGATAGATAGATAGATAGATAGATAGATAGATAGATAGATAGATAGATAGATAGATAGATAGATAGATAGATAGATAGATAGATAGATAGATAGATAGATAGATAGATAGATAGATAGATAGATAGATAGATAGATAGATAGATAGATAGATAGATAGATAGATAGATAGATAGATAGATAGATAGATAGATAGATAGATAGATAGATAGATAGATAGATAGATAGATAGATAGATAGATAGATAGATAGATAGATAGATAGATAGATAGATAGATAGATAGATAGATAGATAGATAGATAGATAGATAGATAGATAGATAGATAGATAGATAGATAGATAGATAGATAGATAGATAGATAGATAGATAGATAGATAGATAGATAGATAGATAGATAGATAGATAGATAGATAGATAGATAGATAGATAGATAGATAGATAGATAGATAGATAGATAGATAGATAGATAGATAGATAGATAGATAGATAGATAGATAGATAGATAGATAGATAGATAGATAGATAGATAGATAGATAGATAGATAGATAGATAGATAGATAGATAGATAGATAGATAGATAGATAGATAGATAGATAGATAGATAGATAGATAGATAGATAGATAGATAGATAGATAGATAGATAGATAGATAGATAGATAGATAGATAGATAGATAGATAGATAGATAGATAGATAGATAGATAGATAGATAGATAGATAGATAGATAGATAGATAGATAGATAGATAGATAGATAGATAGATAGATAGATAGATAGATAGATAGATAGATAGATAGATAGATAGATAGATAGATAGATAGATAGATAGATAGATAGATAGATAGATAGATAGATAGATAGATAGATAGATAGATAGATAGATAGATAGATAGATAGATAGATAGATAGATAGATAGATAGATAGATAGATAGATAGATAGATAGATAGATAGATAGATAGATAGATAGATAGATAGATAGATAGATAGATAGATAGATAGATAGATATAGATAGATAGATAGATAGATAGATAGATAGATAGATAGATAGATAGATAGATAGATAGATAGATAGATAGATAGATAGATAGATAGATAGATAGATAGATAGATAGATAGATAGATAGATAGATAGATAGATAGATAGATAGATAGATAGATAGATAGATAGATAGATAGATAGATAGATAGATAGATAGATAGATAGATAGATAGATAGATAGATAGATAGATAGATAGATAGATAGATAGATAGATAGATAGATAGATAGATAGATAGATAGATAGATAGATAGATAGATAGATAGATAGATAGATAGATAGATAGATAGATAGATAGATAGATAGATAGATAGATAGATAGATAGATAGATAGATAGATAGATAGATAGATAGATAGATAGATAGATAGATAGATAGATAGATAGATAGATAGATAGATAGATAGATAGATAGATAGATAGATAGATAGATAGATAGATAGATAGATAGATAGATAGATAGATAGATAGATAGATAGATAGATAGATAGATAGATAGATAGATAGATAGATAGATAGATAGATAGATAGATAGATAGATAGATAGATAGATAGATAGATAGATAGATAGATAGATAGATAGATAGATAGATAGATAGATAGATAGATAGATAGATAGATAGATAGATAGATAGATAGATAGATAGATAGATAGATAGATAGATAGATAGATAGATAGATAGATAGATAGATAGATAGATAGATAGATAGATAGATAGATAGATAGATAGATAGATAGATAGATAGATAGATAGATAGATAGATAGATAGATAGATAGATAGATAGATAGATAGATAGATAGATAGATAGATAGATAGATAGATAGATAGATAGATAGATAGATAGATAGATAGATAGATAGATAGATAGATAGATAGATAGATAGATAGATAGATAGATAGATAGATAGATAGATAGATAGATAGATAGATAGATAGATAGATAGATAGATAGATAGATAGATAGATAGATATATATATATATATATATATATATATATATATATATATATATATATATATAGATTAGTTTCCTTGAGGCTCCTGTCACGAAGGCTTGATTCATTTGGGTATTATAATCAAATCCCATGAGTTTTATATAAATGCCTGCAAACATATCATTCCCATTCCTATCCATTATTATGATTAAATATTTTCCCCACATTTTTTTCTAGTATTTCTTGGGACATTTGTTAATAAATATGTAATGCATTTTTTCCTATTTATATTACGAAAAAATCAATAATTCCATACATTTCCATTTTCGTAAGAGCGTTTTTACATATTTTTCAATGCCAAAGAAACTTGGACTAGGCTTATTCTAGTTATCAGTTATATAGAACTACGACTAATATAAGACCTAAGTTATGTCAGTATTTAAAAATATGCAAACTAAAAGAACAAAAAGAAGCATATATAGAGGGTATCGCGTGTATCTTAGTAACGAATATTTGAAACAAATGGGTTTTTTTGGCTCCGCACTATATAAGCTTAATATGGTGAGACAATTGTTCCATCCATATAATGTTTTGAATCAGCTATGAAATTATGACCGGTGTGTTCATAAGAGACATTTGGGGAGCTTAAAAATTTTACCTACGGTTGCTATGCATATCGAAATAAATGAAATATGAAATGGTATGTTTACTAAATTTGGGCATTTTCGTTGCTTGGCAACGTAATGCAAATCCTCAAATCGAGAAGGGCCAGCATTTCATAGATGTTCCAATCTTTTTACCACCACGTCAGAAATGTGATTGTTACCAAAGTTTTTTGTCTTTTGCACTAGATAACTCGACTTAAAGTCACTAATTTCAATACCAATGAGAATGCGCATGATTTTTTTATTTACACCCTTTTTAAATACTTTTAGCAAAGCTTTTTTTTTTGCATACTTATATTTATTTATACCCTTACCAGTTATTCCGTCCCAAATAGTGTATGTATTTCAGTTCTGTTTGTCGGACAATACAAGTTCTTCATTTGTTATTCCATTAATTTTAAATTGCGCTTCTATTTGGTAAAACAAATTTCAGGATTAGCGGTCCAGAAAAGTGGAATTTCTGACCTTCATAGTTTTCGAAGTATTTACATCATAAAACTGTTCTATTTGAAAAATATTCATTGCCATTTCGCTTTTATCTAACTTCATTGCACTTTATCAAAAAAAATGTCATTAAAACTTACAATAATTTGAGGTCACCCAAAAATATAGCAGTCACTACATTAATATTTTATACAGTCACTACATTAATATTCGTAAAATATTTTATATTTCTAAATAACTTTCACGAACTTATTTTAAAGCAAATCATCTTTTTTCTGTAAACTAAAAGCCGTTGTTCTTTTATTGGGCATGTTGCTAAAAATCTTGTAATCTACCGTTGCCATTTACAAGCTACATTTAGTTGTATAAACAAATATTATAATTTTAAGGATTTGTTTCACGTCATGAATGGAAACAGCCCCAGTGGTCTTGTTTTAATTTTTCTTGTCTGGAAATACTTTTATTTAGGTATTCGAAAATTAGTTTTCTTAGAATATTTTACGTGTTAATTTTTAATATGTTTCATCTATATTAATTTAAAGAATGGCTCAAACATTTTCGGAGAAACAGCAGATAGAAACTTTGTCTTCCGAGGGAAGTTTATGAATATTTGATACCTTTCTATTTAGAATCTTTAAATTAATTTAAAACAAAATTTTAATTAGTTTTCAGATGCCAATTACCTGAGAACACTTGTACCAGCTTATTAACGAAAGTGGATTACGAACAAAGTATATTTCAAACCTCTTTTTATGCTGTAAACTCATCGTAAAATCCTGAAATTAGCAATTTAAAATATTTATTTCATAATGAAAATATTCCTTAATTGAAAAGAGCAAATTTGAAAAATATAAGATAAGAACGGAATTTCTTAAAATTACAGCTTTCCAAACAAGGCAACCAATATGCATCTACAAAACAGC
Source organism: Hylyphantes graminicola (assembly GCA_023701765.1). Taxonomy (NCBI): domain Eukaryota; kingdom Metazoa; phylum Arthropoda; class Arachnida; order Araneae; family Linyphiidae; genus Hylyphantes; species Hylyphantes graminicola. The sequence goes on from CM043114.1 coordinate 50,802,133, forward strand.
TATAATAAGCATTCATTTTAATTAAAAATAACTAATAAAGCACTATTTTATATCCCATAAGATCATATAAACCTATGCTGAAATTATCACATAAATTACTTTACTTAGCCTTCTTGTACTTCTCACGTTAATCAAGCTAAGGTTATTATAAAATTCCTGGAATTTTAGTTCGTAAACTTAATACATTTTAGCACTTAGCATGCTTGCTTTGGTAATAAACTTCATTCCACGTGATTAAGAGAGTGTCTAAGGAGATTCTTTAGTAAGAACTAATACTCTCTTCAACATAATTTATTGACTTTTCGAAAAGGCAATTTTAATCATTAGAACTAGATTATTAATGAGTTCTGTTTGAATTGCTTGTAACAGTAAAAATAAACTTAATGTCAATATACAAGAGCGTGTCAGAACTTAGACATAGTATTTTAACTCTTAGAAGTACAAAATTATAAAAATAATTATTTATTAGAAAGAGAATCATTTAGTTCGATATGTAGAGTTTAGTTGCAAAACTCATTTTCTAAATATATTGGATCCGATTCAATCATTGGCGACTTTTAACTATAGTAACTTTAATTGGGCGAAGTCGCCAGTGAATGAGACAGCCTGTATGTATTAGTTATTCTATAGATAATATGAAATTTGCAACTAGACTCTTTATGTAAAACACGTCAAATGAGTTTCACTTATAAAATCTTTACGTTAGAGAGTTATTTATATCTAACTATCTGTATGAATCCGCCTTGCTGAGAACCCATATAGAAATGTGTTTCTTTTTAGGAGGCACGCCTACCTAACAAATTTTCAAAAAATAATATAGATAGTTAATAAATCTGGAGAGTTTACATTTCTTACGAAACGTAAAACTAAATCTGATCCGGGTAATTACAGACCAGTTAGTCTTACATCTGTTCTAGGTAAAGTTTTTGAAACACTGTTGAAAAAGCGCATTATGAATTTTTTGGAAACTAATAATTTGCTTTCAGATTATCAATATGGATTCAGAAAAGATAGGTCTTGTACAACTAATCTGTTAAAATTTTATGATACTGTTACAGAGGATATTGGTAAAGGCAATATGGTTGATGTTATTTACATTGATTTCCAAAAAGCTTTTGATAAAGTTCCTCATGATGCTTTGCTATTTAAGATGAAAATATTTGGGTTAGGGACAGCCATGATCCGTTGGATTCAAAATTGGTTGACCAATAGAAAACAAAGAGTTCACATTAATGGTAGGTATTCTGATTCGAATGAAGCAGTAAGTGGAGTGCCTCAGGGCTCTGTACTTGGGCCAATTTTATTCATTATGTTTATTGATGATATCAGCTGGGGGTTGAATAGCAAGTTAAGTATTTTCGCAGATTACTTAAAAGTGACGAGTACGGTAAATTCTGTTGAGCAAATTGAGCAATTGCAAAGTGATCTAGCGAAAATTACTGAGTGGGCTGCAATGTGGGGCATGTCGTTCAGTGTGAATAAATGCCAAACCTTGCATTTGGGAAAGAACAATGTTAATTTTTCTTATGTTTTACAGGGAGAAAGTATTTAAGACAGTGAGTTTGTTAAAGATTTAGAAGTTTTTGTGAACAATGATTTTAAAATGAGTAAACAATGTGTTGAAGCAAGTAAGAAGGCCAATCGAATGTTAGGATATATTAGAAAAAGTATTACTTCTAAATCTAAAGAGATTATTTTGCCATTGTATAGGGGATTGGTAAGGCCACATCTGGAGTATGCTGTTCAGTTTTGGTCCCCCTTTCTCAGAAAAGATACTGAAATGCTTGAAAGGTTCAACATAAAGCTACAAAAATGATTAAGGGTTTATTGGGTATTGATTATGGTAATAGATTAAGATCGTTAAACATGTATTTTCTGGAAAATAGGAGAACAAGGGGTGATTTAATATAGTTGTTCAAGTTCATTAAACAGGGAGACATGGAGGGCTTAGGTTTTACCTTAAATAGCCGTACCAGAGGGCATGGTCGGAAATTGAATTAATCATGCTTTAGAAGGGAGGTTAGAAAACATTTTTACAATAGAGTCGTCAATGAGTGGAATGCTTTACCAGAATATGTTGTGTATTCGAAGAGAGTGGAAGATTTTAAGAAGAATCTCGATAACTATTGGAAACAGGTAAGGAATTAGATATATTTTGGACCAACCTTGATGGGCCTATGGCCTGTTGTTGGACGACAATTTTTATATTGTACTTCGGATGGGTTGTACACAATGCAAGTATGAAGGATGATCAAAAATACGTCAATGTCGATGACTAGTAATCTTTTGGCTAGGCAAAAACCAGATACCAAACCCAACCAACCATATGTAAACTGGATCAGAAGCAAGCAGGTTTGTAACAGAATATGTACCAGCACCGCACAACATTTGTATACAACAGGAAAAAAGGCACCAAACCCAGTTCGGACTATAAAAATGGGTGATAGACAGACGGATGATTATAATACCTTCCACTTTTTACGTTATAAAAGTAGAGTGAAAGTTAAAAAACACTTAAACATCGTCGATTTATTCTCAACCCTAAACTGATATTCCATTACAACTGCCATTTTTATTTCTCACCACACAATAGAAATATAAGACAGACAAAAATGTCCACCCCCATTTCCATGTCGATTAAGATTCCTAAGGTGAGCAGAATCGATTGTTCAAAAGGTCCTTATTTTCCGGAAACGGAAACTTCCATCTTCACCCGGAAATGGAGCCCACCCTTCATCTTCATCTACAGGTTGGGATGAAGAAGCTAGCGTAACTTGATTTTCTATTAAGATGGTTGCCAGTCAACGAAAAATCGTAATTTTATTCGAATAAGAATTAAGTTCGTAGAATTAACACGTCACTCATTCAGTGAGGGCAGCCTCACAAAAAAAGGTAAGGCAGGATATAAAAAAAAAATGTTTTACTTTTTCATGTTAATCCTATGAAAGGTGACATTTTTTTATAGTTTGTATACTTGGTTTGTATGTATAGGTTAGGTAAAAGTGCAAACGGTACTTGATTTTCTATTGAGGTTCAGATGGTTATCGTTCATTTGACATTAAATAATTTTCCTTGCATGAGAATCGTGGAAGTAACATACGATTGATTCCATACAGTGAAACTCCAACTATCCAAATTCCATTAGCATCATCATGCTCCATTCGCTTGACGTTCGTTAAAAAATTTGCCTTCTCACTTAGTAAAACGTTAACGTAAAAAATTCAATGATTAAAGTTTACAATTTTTTCCGTGAAAATCTGATTATCCAAATTGTTTTTTTAAATAGAAATCACTTATATTTCAGATATTTAGAGTTGTTCAGTAATTGATCCACATAAGACAAGAACCAAACCACGTTCAATTGCCATTCTGTTAAGCTTAACAAGAGGTTAAATGCAATGCAAGGAATTATAAAATTTAATTGACAGGTTTTATTCGCGTAATTTATTCGTAGCACAATAAATTTGTAGAAATAGCTCACAATGAAACTGACTCATGGACGTGTAACTTACCCTAGTTAAAATATTCTCAGAGTGTACAGAGAAAATAATTAAAAGCTAGTCTTTTGATGAAATAAAACATTTTCAACTTCTTTTCTTCATGTTTGCACTCGCCATAAATAGGATTATAGGACCAAGCTAAGTACAAGTAGACAAAGATCCATTTTCCATTATGCATGTCACAAAAAGTGTTTCATTTACACTCTTAAAACAAACGAGCGATTTTAACTCAGTCAGTTAATTTTCACTCCTTTCGGTGTTGAAAATGCCCTTCTCTTTTAGGAGTGGATTTCACTCGTTTTGTTAAACCTCCAACTTAACATCCAATCTTAACAACAAACGAGCGATTTTAAGGTGATTAGAAGCGATTTAAGGCGATTAGGAGCTATTTAAGAATTAATTTTCACTCCTTTCCAGTGTCGAAAATGCATTTCTCCTAAAGAAGTGGATTTCACTCCTTTGTTTTAAGAGTGTATAAAACATTTGATTTAACATATTTAATGCCTTTAAGTAAAAAAACGGTTTAAATATTTGGAGGGTGGGTGGCTTTACTATTACACTATCATTATAATTTTGTCGAATTTAAGTGTTAAGACTGTAGACTTCGGGAACACACACTGTATTGTTTCACCAGTTGGAATGTCTACCAATTGTTCAGAATTTAGGCAAAAATATTAAGTTTTGTCATCTTCACAATGAAAAACAATGTACTTTTGTCTTTTGAACGACAAAACTCGAAATTAAATTGTCAAAAACATTCACCTTATCTTCTAACACAAAGAAAATATTCTCACATTTCTATAATTTATTCTTTTATTTGTCTGAAACTGTATTATAAAAAAAACTCAATTTTAATAATGAAAGCGTAGTTCTATTTTTGGAAATAGAAATCGGCTTAGAAATTCCTTCCAAATACGCTTTTATTCAAATGACATCTGTCACCGCTTTTCTCTTATTGGAATACATTCAAAAAAAGTTATTAGTGATTTTGAACAAGAATTCTATAGAACAAAAGAAAGATATTTTTATATGTTATATGATAATAGTATAATATTCCATGGAGAAAACTATTCATGTACTGAAACTTTTCAATTCAAATAATGTAGATAAGCTTACAAACTTTCAATGGAGTACATTTGCATTGCAAACACAAAATAAAGTTTTTTGTATTATTAATTAAAAATGAATATCCATACATGTTATCCATTGGGTATTATAAAATTATCAATCTTATTCTTAATATCTAAATCGGAACCACCAAGTACTATCCGCTTCTTAATATATAAATCGGAAACTTAGCCGCCGGATAAAACATTTGATTAATTCTTTATACACTTGTTATACACTTTGGATATGATGAAACTAATTTAGAAACTAATTAAATGCTGGTTGACTGAATGGAAGTTGTAATTGATGTTTGAACGGATTTTTAAATACCTTCATTCGACATTTATTACATTATTTGCAAGTTTTACTCCCTTTAATATTTTTTATTCACCAAGCTACGTTTACAAACAGGATTTTTTTAAACTAATAAACCTTTCAATATTTGTAAATTTCTAAATATTTTTATACTGAATTTTTTAAAAATTAGTTTCAATACTAGAAATATTCGCTCTCCATTTGGAAACTTTAAAATATCTGAGTAAAATGTTTAACTTTTTAAACAATCTATTAAAAACACAAACTACATAAATCCTCTTTTAAACACTGAGAAAACCTTGTCTAGACGGTATTTGTTATTTACCTTTGATACATAGGATCTTCAATTGCTTTTAGTTTTTATCGATCTTAAAATAGATTTCAATAGTTTCCATTAATCTTGAAATATCTGTTTCAAAAAGTATCGTGACAAAAATTTGAAAAAAAAATTATGCAGTTGGTTGGTGTCGTGTCCATAAAGAGAACTATAGATCAGGGGTTCGTAACCGGTGGTGCGCGTACCACTGGTGGTACACGGGAAAATTTCGGGTGGTACGCGTGAGTGATGCGAGTAACATGATGCAATCAATAGCTCCTATACGCATTACCAGTTAAAACTCAAACATATTGCTCACTATTTTAAACATAAACATTACTTTAAACAGAAATTATGAATTAACTTCTTTAACGGATGGAAAACCAAATACCCTTTGATCTTCCGGCAACACGTTTTTTTAGGCAATTTGTTATGAGTTACTTGCGTAAGAGTTGGTTTTCTGAAATCCTGTTCATAAAAAATAAGCATAGAAGTTCGAATAGAAAGTTCATAAAAATAAAAATAGAAGTTAGAATAGAAAGTTCATAAAAATAAAAATAGAAGTTAGAATAGAAAGTTCATAAAAAAATAAACAGAGCAGCCGAAGAAGTGTTAGCGTAGAAGTGTTGAATAGGAATTAAAAGTGAAAATGAGTTCCATTACTCCTAATGAAGATATTTTAATCACAGTGTAACACTTTTAGAAAAGTAAATATTATACCTTTGTTAAAATATTTAGATCTTGTGGTACGCCGAATTTTTTCAAAACGTCAATTTTTACGCAGTAATAAAAAGGTTGGGAACCTATGCTATAGATGTCTATGAGTGTGCAAAACACAGCTGGCAATCACCTTGATATTGTTTGAAAGCCGGAAATGTAGAAAATAGTTTAAAAATCAGTCATTTTCATTTTAAATCCTAAAAGTTGGCAGTAAAGATTTTTATAGCATAATTATTGATTGATACTTTGCATACTGATGAAATAAGTTACATCAAGTTCTATTCTCAAAAGTTCACCGAGTATATAGTTATTTCTATAAAAGTCTTGATCAAAACATTCGAGTTCCAACGCTCGAAATTTCCAATTTTGAGGTCCTCCCATCAGACCAAATAAAATGCATTCGGGCAGAGGACACGTCGTTTTAGAATGGCTCGTCATACGTCAAATGCCTTCAAAGATTGGAATCTTGAAAAGAATTTGATGAAATTGGAAAATATTAAGGAATAGCCATTAAATTTAGCAACGATTCAACTGGGTATTTAGTTTTTAAAAAATACTATATTTGATAAAACTGTAGTCGAAATTTTTGGTTTAGAGAACCACAATGCAAAAGTGTAAAATATATTTTTGTTTGGAATTTGATAAAGGAATTTTCACATACATGTTTCGAAATCTACTTGCTTTAAATAAAATTGTATTATGAAATGTTATAGTTTTCTCTGTTAATAGCTGATAATTGTGTTTTCTTAATATACAGGTTTTTTAATGGCTGCAAGCAAAAAAAAAATGAGCTAAAAAGAGTAAAAGAACGGTTTCGTTAAAGAAATTTTAATGTAAAAACACTTGTAGTATAAAAACAAAATTTACTTTAATGCAATATAACATTATATAGAACTGGAACACACCATATTTATCTAAAATAAAATGTATTTTTTATGGTTTTCGAAACAAAATGCAACACATTAACTGTCTTACGGCATAATGGGGACATTGCTAATTTTTGACGCGAATATTATTCAATAATTTGCTGAATCATATACCGTTATCATACAACGAATTACAAATGCTAAAAGTATCAATTGCCAAGTACTTTGGTACAAGTTTTCGAATAAGTTGAATAATTAAATAATTTCTATTCGCTCATTTTATTTTTCTCATGTCAATTAATAAATCAGTATTTTAAAAGATTAATTATCTATGAAAGTAATGTTTAAACTTGGAGTTGAATTAAAAATTGTACACTTAAAAATTATTATTAAAATTAAAAAAAATTAAATGGTTTTTTTTAATTTAGTTGCGATTTACGTTAAAATTCTTTGCAAAATGTCATGTACGTTTTACACATAATGGAAAACTTATTAATTACCTATGGGGAAAAGTAACAAGTAAGACTTAAACAATAATTTGAATGAAACGCAATTCAAATAATACTTTCTAAATTTTTATTTTGTCATTTTCCTTATTCAGAGTTAATCATTTTCTCAGAAAAGTCAAATTCTTCAGCAGACTTTTTCAGTAAATATTTATAGTTTCTATTTACTTAAAATACTATTGCTTATTAATGGTTTCAGTTATAATTAATTTTAAAATTAATGCAATTTAATCATTTTAAGAGCAGTTCGTTTTCAGTTTCCATTTAGTAAGAGAATTAACTTTGTTTAACCCGATTCTGACACTACCTCAAACGCTAACACCCCAATTACAAACATACCCCTAAGGGCAACAATTAAAAAACATGCGCCTAATAACAATTAAAAAATTTTACGTCGACGCCTACTAGCAATTAAAAACATAAGCTCAAAACCAATTAACATAAGCCTAATAACAAATAAATAACATACGCCTAATTACTAAAAAAAACATACGTCTAATAACAAATAAAAAACCTTCTTAATTACAACTTTTGACAAACATCTGCCTAATAACAATTAACAAACATAAGCCTTAATTACACAACATTTAACAAACATTTCCTAATTACAACATCAATTACAACAATTAATAAACATACGCCGATAATTTCAATATTACATAACCCCACTATTACATAGCATGAAATACAAAAGCCTTCAGATTGTCTTTTAATCATTGCAAAAGTCATAGACATCAAAGCAAAAAAAATCTGTCAAAAAGGACACTATCCTTTGTGACAAAATAAAGCTATCTTTATCCACCCGGTCAAAATGTTCTGTACTCAAGAAAATTATTTAATAACTCAGCAGCTTTTAGGTTTGATAGATTTTTATTCTTGCTTGGGATTCGCCTGACAGCTTAAATCATAATAAACCATACAGTTAAGATATAATCTTAACAATAAATTTTTGTTTCCCTTTTCATTTGGGAAAACAATGATTTTGATAGAGTATATAATCTTTGTTTTGCCTAAACACTTCAGATACATTAGTTCTCTGTTAATAAAATAATAAGGAAAAATATCGTTCGATCGAAAGTTTGATTGGGAAAAGTAGTTTTTGAAATTAATAACCAAACTTCAAGTTTTCCTAACATTTACAATTAAGTTAACAATTACACAAAATACCTAAGTAACTATAAACATGTATCTTTCTATGACACTTGTTTTAAAATTTTAAGATTCAATTTGTTTCTAACAATAAAGGGTTTGAAATTTTTAAATACAGTCATGCTGTAGTCATCCATAATATTTTTGTCTTGTATCCTAAATAGTATTAAAAAAACAATGCTATGTCGAAAAAAGACCCAACAAAATATTTTACTTAATTTACTGATGCTTGAAAATGTAGCTAATATTAAGTTAGAAATATCCAGTGCTTGTTAACATCAAATGAAGAGTACAGTTCCAAACCACATTTTCTTTAAAGTGCCTACAACTCAGATATCTGGTCCGGTGCGGTCATTGGTGACTTCATCCAATTGAATAAACAACTGTCAGAAGTCGCCAATAAATGGGACGGTCCCTATATCTATATACATAAAAGGCGACTTCTGTTTGTTTGTTTGTATGAATAGGACGCAAAAACTTAAGAACCACGCAACAGATTGTCACGAAATTTGGCACAAAAATTCATCTCATCTCCAGAACAAGCATAGGCTAAGAATTTTTCCAATCGGAACATTCCTTCTATCGTTTTCGAACGTTTAAAGGGGAAAAATACACCACTTTCGCTCAAATCCGATCATTTTTTCTCTTTCGTGATGCCATCAGGTAGAAAAATTTAAATAAAACTTTTTAGAAAACAATTGAAATTGAAAATGTTTAACTTATTTAATATTTGTTCATTGCCTTCAGAAACAAAATTAATAATTTGAAAAAATAGTTGGATATGTTTCAAGTTACGTAATCCTACCAGTCTCCATTCTATTATTTTATTGTGTATATATGATTTTAATTATGAACTTTTTAAAAGTATAGTTAAGCTTTTACTGAATTATGTTTTTTTTATTGTTTTTTTTTAAAAAAACCGTTGCACTACAGATGCATATTAGGGTTTCATGTCTTCCTTCTTTCGCCAATTACTTTGCCAAACTCGCCAAATTATTACAAAGAACGTGCAAAAGAACATTTTTTTAAATAGCTGGTTGGCTGTGCGATGGTTTTTGCGCTAGAGCTGAATGGGTGTAATGGTAGCTATATATTTTCCTCGACAAATTTTTCAAACACGCCAAATGAGCTAAAATGTGTTTATTCGGGAAATTACTACGACATTATCAGTTAATTTTATAGCATTTTTTAAATTTTGAATTTTTTATGTAATATAAGTAGCGGGATTTTGTACTTTAATAACGAACGGTATCAGCAACATAAGCTTATTAAAAAGCAAATAAACGTATTAAAAAAATGCAAATCGTTTGCTGTTTGCTGGAGTAGCTTATTTTTAATTCTTACTCATTATTTTTTTACTTAAATATGTATTCTCTTTAATTTGAGCTTCTTATCAAAGGTATTTTTGAAATTAATATTAATTATTACTATATCCAAGATGGGTAATTAAATGTAAAAAATTACTGGGTAATCTTCATATCTTATGTAACTCAAATGAAAGAAAAAATAGTTAAATTGACTATAAAATTATTTTTTCACCTCTACCCGTGCAACGTCGGGTATAACAGCTAGTTTTATTTATATATTGGAGAATAGATAACAAATAAGCTATTCAAATATTTGTGTATTAGATCATTCAAATCTTTGTGTACTAGATCATGTCAAACTTGTATGGCGTAACACATATCTTCACTAAGGATTTGACAAAGCCGTAAGTGGTATATATTTTTTAATTTTATACTCTTCCATTTCGTGAGCGCAAGCGATAAAATCGTCAAAAATGTATAAACAAAAACGGAATATTTTCAATGGTAAACTTCAGTGTATACTTGTGCATTGCAGCCAGAATATTCAGTTTGTCGCCAATTACGTTTGGCGAGGTTTGCACCTGCGAAATGGAAAAGTACCAAATAAATATTAAGTTTATCAGAACTATTACACAACCTGTTATGCATAAATAAACAAAGAGAACAAAACCTCCTTACCTAACCAAAAAAAATGCACCTAGTGTACCACTATGCGAAAAAATTATATAAATTCGTATACTTTATCTTAATTAACATTGAGTCTTATGTTCTCAATCAAATTTAATATTGACTCCCATGTGTTTTATTAAGAAACAAGTTGTTTAAACAACAATTTCTAAAAGAAAAAATCTCCCATAATTTTTTAATTTTCCCGATTTTGAGAAAGTGAAAAAAAAGGGCTCAGTATCGTCGTCTTTTACAACAGACAATTAATTATATCCAGAGAAAAAAATTAGTTAAAAAGTAATAAAATAAATCGAGATAGCCTAATTTTTTAAATTTTTATTTTCATACAAATTTCAAACCAAGTCAAACGTTTACTACTTTGCCAACCTAACGTAGAGACTTGTCATCCATCAATTAAGGGAAGCTGAGACAAAAACATGAGTGATCACAAAACTAAAATCTTGTTACGCCAGGGGAAAAAATTTTGGAAATAAAAATGTAATTTTTTATCTACACGTTATTTACACTTTTTTAGTTGGTTTAAGTTTAACATCAATCTTAATTTTCAATGTTTGTAATCGAAATTTTTTTTAAATTTTTATTGGAAAGGTATTGCGAACGTGGGAATAGGGTCGTTAGCGTGTTTCTCACAACCTTACAAAGTTTTAAACATACTATTATCAAGATCTTTTTCCGCATTAGTGCAATGAATAGTCAGTTTCCAAAGTGTCTAGTTAACAAACTTTTAAAAGTTGCAATTATATTTGCATATTGCTGATGTAACTGAAATACACATTTTAAAATCGCTTTGCAGCAGAAAAGTTTCTTAATCTTACTTAAAAGAAAGACTGAAGCTAGATTACAAATTCACTTTTGACCTCATCATTTCATTTCCAAAACTGCATTCTGCATACAAAAATTCCAAAACAACCCACTATCAACATCTAAGATATGGTGGTTTCAATGTTTCAATTAATAGATTTCCAAAAATATATATCCTCAAAAGATTCATCCCCCCCCCCCCCTTCCCAGAGATTGTTTACATTGGAAAATTTCATAAACTACTCATTTATAAACACTTTTGCATATTTTATGAGCATAACAGTCATATTAACTAACACTTGAAGTGATCTTGATAAAATACAGGTCCTTGAGTGAATCGAGTTAGATACAATACAGGTGCATCTCGTTTCCTAAAAGGTTGCTTCCTATAAAGCTAAGCAGTTTCGAAAAGAGACGAATCAAGCTACTCTCCGTGCCAACCTAACTTGGGTAAAAACAAAGAGTAAAAAGGAAGACGGAAAAGTGCTATTGGTCCGTTAGTTGGGACCTCTGGAAGGTAATATTTACATACAAAATGAGTTGAATGCAATTTAACCAAAATACACTTTTCATTCTGATAAAATTGCCAAATCTCAAATAATATACAAATCTGTTAGACTCTAAACGAAATTAATGTTTTAAACAAGTTTTCTGGATGGATTCACAAATAGTTTATGGAATTCTTTACATGCGTGGAAGGATCTTCTCCATGGCATATTTTTATTTTCCAAACTTAGGTTGGCATGGAGTGTAGTAGTAAATCTTATTTCCGATAATTATTTTGAAACCTTATAAAATTATTTGGTTCTGCTGATAGCAATTGAAATGTGCGCGTGCTTTCGAGTGGAAAACTGGGTTTAAAGATGCATATCAGTTGTAGTTCCACTTACACAAACCTCATTTCATTCTAATAGAGTCGGATTAAAATTAATAATCTAATGGATGGAATTGCCATTTGTAATCAGGAATTAAATTATATTTATTGGCACGTTTTAAATCTGAATATTCATTAGCTGAACTCGTACTTAATAGAGAAAGCCTTTGAGTATTATTTTAATGGAAAGTATTCTGGAGAGATTACATAGAATTTATCACACATATTTAAACAAATACATTTCAACATAAACTATAATTATACATACATCACAAAAAAAGTCTTTAACGTAACAAGAGTTACACTCTTAAAACAAAAGAGTGAAATCCACTCCAGTTGGAGAAGTGCATTTTCGACAATGGAAAGGAATGAATATTAACTCATACCGAGTTAAAATCACTCGTTTGGAGTGATCCTGACGGAGGTTTAACACACAAAGGATCCACTCCAAAAGGAGAAGTGCATTTTCCAGACTGGAGGAGTGAAAATTAATCAGACTGAGTTAAAATCGCTCGTTCGTTTTAAGAGTGTACATAGTAAATCATCCAATTAAAAATAAATTACTTTGAGGTCTAATTAATAACAGTGTCCACATAACATTGAATATTAAAAACGTACCAAAGAAGAATACACAGGTTGGACCAGCTTTTTAGGGCGTCTGGCATGTTGGCTGTCAATTTTAGTGTTTGCGCAGCAAAAAGTTAAAATATATCTAAACATTTCTACTTAACAGAAAATTAAGAATAAATTATTTAAAACTCCATTACCAGCAGTCGCTTTTGCAACGCATTAGTAAATTGTTTAACCACATTAATTGAGATAAGTAACATAAGTAGATTAATTATCCACTTTGTAATGTTTGTAACTGTTTCGTTGGACCATTTTCTAAAGGGCAGGGTTAAAACGTAAACATCCTATATAACTTCGGTTATCAAGGACAATTTCTCTTTTTTATCTACGGTCTGCGTGAAAATTATTCTAAGCATTGGTTTGGCAGAAAAAATAAAATTTCCTTATAGTAATATTTAAAGCTATTTCATCGAAAAACTTTGAAAAATTTTAGAAATGCTGTGCAAATTTAATTTTATGCAAAAAGCTAATAAATCATTAATATGGAATATTTAACCACAAGCATATTTCATTATTGCATATGTCACCCCCTCAAACTATACACTAACTATCTAAACCCGTATTTACAGGGGCGTAATCTAAATAATGATTACTTGTATATTATGTAAATTTTATATTAATTCGGCCTCTCTACTGGTCAGTAAACCATTACGATACTTATAACCCTCCCATACTAATATCTGCATTACTTTTTACCCTTCTCTTAATTTATTAAAAAAGAAAATTAAAAAATAGGTATCGACATGCTGACGATGTCCGTCATCGTCTGAAATTGGTAGGACCTCAGACACAAATACATCATATTTTTCTGTCTGCACTCCTGGACGGATTTGTCTACTGTTCTGTCGGCGAAGTACCCATTGAATTAGCACTTAAATTATTTTTTAGCCATTTAAATCGCTTTGCCATATCAACTATGGCATGAGAAACTTAATTAAAAAATAATATTTGAAGCAAAATTTATTAGACCTCATTGAATATTCACAATGTGCAGAGCTTTAATAGCATTCCAGTCATGAGACATTGTGGCAAATATGTAATATCTCTCAATCCTCTACAGCATATCTCACAATTAATTCTCGGACTTCCTTAGACATCAAGCCTGTACTGCATACATGACCTAAGACGGAGAACTGAACAGACAGGCGGCGCCGTCTACTGTGATTTAATAAGTTATATGAAGCTGATACTGTCCTTTGTGGCATAAATATTCCTTCATTTATTTAAATTTGTATACTAAATGAATCGAGTTAAGCAAATCTAATCAAGCATTTGGAATAAAAAAGGGTTTTAAATAAAAAAAATCAAATAATATTCAGTATTGTTTTCATATTACTAGAATACTAGAACTAATATACATACTGCCGGTCTGCCGGCGCACGGGTTAGTGTTCTAGCCTCTGGAGCTGCTGGGCTCTGGTTCGAATCCCGTTAAAGGCATATGGATGTTTGGGCTTGTCAAGAAATGTTGTTTGTCTATGTGTTTGTGTCGTCCTTCTTTGTGTGTCTCTTGTGACTGTCTCTTCTGGCTAGCTGGGTAATGGGCTATAAAGCCTACACTCTCCCTTCTAGAGGGGGCATTCACAGTCATTTGTCAATATAAATACTAGAATAAATATACATACTAGAAGTAATTTTTTTGATTAATAAATAGCCGTTAATAATAGGGACCCGTTAATATTAAGGACTATTTCAACTTTAAAGTTTGAATGTTTGATTCATTTGAAACAGTAGTCATACAATCAGACTAAACTCTGCCATAATATATCGCCTTTTACGCAAAAAAGAATTATTTACTATATACGAAATGTAACATAAGAAAATTTATTGCTAAGTTCATTAACTTTTAATAGATGTTCATTTTTCAAGGCGATAAGCACTACTTCAACAATAATAAAACCATAATTCGAAAGCTTAATATAGATAGAAAAAATTATAACAAGACGCCTGCAAAGAATTCTAAAATAGAACAGATAAGACCAAAAGACCGCTTATCGAGAGGTGAAACCGAAAAAGAAATCGTGGAAGTTTCAAGAATGACAACTTGAAAGTGTCCGTCATCTGAAACAAGCTAATTGTAATTTTGCATAAAGGAATAAACCTCCAAAATTGGATATTTGTACGTCAATAGTTCATACGAGAGGCACAAGAGTGTAATAGATATAAATGGGGAAAATCATCGTTATATATTTGTACCACATCGTTATATATTTGTACCACTATTCTTCAAAAAAGATGGGGTTTTCAATTGCTAGTGAGGAATTTTACAAATCTACTAAATTCATATTCATTGAAATTCCAAAACTAAATTTAGCTCAAGTTTGAACAATCTTACAAGTTTGAAAATTCACCAAAATTTAAACTTTTCTTTCCAGAAAAAAGCTAAAGAATGCTTCTCGATTCCAAATAATGTTTTTCCGAAGTGGTTCTGGTAGGTGGCAACAGTAAGTGTTACCATAGCGACACTCGATCTTAAACCGCCTTCAATAATACTCGACTCACTCCGTTAGTGTGACAAAAACCTTATAACTAATTATAATAATACGGTATTTTAAGTACTTAAAACCCTCTATGCGATGAGCAATTTGACTGTTAATGTGGACTTGTTTTCACTGCATGACATTAAGATTTAAATTTTCAATTTAAAGTTTAATTCATGTTTTAAAAATTATTTTTGTGTAGTGGATTATTATAAATTACTTATCCATACTTAAAATTTTAAAGTTTAGTAATATTGTAAAATTTATAATTTTTAAATAATTGTGTTGGTTGAAAAACTTGACAGTCAAGTGCCTAGTATAAAGTCTGGAATAACCAGAGGAACTAATGTTGTTACAAGGGGATTTATAAACCAACTAGCGAGCATGTATTCCTATTTGTTCTATTCGCAAACAATAATTAAAATTATTTACTCAAAAATCAGACTTTAAAAATAAATTACCACATTTTTTTTAAGGTTATGTGTGCATAGTGACGACAGGCTTCAATTTGTATATTTTTTCAATAGAAATAAATCACGAAAAATTCTTTTTAATGAAAAATAATGGTTGCACCACAAGTATTTCTAGAATAAGTTCAAAAGACGTTGAAGAGTGATGCCAAAATAGGTCAAACATTTAGCTTGAAGGTTAAACAGTTCTGTAATTATTTGTATAAGCCAAGAAAGTTTTGCCAATCATACTTCATAATTTCCTTCAGTCTCTTTCATTTATCCGTCATTACCACAAATGCTTATTTAAGTGATTTATTTAGGATTGAGTTTTTGTACTTGTAATAACATAATTATCCATCAATAAAATAAATACAAGGACAAAGTTTTGCTTAAAACATTTTAGTTTTTAAAAATGTTAGGTTTTTGACTTTTTAAAGATTTTTTATGAATAAAATTTTGGGTTTTTGAAAAGAAAAGGGTCACAAAAATCACCATAGGTACGCAGATTGCCGATGAATGTCATTGAATCTAGTATGATTTAAGTAGTTAAAAAAAAGGAAAAGCATTTTACTAAAAACAGCATATTTTTATTCAAAAATATCGTTTAAAAAAATAAGAATTTCTCTCTAATAAAGATTTCCCGTAAAGTTTACTTTTATGGTGTGGTTTAAAAGAGTTTAGCGAACAAAAATGCTTACAAAACTTTCAGTTCCAATTTTTTCCTTCCAACGCATTGAACTATATTCCAATCATGTTCCCACAAAATGGGGAAACATAAGTCCCTAGACTCTGCCTCATTTTTTGTGGGATATAAACATCGTCAAAAAGCAAACTGTAACAAATATAAGAAGGTTGCTGCGTATCCAATCTATACTGGAAATATTGGATTGCAAAGATGCTTATCACCAAAAGCTTAAGGAATCCATACTACAATTTTTAGTTCTGTACCTTGTTTGAAAGGAGACAAATTCTACAAAAAGATAATGGACATTGCTTTGTGCATTTACTGTAAAAATACCTATGTAAACACAAAAGAAACTTTTATTCCTTTTTAATGAAGTAAAGTAAATAGTAATACTATAAAAGCAAAAAAGTTTAGAAAAAATTAAAAATAACAATTGCTGATTATCCTTGAAGTTACAATTAAAAAATTTTGCTGGGTTTCATCATAATGATTTCTGGCAACTGCAGCGAAATGCTTCACCATATTTTATTTTATTCAATTTAACCATTTTTCAGGTTTTAGAAACAAAATCCAGAAAAACGGTTCAACTGAATATTGAAAGTATATGGTGATAACTTTCACCACACAGCCATTGCAGTAGCAACTAGGTATTTGGGGAAATCAACAATCAATTTTAAAGTACTTTAATTTTAATTGCGATTATCAGAATTGCAATTGAATCAACCAATCACTTAGCCCTTAACATAATCACTTCATTCAACAAAAGATCGTTTATAGTTTTAAATCACAATCACCAAAATTATTTAGTTTTGGCATAGGATTTCAAAACTTTAAAACTTATAAATAATTTCGAAGCATACACTCTTAAAACAAACGAGTGATTTTAACTCAGCCCGAGTAAATTTCCGCACCTCCAGTCTTGAAAATGCACTTCCCCAAAAGGAGTGGTTCCTTTGTGTGTTAAACCTCCGACAGGATCACTTCAAACGAGTGATTTTAACTCGGTCTGAGTTAATATTCACTCCTTTCCAGTGTCGAAAATGCACTTCTCCTACTGGAGTGGATTTCACTCTTGTTTTAAGAGTGTAGATATGAATCACTTTTTCGCATTCCCTAAAATCTATTTTGAATACCGAAATAAATTATTCGTTGAGCAATACATGTTTTTAATTCTTGATGTACAAACTATTTCATTGGTATATGTTTTAAAATAATCACGCTCATTATACAAAAAAGTTTACACAAAGTTGTAGTTCAAAAGATACTTCAGACAAATGAAGAGTTTCGTAATGAGATGGTTCCACTTTAAAGTTTCCTTTAGAAATAGTTTCCTCAAACATTTAAACATCAGACCTTTCAAATAGACTGATACTTTAAAATTTGTTAAATACTTGATGGATACGCTCTTCAATTCTTTAAAATTTAATGGATGAGAACGTAAAGAAAATATTTTAACACATTTTAAATTGGATTGTATAGTATGAAGTTTCTCTTACAAGGTTTATGAGGCATTTTTTAGAGCCAACTTATTCTGATCGAAATTAATGACAGTATAAAAAAGGTAATTAAGAAAACTGACCAAAATGTATCCTTTACTTATCCTAATTATAGAAAATTAATATTTATCAAAGTGACATTCTCATATACAATATTTATTCTAAATAGAATAGACCCAAATTTTGAATCTTTACAATATGCATAACTTCAGTAAATACAAGTAAAACATGCATTGATTTTTATACAATAATCTATTTTCTTACTTAACAGTCATTTTTAAAAATAATTTGCTCTTAAATTATTAGATCCTTTATTCTTTAAAACTATTTACAAATTTATAAAAATAATTCACACAAAAATTTCAATCCGCAATTTAGAAATTCGTTTAAAATATATCTATTATTGGTGCTGAAGATACTAAGTATGCTTAGTACAGTAAAAAAAATTAAAAATACAGGAACACACATTTGAAACACTATGTTCTATTTTTTGTAGTTAGTGTTTTAAGTTTTCTAAAACTTAGCACTCAAAACAATCCGACGGTCTGAAAAGACTTAATTAAACGCCTTTGTGCCTCAGACCGAATCCTTTTAAACCCGAGAATACCATTAGCTTTTAAAAGTTCTCATTTAGCCAGCTCCACACCTTGAATTTCATTGAATCTAGGTATTAGTGAGTATAGTATTGTGAGATAGTTTAACATTGTTTTCATTAAAATCATCATTGTATATTATATTTATTTAAGTTCAAGTTTTACAGCAGTTTTAGGAAATTAGCAGGTCAGGATAAAGTCCGTGTTCTTCATTTGATACACAAAAGCAAAAGAAATATTGTGGTTTTTGTATAACTTTCTTAAATTAAATATAGATGATAGAAAAAAAAGTACAAATTCTAAAAAAACGCATCTAAGTCTTTAGATAATTCCACGAATAATCCAGTTCAACAGCACTGATGGGAAACTAAAACAGTCTACGAATTAGTGAAAATTGTTTTTAATTAATAAAAGTTAATTTCAAACTTACAAGATTAAAACTAGCACTTACTATTTTAATGCAAGTTTTCATATTTTAGATTATGGCGACGCACAGTGTGCCAGAATCACGATTTAGCTGGCAAAAAATCAAAAAATGAAATGAAGCATTCAGCTGCGAATACTTTATAAATATAAACAATATAGTTTGGGGCACCTGGTGTTATGATTTTTCTCGGTTTGAGTGCTTTCCCCCTCCCCCACACCACCACGAACAAAGCATTTTGTGTTGAATTTTAATCACGTGAAGTATTTTCGCAAATTGGTCTCTACTTTTTCAGCTTGTTTTGCGATAAAAATAGTACTTCTAAATTTTTAAAAAAGATGGATCCTGAACCCTCAGGTATGATATTGATAATATAAACTGTTTTTCTAAAGTTTATGTAAGTTAAAATTATATTTAAAAAAAGTTCTAATTGTAGCTAAGAAAATTAAATTGTTTTTCTTGTTAATTTATTTTCTCTTAGTGTAAAAGTAAACTTCCCCGCACTTCCCCGAGACGATTTTTGCAGGAACTTGTAGTGCATACTTCATATATTGATGTCCAACAAGAATATGTTGCGCATGTTTGCGCCATTTCGATTTATTCACTTTTTTATATAGCTCCAAAAATTAAAAAAAAACGCATATAAATAGCTTTTAGTTTGAATTACATTAAACTATACATTTCTTTTGGGAAAATTCTGGTAAAATATGTTTAATTATAAAATATATTATCAAGAAAAAGTCACGCAACTTGATTTTTGTTTGCAACAAGCGTATAAAGTAGAGTTGTGACGATGCCTCAGAAACTGTCTCACCAATCTCCAAAAAGCTTGGATCTAGAGAGAAATCTATAGTGATTTTTTAAAATTGATTATTATAAAATTAGTATAGCAGGCAATCTTTCAACTTATATGATATATATGTATGTATATATGTCTTCATAATGTTGGAATGAAATAATAATGTAACTTCTTGAGGGTTTTAATTAATGTTTTGCTTCTTAAGCAAGTCTCAAGATTGATGTATTCCATCTTTTATCGCAGAATTATGTTCAAAAGAACTTGTTTAAAAAAGAATGGAGTTATATAATTTAATGAAATATAATCTTTGTATAAAACCCTATACGAAAAAAATCGTTTTTTTAATCAGAACATCTCAAAAAGTGTACAAATGGCCCGGATAGGGAATCAAGCTATTTATTAAAACTCTTTCGCATTTTACAACGATGCGTCTCATAGAAAACTGGTTAAAAAAGTAAGAATTCTTATTTAAAACAAAATAATTACTAAAAAAATCTTTAAAGTGTACTTATTTATTCATAATGAACTATTTTACATTAAATACAACCATTAAAATTTTTATAAATCACTCTAGGGAATTTATGCCAGCTAATTTGGTATCTTGACACACTGTGCGACGTTTCTTTTAATTTGTGATAAAGAAAAATATCTATCTAGGTTTAGAAAGTTAACTTTATATTTTTTAATCCTTCAAAATGTTATAAAAATGTTCTCAAATAATATCAGCCAGCTTTCTCGTTATTTTAACAAAAAATTTCACTTGACTATGCAAAACAGATTCTACTAGAGTATGCATGGAATATTTGATACCTCTTTTCAGAATACTTGATGGAAATTAGTTTAAAAACAAGTGTACCAACTCCACTCTTAAAAATAATTTCAGCCATTTACATTTTCGTAAGTACCTATTTACATGTATATTTAATAAAATTAACTTTAAATTGCTTTAAACCAAGATAATATCATGCTTATGTCTCCCACATTCAAAGATCTTGAGTATAAAATGCAACTTATGACGAAATCCTCTAAAATGCTTGGCTTAAGAATACTAAAAAAATCAAACTATGAGGAGAAAAAAGCAACATTGTTGGCAAATTTAAAGTGCAAACCATAAATGTAGAAGATACTGATAGTTATTCTTGTGCAATTGTGTTTACCACTTACGGAACTGATGAAGATATTTCATTGACTAATCAAAGCACGTTGTGTTAAGAAATTTAAGCAAAATTTAGAATATTCTCCAGCTTTAAAAAAATAAAATTACATAGTTTCAGCTTTACGTTCAGCTTTATATGTTTTACATTATGGTTTTTTTCTTCATCATAATTTTTTTTTAATGACTTCGATGAACGTAAGTTATCTTACCGCCAAAGTTTAACGTCCCTGCATATGTTACTAGAGTAAATATCTTGTAACTGTTACCAGCAAAGTATAAAATCTGGTATTCCTTAGAATTACCGATCGTGTAAGATGGCGAAGCAGTCTATGATACCTTTGGTCAAATATAACCTTTAACTATGAACACGACAGCATCACTGATCGTGTAGGCAAACTCATAATACTAATTATCAATTATGCACTTTTAAACACACATGCATGTTAATATATACCAGAAAAAACATAACTAGTAATTTTAATAATGTCAGTTGTTTTAATTGCATTTAGAGCAGGGCCTGATCCACCTTAAGGTCTTTAGTCTCGGACCACTGAATTTTAAGAGCCCGAAATACGAATTATAGGGGCCCCGAAATTTTACTTTCTATTATTCTAACTGATTTAGACCCTCAAATGTTCAGCAAATTTTGCGTTTTCCGACAATCTCATTTAGTTTTTAGCTTAACTTTTACTCGGACATTGATATAACGTGATTGTTTTTATCGATGTTATAAGGAAGTCGATAATATGGTAACACAAAATATGATACATCTGCCAACTAGTACAATTATTACGAGTAATATCACTTGACATTTTCCGGCCCTCTAAATATATTGGGCCCATTGTCTGAAATTTTCTGCATCCAGGTCCTGATTTAGGCAAAACCAGTTCGCAATATTCGATATTTAATGTCATACATTTCATGCGTGAACAGAGATTCTATGGAAACCCTTATTTCTTACTTTGCCAGTCAGGCTCATTTTTCAAGCAATTGTTCCGGTAATGGTTGCCGTTAATTGTTAAGTCAATTGATGTCAATAGGCTTTTTCAAATGCGACGGAAACAGATTTCAAATGAAACAGTGACCAAATTAAACACTGTCGCAGTGACAAGGCAAAGCAGCAAATATTCCCGCACTACAAATTCACTTTAGTGGGAATGGACGTGCTGGATCGCTGGTCTCCAAAGCAAAGTGCATCAGTGTTGATCCAATGGGGAAAAAACTATTCTCTGCCACATTTCTCCGGCTGTATTGAATACTTTTACAAACAGATTTTTTTAATAATAAATATAGATAACTTACAGGTCCCGACAATCCCACTTTTTGAAATTGGTTCAAAATATTTTTTATAATTTTACAAAAAGTATTCGAGGCAATTTCAAAAAGTGGTATTATAGAGACTTGTTTCTAATACATTTATTATTTAAACAAAACCGTTCGTAAAAAATATTCAATACAGCCGGAGAAATGTGGCAGAGAAAATAGTTTTTTCCCCATTGGATTAACATTGATGCCCTTCAGTTTGGAGACACCCGTCCAGCGCGCCCATTCCCCCTTAACAATGCCACTACTTGATAAAAAGAAAACCTCGGGTAAAACCGTACTTGCGTTTTCCACTTCCGTCTCTTGTAAAAGATCCACTTGACTTACCATTACCAATGATAACATCCGGCACCTTAAGTACGGCAATCCTGACCAAAACCTTTACCGAAACAAGCCTTTCTCTGCCAACTGAGCATTGAGTTAGGCCACTGTTACACTAATCCTTTCATTTTGTCACCACACAAGTCAAGTGCAAGCCTCCCAGGGTGAAGGCCAGGGAAAGCCCCGGCAATATTAACGAACCTTTCCAACAAAAACAAAACACCAAGCTACTTTAGTCACACGCTGCGATAAAAATCCCCTTACACCATAGAGTGAAGAAGATGGAGGTGCTTGGCGAGAAGAAAGTGAAGCCGTCAGAAAGTCGCCAAGAAATCCTATAAATCCCCAAAACTCTGATTTTTTTTATGTCAGTTCATGTTGAAAGGTATCATTTGATTCCAAAAGCATTTATTTAAAATAGGAACAGCTAGGATATTAATGACATGTCCCAATTTGGCAATTTTGAGCTAATTGCCAAACAAGGAAAATACGCAAATGCGGTAAACATTCCACTTCATATATCATACAGCTCAATTGTACAGCAACCCTACTTTAAATTCTCATACTCGACTAAAGTTTCCAATGAACATACTGACCATTATATCATAGCTGTCCCTAAAAATTGAAAACTGTTTGCTCCAGTTTTAGGATGTAGTACGAAATCTGAATTTTCTCAAGATTGCAGTAATTCCCTTTACATGCAAGAAAAATGCTTTGCTGCTGTGTAATTATATGCTTTTATATTTAATTTATACTTAGTGTTATATAAAGAGTACCAGGGAAAAACCCCTTGATTTAGTAGAAATCTTTCCTCAATAGGTAGCTTTGGCTATGATAGCGAGAAATCGCCTAAACTGGTATAAAGAAACCGGTTACTCGCTTTGTTTTTCTTTCACGGAAACCCTGATTCCCACCAGAGATCAGTAGACACGAGTAACACGTTTGTATCGCAAATGAAGAACCGATAGAAACACCGGTTTCCTGTTGCCAATGTCCGTCAAGCAGACACATAAGGTCCTACAAAATCCTAATCCTAAAAAATCAAGTGGTTATTCCCATGTACTCTTCATATTAGAGAGCCAGAAATTACAAGTCCATGTAGTGAATCTATACAAACTATAAAATAGTATCGCCAAAAGCTTTGTTTGGGCTCACAACAAAGCGATCGGTAGCTTCATTTGGCAAACCAGTTTCTGTATAGGTTTTTGCTCGGCATCATCTCCCCCTTCTCAACTCTCTGCATCACACCATGAATAGGCGTTCTATTCCGGGACTCCCGACCACGGAACAGTTGGGCAAACAAGGGAATAAATCAGGCCGAAACACAAGTCGGATCTTCTGTTGCCATATTTTTCCCCAGAATGAAAAGAAATATTTGTGGGGTTTAACTCAAAACTATTTTCTTAATAATAAATATTTTGTGTTTGTAGAAAAGGGTCTGACGTCCTCTCGTTACATTTGGATATTGGTCGTTTTTATACTAAGCAACAACTATAAATTTTATCAAAATAAGTTTTGTTGAAACGGGAAAACAAAGTATCGTTTGGGAGGGGTTTTTTAACGGAATTTTTGTTCCTGTGATGAAAGACAAAAGTAGCATTTTATAATTGGGGAGTTTGTTCCAAAAGGCTATGATTGCCTGCTGTGTGCGTCTACTTTCAGAATAAAAATGAAAAATTGCAGATAATTGAACATATAGTTATTATGAAGTGGGGATAAGTATAAGAAACATGATTATTTTATTCGAAGGATTTGGATAAATTTCAAAGAATAAAGTTTCACGCTGAACTACTTTTAAAGGAAGAGAAAAGTATTGCATGGTTAATCAAACTTGTTTTCCTTTGATCAAATACAAAAGTTTAATTTTATAGCTAAATCTTTTGTTTCAAAAATGCATTCTTTATTTTTGAGTGTATCCAATTTTAAAATTAACTATTCTATTTAAAAGAACAAATATAATTTACTTCCAAGCAATAAAAACATAACAAATCAAGCATAGAAGTTTTATTATAATTAGTTTAGTATATAATAAGTTATCGAAATGATAGTCTAATTTTTATCCAATAATTGATTAGAATTATAATGTCTTATGAATAATAATAATCATTTTTAAATTTCATTGATAGGACGAAAGAATATATTCTATCTTAATTTTGAAATGCGAGAACAATAAATGTAATTGAAAGAGCAAAAACCTTTTTAAACGAATGATTCAATTCCTATATTCATACTTTAATTTGTTAAATTCTCACACTTTATAACTGATCTGTTGGAATATTCTTAAAAATGCAATGTTTTTTACGTAATATTATTAAATTTCTTAAAAGTGGAAGTTCCTGGAAGATCAATCACTGCTTGCACTCACCCAAAATGCTTTTAATACTTTTTCATTTTAAGAAACTAAATGATATTTATTATTCTTGCATTTAAAAAGCTCCAACCCAGGTTTTAGGAAAACAAATAGTGCTTTTAAGTAAACTTATTTGCTGAAAAATTTAGGTGAATTAAAATGCAATGATTGTTAATTATAAATTAAGACAATTTACAATCAAGCGTATGCATTCTTGTTACGCGATATATATTTAAGATTAAATTTTTAAAATTGACGTTTAGATGCTTTAAAAAATTGAACCTATAATTCTATTCAGCACAAACTTTTTCTAATAATGCATGGATCAATAGAAAGGTTTGAAAATATCCTAGAACACAATGTTATGTTTTACGGCTTAGGTACAATAATAATATACAGTTAATGAAATTACTAATAGCTTCCCTTCATAATCATAAACATCATATTGTTAAAAGAGTACCGCATTTTCAAATCATGATAAGTTTGAAAAATAAATGACAAGACTTGTATATTTGAAGGATATGAATGCACTTTCTGATATTTAACGAGCCAAATGCAAGTAAATTTCTTATCAGCCAACAACAGTCTTTTTGTGAGTACTACAAGATAGACCCATATAAATGTTTTGCTTCTATAGCTTTGTAAAATCTACAACTCTGAGTTGAGCATATCAAAACTCACTTTAAGCTATGAATAAATATGGTTATCAAAACATGGCAGCTGTACCCGGCTCAAAAAACTGATTTATTTGTGTTTTTAAAGTTCTGAAAAATTTTAGCGATGTATGGATGTTTATCTTGATCAACCAAAAATTTTAAATTATTTACGTATTAATAACTATAATAACATCAGTCAAAATAATTTATCAAAAGCACACGTTCTCCTGTTTAAACAATTTTTATGTCTATTTCTTAAATGCAACCACAGAAAAACTACCGTATCATAAACTACAAATAACCACAGAAAAACAAGAACCATTTTTAAAGTTTGTTTACAGAAGCTTGTTCTTAACATCTAAAATTATTTTGCTTAATTATCGAATTAGTAAAATTACCCATCCCAGGAAAATTTACTATAAAAGTACGAGCTAGTAATTAAAGGGATTCTAGAAGCAAAATTTGAAGATTTCTTGCATACAATGCCTTCTTCGTTTACAGTTTTGTAAAATGATTTGTTAAGGAAATACAATACACAAGTTAAGACATTTGAATTGACAAAATAAACGGGTACTCACAGTAAGAAGTGGTAGGCGAACGACTTGAACCCCCTCGGCCGCTCCAGGAAGTTGTAGAACACGGCCTGGGTCCTCCGGTACCTAGGCCCCCGGTGTTTCCCGGCCTTCAGCGGCTTGCCCAGCAGGCTGGTCCTTGACAGCTGGCCCGGGTACTCGAGGCTGGACCGCCTTTCGCCGGTCTCGAGCCGGCTCAGCTCAAGAGGAATGGCCGCCGTGTTTCCTGCAGGTTCCTTTCCTGCAGATGCAGGTTCTTGGCTACCAAGTGTCCTGGCCGCTGATGCTACGTCAGCAGAACTGTCCTGGTCTCGACCCGCTGTCGTCGGACCGTTGTGGTTTGGCTGGAAGGTCGATAAGGGCTGCTGTTGAGGTTTGCTGTCGTGTTTCGGTTGGTCTGTGGCGGCCGATGCTCCATAGTACTCCTCGGCCTCTCTGAACCAGACGCTCCTGTAACGCTTCTCGCGGTACTCGCTGATCAAAGCCACGACGGTTGGTGAGGTCACTTGTTCAATCTATTTGACCTTCGTCGACCTTGTAGTGCTTCGTAATCTAGTCATTTTTTCATTTTAATTGCACACACAATTGGAAAAACGGGATCACTTATTTAGTTTGTTTTTCTTTTGTCCTCGAAAAAATCCAAACTCAGTACCAGCCCGGTATGGAATGAGTGCCAGCACGATAATCAAAAGTCTTTATGTAAACAATTATGATAAAAATCTGATTTAAATAAAAATACTTTTGGAATGATTGGAGATTTCTGGCTAGTGTAGCTAAATATATATAACTATACTAAATAAAAATTTAAAATCGGTATAATTTGAAGATAAAATTTAAAATTAGGCATTGTAGAGGGGTAAAATCGGGACTGATTGATTTGAAAAATCTTCTGCTTCAAGTCAACTGCGTCAGAATGTTTTTATGTTGCCAGATTTGACTTTCTAGAATTTTATTTTAGCTTGGTTGGAATTTTACGCATTAGATATCCCTATCTAAGTGTAGTGCTTGTAGAACTATGAAGCTTGGCCTTATATTTCAGAAAAAAGTAAAGCTATTCTCTAGTAAAAAAAAAGTATAGCGCTTGTCTAAAACAACTTTGGCCTCGTATAATTTTTAAGACAATTTTTACGATTTAATGAATTAGTAAGGTTGCACTGCGGTTTGCATTTTAACTAAATCAGTTAAGCTACTGGACTATATGAGATACTGCTCACGTCATTTTTAAGTTAAATTAATAATATATTGTACAAAATAATTATATTCATTGTAACTAGATATATAACTTTCAAAAACTACAGTTTTAATACATTTTAGTTAATAAATTTTCAGGAAATCTTGTTTGGATTAGCAAAATTTTAAAATTATAGTAACCAAAAAATATTTATTTATAATATTTTTGTGGTACTTACGATTTACTGACATCCAATTGCAGCAAAAGTTAGCTTAATCGTAATTCTAAAAAAAAATACCATAATATTTTTAGACTAACAACATTCCTACTCAAATACGACGTAATTTTTTTTTTTTTTTTGCCGATGATAACTTAAAATAAATTACATATTTTAATAGTTAACAAATTTAATTTACTAAAATATTAAAGAGAAAATCTACACACAAAAAATCACCACTAAAAAAATTCACTGCTATCACTCCCCCCTGACCTGCCTAAATCAACTCGCTCTTCCGTATCCAACTATCCGGAACTCGATTATCCGACCCGCATCTTCGGAAAACGATGAAAAGCGAAACCCTGCGTCCCGAAGAAGGATGTGACTACATCTCAGCATGCTTCTGTTGATGCGAAGCTACTGGTGGGTGGCGACTGCAGCGCCCTCGGTGGAGGGTTTTATTAGCTCGAAGTTCATGAGGGTCCGATTGGGAAGACCCCGTCTTTATTTAGAACTTATCTCTCGCATATCCTGAGACGGGCTGTCTTGAGTGCTATGAGGGCTGATTCATGGCGAGGTTTGGAATTTCGAATAAGAGAGCGTTTTGGAATTTCCTCTATAGGCGCGTTTACATGAGCCATCGAATCCATGGAATGAAGAATGAACACCGCAGTTTTTCCCTCTTAGGGATTTTCGCCCAGGCAGAACCGGAACCAGGGGTTGAAGTTTCATTCCTTGGATTCGGCCACATTTGGGTTAGAAATGCTGCTGGACCCCTTTTTCCCCGAATGGGGATTTTGGCATTCCATGGATTCGATGGCTCATGTAAACGCGCCTAACCAAAAGCAGCTGCTAGAGATAAGATGCTTTATTCGAGATTCGACACTTGACCGCGGTTCAGAAATATAAAGCCCGGTATTAGAAATAGTTCTAGTACAACATTTCTTCAACCAAATAAAATATATTTCATCTCAATTGGAAGTTTATTTTGCTACAGCGTAAGGGCCTTTTCACACGGAGCACCTTGATCACGGAACTTCCATAGGAATAACATGGAGAACTGCTGTAGAGAATTTTTCATTGAATTTTTTCGTGGAGACACGAAAATCGGTAAACCGGTTTTGCGGAGCGATATAGGTAGCCAATCAGTATCAAGTATAGCTCTGACGTCTTGTTGGCAAAATTGAGTTTGCCAAATGGAGAAAAATCTACTTTATGCTCGCCAATGTTGATTTTTGTAGTTAGTACTCCGTGTTAAATCGGCTTGTGGGGAGCCGTGTGGTTAAGATCTCGATCTCGTTATCGTAAGGTCTCGCGATCGAGTCTCGGTACCACTGAAGACCCACCGAATATGCGGAGTACGTGGTCGTTAAATCTGTTGGGACCGAAAGTCCTGCGAGTGGTCATTGCCCATTTCCCATGGCTACAGGTCCCTGGAGACTATTTCCCTCCCCTTCAGGGACTTGTCTAAATTGTGGAAATGGCGCGCGATAGATGGCAGCATCTGTCACATATGTGTGTGTTGTGTCTGTCTTACATGATGAAGGATTATAAGAGGGTCTCTGACCAAGCACACAAGCCTGAAAATATATGTATACCAACCAACCAATTCCACACGTGATAGAAACTTGCAAAAATATTGAAAAATTGAAAAAATGTGCCAAGACTAGCGATAGTTATCATTCACAACAACCCCTCCAGGAACGTGTGACGTCAGAACCTTTGCAGGTGGACAACCCTGTCCAAGCAGTTCCGTACACAAGGTATACCGTGTGAAAAGGCCTTAATGCGTTATAAAAATTACATTGTCAAACTTTTAGTTCCTTCTGTCATTAATATACGTTGGTTACCCATATGTAGCTCCATCTAGCTATAGCACAAGTTTTCTGAACAACCACAACAAAAACTGTTGATTTTACCAATTTTGATACTCAGATTTCAATTAATCTGAGCTCTCTGTGAATGTCAAAGTATTTCGGCATTTAATTTTGCTGAGATAACTTAAGCCAAATAGGAAAAAAAGAAATATTTTTTCATGTTATAATAATCATACGTTATGAATACCGATAATCTTGCTCTTGCCATCCTGAAAATGTGCCGACTCAGCCGGAACTCGAAACCCGCAATCTTGGGCTTATGAGGCGGGCACGTAATACCTCATAGCCGCTGATCCGACTCCTCTTTCCAAAATATGAGTATGTATTGCTTTCTTGTTACTTCTTAATATTTTAATTGTAGAAGATTGTCCATTTTGATTGTCCATGTAAAGAATCTGAAGGAAGTATAGTAGTCACAATCCCATGGCGATTGACGAGCATATGGAATTAATCGGTTAGATTATTCAGAAATAATGTGTCACGATAAAACTACACAATGATATTAGTGAAAGTAGGATATAATTGATTGCTAATAGAGCCGGCAGCTATTGGACATGCATTTCTTTGGTATCTAGATTTGATCGCCAATCGATTTGCATCTGTAGCATATATTATTTAACATATTTAGTACCCCCGTACGATATAATCTAATATACCATAACAATTACCGTTATTATGCAATAATAGTGAACCTGATGCAAGTTCGAACTACACTTCAATTAAGAAACCGTTTTTAAAAGAAACAAAATTCAGCTACAAAAGCAATAAATCGCCAAAGTAACTCGGGGTACAATCAAAATCTTACTTGCTCCTTTACGGGTGACAGTTCTGACACGTTTAAAACGCATGTCGTTGGTGCTTATATGTGATGGGAAGACTATAATTTCTTTGTCTAAATAAAATAACAGCCACATAGAAAATATCGTGTTAAATAATACTTTATGGATTGGATTAATTTATTAATGGAAGCACTTTGAAAGCCTACAATTAAACGCTCAAATGCCTGCATGTTGCCGAAATAAAATCTGTAAGTCCTCTATTTGGTATGGAAGCAGAAAATCGAATCGGGTCTTATAATGTATTATAATTATTGCCTGGTAGTATTTTTATTTAATAATTAATTTTAACTTGATATAAGTTTTGGAAAATGTATTATGAAAACTCACATTTATAAATTGTTGGGGATTGTACGTTTGGTATTACTGTAACAGTAAAAATTTATTAAGATAATATTGTATGTGTATATTGTTTGTGTATTTTAACTATTGCTTGTTTTAATGAAAAACGAATAAAAGGTTACAATAGTAGCAATGTATTATTTTAATTTTTGCTAATTATTTATCTTTGACTCAAGTACTGGGGAAAAAACACTTTTCTTTGTTTCAAAGCAAACCTTTATTTAAAAGGAATTTTATTGCGAAGACAAGCATTAAAATAACGTTACCTTCTTTTTCATGTTTTATATAGACAATTTTCAAACACATTTAAAGTTCTTTAATTTATCAGAGAAATAACTATTTTTTATTTATCTATTTATTTTACGTTCTTTTGTTGAAAACGAGTAACCAAATTGGCAGAAATCCTTTTGGGAATATATCCATATAAAGATCCATATCCATTTTCCATATAAAGAACTGTCAGTTTTAATCCGTTTAGGTTTTCATAACTCCATAAACAGCTTATTGTTTTCATATCTTTAAATAAAAAAACTTAGAAAATAAAGAGGATTTCATTTATTACTTTTGATATAAAAAAGACCAATTTCTCAGTACTGGGAAATATTTTTATATTGAGGTTTAAAGTAAAAGGCATTACTTATTTCTCTAAAAAAAAGCTCCAGAAAATCTTCTTACATTTCACAGAATGAAATACAAATTCTATGAAACTGGGACTAATCTGTCAGCAAAGGCGTAAACGATTGCAAAAGAAATTTTATAATTTATACTACTTGGATTTGTTGTTTCATACGAGAAGATTATTCGAGAAGATTGAGGTTAGAAGAACCGCCTCAGACTCTTCGATGTTAAATTAAAGGCATAACAAATGGTTTTTTTTTTTAACTCTTCTTTAAAGTTTGATGGGAAATTAATAAAAAAAAATTAAAGAAAAAAGTTTTGAAACCGGACAAATTTTTATCATAATTTTTAAAAAAAATATTAGGGATGATATCTATTGGGATCAATAAAAATATTTTCTAATTAGGGGGGGGGGGAGTTTGAAGAATCAAATGATGTGCTTTTTGATATCATAAATGGCTATAGACTATCAGAAAAAAAATCTTAAATGATGATGCCAAATTGTCATTGAGACTGAAATTGTTTTCCAAAACGGATACTTAATTACGTATGAAAAATTGAGCTGAATTATATAGCGTAATTAAAGGATAACCTGAAGTTTAAAGAGACACTTCGTTCAACGTTTATTACAATTATAAAAACTTTAAATTCATCGTGAGCAATATATCTAGTGAGAGAAGTAAAAACAAGTGGTCATGAAGTGGTCTTACCCTCTAAAAAAATGAATGCCCAAAAACGACGAAATTTTCCGTAATTTTGAAGATCCGTTTACTGGCTGCTGCTCAGAGTTTTCGTTTCCTCAAATTGAGGAAATTTGAATCGTCATTTTTATGAGGATTTGAATGTCGTCTAATCTAAAGAAATATTTCGCCATTTTTGAGCATATGAGTACAACAATGAGATTCAGTTTCCTCAAAATCAAGAAACAGAATCGTCAAATCACGATCGTAAAAGTGAGGATTCGCGTTTACTCAAAAGTCGCGTGATAGTTTGACGATGCAATCCTCAAATTTAACGAAATGAACTTGAGGATTCATGAATCGTCATAAATGAAAGTGTTATTTCTAAGAGTGGTACCCACTCCAAATTCGTCGTCTTACTCAGTGAAACTGATCATGGATTTGAACCAATTTATCACTGCAAAATTAAACTCTAAAAAACTAAACCATACTCTATTTATTGGTTACGATACATATTTTAAAAATGCTCTGTAAAAAAATTACAACAAAATCAATAAAGACAAACATTTCCTTGCGAATTGAAGTCCAAAAATTTGAAGAGAAGGGATAGAAAACATTTTTTTCTCTACTAATCTGAAAAAGAAGTCTATACTGGAATCATTTGCAGTGAGCCATGTCATTAGTAACTCGGGTCTTACAATTTAATTTAAATTTTCTATCATCTCCCTATTAGTGAGGAGAAATTCCATTTTCGCCATCTTATCCTATCGTCCCTCATTTAAAATTTAGACGGTCATTTTAATGAAAAAATAAACCATAAGAGAGACACATGTGAAACATTTAAAACATCTCTTGTAGGATACACTTAAATGGTTAGCGAAGTTAAAAACTTTTTACTTTGTGTGCACTTGCAAACTATGGGCAAAAACGTAAATGAGTTGATAAAATAGTTTGTTGTTGCGTAACATTATAAAATTTTTACAATAAACAATCTAAATATAACAGTTTTTAATATTATTTAATCCTCGGAAAGATAAACATGGGTTTTCACTGATGATTGATATAAAAAAATTACCGATATTTTTTTACCGAAAATTATTTTCTTTACCTTTTTATTTATATTTCTGAAGTCGCGGAAAGTCTCGGAAAAGGTATAACATTAATAAACAAATATGTTCTGCTTTTTGTATAAATTTAAATTTGGTTAACAACATTAAACTTAATAAAAATATTGAAGAATCAGATAATTTCGATAAGTGTTAAATTTCTTTAAGTTATTTTTGTAAGCAGTTTCCTACTTTTCTAATATTTTTTTAAAAGTTTTTTATTTAAAATATTTGAAGTGAGACCTCAATGCAAATCAATACTTTGAGAAATTAAAATACATAACAATGATTACCATATGTTATATATCCTAAATATCCTTCAGATCTCTTTACTCATTTTTATTCAGATTGTTTTTTTTTTAATATTACATGT
The DNA here is from genome assembly GCA_023701765.1 of Hylyphantes graminicola. Taxonomy (NCBI): domain Eukaryota; kingdom Metazoa; phylum Arthropoda; class Arachnida; order Araneae; family Linyphiidae; genus Hylyphantes; species Hylyphantes graminicola. The sequence continues at coordinate 50,835,437 of CM043114.1, forward strand.
ATACCACATATTTTATATACAAATAAAATATTGTTATTGTGGCCTTTGTAGCTCTAGTTGAGAAGTATATTACGTAAATTCTGTCTTTAATGTAAATCCAAGTACAATTCTAAGAGTAAGAATGACATTTTGAGAGAAAGAATGAAATTTTAGTATCGTGTTAAATTTAGTTTATTTCGCAACTTAGCAACGTTTTAAAATATCTAACATTTACTAAATATCTATTGACCAATTGGAAGGAATTTCCTGTTAATACCCCAAAACAATTTCTCTTCAGTTTCTGCAAATAATCCGTATACATCAGCACATAGCATTCGCAAAATATTCTTATTCGAAAGCGAAACTCTCCTTGTAGAACTTTATCTTTTCCGTCTGTTCCTATTGTTAAAAACACGGAGAGAACATGTATTGTTTATGTGTATATTTTTGAACCAGACTTTTTTTTCTTTCTTTTTTGTATATTCATTTTACCCATGGGCGTGTGTGTGAGCGTTCAGAAATCGACATCGTCTGCTGAGAAATAAAATTGGAATCGTCGATCGATGGAAAGAACTTTTTCGAGGAGTCAGATACTTTTATGCAAATGGCGTCCGAAATATACTTCTTTTTTTCTTGAAAATGATTTATTGCCATGTTTTATACATATGTGCCAGACTGTGTTCCGAGTTTCCCTGTTACTTAATATCAAAATTCCTTGGGAAGTGAAGTGAGAAAAGGAGTAAACACGTTTAATAAAAGTTCCTTATTTTAGAATGGAAGTTTGTATTGCAACTTTTCAGTTTCTGGCCGTTATTGCTCGAGAAATTGAAATTAATGAAGCAATGTTTCACAAAAAAATGTTTTTAACCGTTTTATGTAAGTCTTACAGCAGTTTAGATCTAGAATAAATTTACTCATTGTAATACCAGGTATTTGTAGATATGTAGAGTATAAAATGAAAAAGAGTTCCATAATCTGGATGACGGCAATTTATTTTCATTTCCAAAACACGTATTTCACACGCTTCTCCAACTGAAAATAAATCCGAAAAAAATTAGACATTAATAATCGGAAATAAAAAAAAATCTTTACAAATTATGTTGTTGTTTTTCAAAACAGTAAGTAAAAAAAGTCGTTTTCTGAACCTAAAATTTTTTTGTTGGTTGTTATGCTTTAAATTTAAACTATCTTAAAAAGATGATTTTTTTCTATTTTCACAGATGTTGTCCTCTTTTGAATTAATTATATTTGTGCTTTCTCGTCATTTAACCGATCGTCTATTTTATCTTACAGACTACTTTAAGTAAGATGAAAAAACTACTTTTTATTTTTAATTTACTGTATTTTCGTGATGGTATTACTGAGGTTAACCTTCTAAGTATTGGCAAGGTGACCATAATACACTCGATTGCACTGGATGCGTTTTAAATTGTGTGGCTAATGTGTGTGTACAACTCAGCAATTGGTTTATTAATCTAAAATTATATAAAAGTGCAGAAAAGATTTTTGAGGAGCCCATTAATTCCTTAAATTTTAAAATTTAACAAAATTGTAAAAGAGTATAGATTTTTTTAAACACAAATTAAGTGTTTCTAGAGAACTAATTGTCCATATATGGGTTTCTACGTCTGTTTCACACAAATCGCACTAATGACTTTTTTCTTTGCATAAAGATTTAAAAAACGAGTTCTGGCAAACTTCATGTCTAGTTATGACTAGACATGAAGACGACATGAAGTTTTAATAGTTTTTTCTTGCGCTGGTCATAGACATAGTTTTTTCTTGCGCATGCGCCAGCACGAATTGGATTTAGTTTAGGTATTGAGTGTATTTTCACAAGTAAGCATGCCTCTAAAAGGAAGCAATGCGAAGTAAACGGGTTCCCAGTAAGGCGGGAGCATACTTCTAGTACGAAAATAAACAAACATATTCAATTTTATTCCTCGTTACCTCCTGAATTTCCATTGCTACAGTCCTGAAAAACTCCTTAGAAATTCCTGAATTTCACTTTCACAGACGGAGTATAAACCCTTTAATTATCTCTGTAAATAAAAGCCCTTGGCGTCACTTAGATAATTAATCAATATAAAGCACATCTCAATGAAACAGTATCTGATAGTCATTACATTATACGAAACACCATTCCAATAAAACAATGTAAGCTCTCCTAACTTCTCTTCTAGTCAATATCTTACCTTATTTATAATTTACTAAACAATATTACCTATCCAGTCTTTGTCGATACATCGCTTTTAGTTCCAATCACAAATAGCTATTTATAACACCTAAAAGCTAGAAACTGTAATTGTAGCTTGAAGCAGTGATACAACTATTGGCTTTCCCAGCAAACTTTCCCTATTAAATAATCATATTTCCGTCTGCTGAGAACAATGTTAAACATTTATCTCTAATGATCTCAATAAATAAAAGAACGTGCTGGTACTTGATTGTGGTAAAGGATATATTCCAAAGCCCTTACTATCGAAAGGTGTAATCGAGGATAAGTATTAATTCTTACTTGGAACGTGTAATTATATTTTAACTGTAAAATCAAGTGTCAGTGTTAATGTGACATCAATCTGCCAAAAAAAGTTTAATTGTTGCCTTATTTTGAATAACTTCCCTGGAGAAGTAAGACACCTAAATTTGGCCCAAAACAACCCATATACTTACTTTCAGAGTTACATAATACCTAGATTTCCATGCATTCATATTTATCCCAGATTTTCATGTATTCACAAAACTACTTTTGTAGATCAGTATCTTACTCTATACTTATATTCTAAAAAAAGTATAACCTCTTGCGATATGGGTCCCCATTTGGGGACATTTTTTAAAACCTCCGCACAAACAATTAACGCGTTAATTAGTTCCGAAATTGACCTGGTCCGATCGACGAAGATCCAAATATCAGTTTTCAGTCTGATTACAGGTATCAGTCATTAATTTCTAAGAAAACATGAAGTTGAACGAGGGTCAATACTATATTAGAGTTAGTAAAATAATTATTTTATTTTTTTTTAATTTTCAAAAAGTTCTTTTAGTAGTTAATTTTAAAGGCATTTTGCATTAAAAACAATGTTAAAATAATCTGTTATAACTACAAATAAGTAATATGACCTTTTTTGTTGCAATTATGGAGTTATTAGAGTTCAAGACGTTGCCATTATTAGAGTTTACGAAGTGTCCCTAAGTAACTATAAACATTGTTTATCAAAGATTTTTTTTATTTACTTTTTAGCACATATTTGTGTGAAAAGTATGTTTATATTATAAGAATTCTACCTGTAGGACTTTGCTCGGGTCTTAAGAGAATATGTTTAGCCCCTCAAAAATGGAACCCCTAACTGTGGCCCACATACACACATCATCTCTATCCCCAGCAAATACATGGTGATGGCAAATATCCCCTTTATCAATCATTCAACGGTTCCATCAACTGGAAAACCACCTTCAACATTTCGCCTCTAACGACAATATATTTATTAATTTATTTAAAACGAGCAAAATAGAAAAATAAATCAATATGTATCAAACTGTTTGGGGGGGGGGCACTTGCAGCCAAACTATGGGCATCAACCCAATTATTTTCCTCCCCCACTTCTACCACTAGCCCATATATATATTTTAAAAATTAAAATTCTTCGTATAAAACCTAAAAAAACGGATCCGCTAAAAGTGGCCCAAAGCAAGCCATACACACAGATCCTGATTTTCCATGAGGCCCTTTAGGCCCGGGCCTGAGGCCCCTAAATTTCAGTTTCTTTTATGCTAAATGCTGTGTACCCTCAACATTTTAGTAAATTTTATATTTTTTAGACGCCACTTTTTTAGCACGACTTTGACTCAACATGATTGGTCTGATCAACGTAATAATTAAGATAATAGGAAAAAACTTATTAAAACATTAGCCAACTATCACTATAATTAAGGGCAATAATCTACACACATTTTCGAGAGGGAGTCCCCAAAATTTGTTGCTCCCATAGTCTGTGTTTTCCTGCATCAGGCTCCGCATGCACATCCTCTCAGTCTCCAGCCCTTATCAATCATTCAACGGTTCCATCAACTGGAAAACCACCTTCAACATTTCGCCTCTAATGAGCCCCCATAAATAAAGGCCCGTGGTGTCACTTAATAGTGATAGATGGTCAATATCTTGCCCGTATCGTATCCATCTTCGTTCGGGGCAATATATATGTTAATTTATTTAAAACAAGAACAAAATGAAAAATAAGTGAATAGGAGGCCTTTTAGGCACTGGCCTGGGGCCCATAAATTTCAGTTTCTTTTATGCTAAATGCTGTGTACCCTCAACATTTTAGTAAATTTTATATTTTTTAGCATGACTTTGAATCAACAGGATTGGTCTGATCAACGTAATAATTAAGATAATAGGAAAAAACTTATTAAAACATTAGCCAACTATCACTATAATTAATTGCAATAATCTACACACATTTTCGAGAGGGAGTCCCCAAAATTTGTTGCTCCCATAGTCTGTGTTTACCTGCATCAGGCTCCGCATGCACATCCTCTCAGTCCCCAGCAAATATCCCCTTTATCAATCATTCAACGGTTCCATCAACTGGAAAACCACCTTCAACATTTCGCCTCTAATGAGCCCCCATAAATAAAGGCCCGCGGTGTCACTTAATAGTGATAGTTGGTCAATATCTTGCCCGTATCGTATCCATCTTCGTTCGGGGCGACACTCCAGCCCGTTCCGGGGGTTACCCCTGGCAACTTATCATGAATCGATGCAAGTTTTACAATGGGCCATCAATACTTTGGTTTGATAGAGATGTAGTGGTTTCCGACTGCCTATTTTTAGCCTCCATTACGAGATTTAACACAGCTAATAATGCCTCGTAATTTAGAACCCTGGTCAAGTGATGAGGTCGACACCTGAGCGGGCACCCAACGGAACTTCGAGCGACATCGTACTCTGACGCCGTCGGGACTTTGGACACCACAGATTTAACGAGCACGTCTGTCCCAGTGTACTCGGGCCCATCCGTCACGAGTTGAATTTTCTACTCTTTCCCAGTACAGATATCTGATTTATAGGATGACTGACAGTAGGTGGGATTCGAGCCCCCGCACTCCTGAGAGGGCTGAATCAAACGGCGGGTGCCTTAACCACTCGGCTACGGACGGGCCATAGAGATGTTAAATGAAGATTGGGAAACTCGAGATTGAAAATCTATAACTGTAATCAACTCCTCAGCGTAACTGCCCATTACTGGGTCAAGGCCTGTCGTGCTCATTTCAGCTTTCGTGACCTAGGGCTCTGGGGTGCTATGCATATGTTCCGGTAAGGTGCTCAGCCTCGCGTGAAACCCCCAGTGTTTAGTTCCCAAGCATGCTTGGTACCCATTTCATCGACCTACTCAAGGGATGAAAGGATCTGTCAACCTCGCCCAATCCGGGATGTGATCCACTTACCTGTGGCGTGGCAATGCGAAGCACTACCACTAAGCCGCTGGGCCTCGTAATCAGAAATAAGTATATAAAAAAATAATTAAATAATTTACAAATAATTAACTATGGACCCATATTATGCATTCACGACGGTGTTAACGTACGAATTCGCTTAAAGTCAGGTTGGATATCAGCTCAATTGTCAGCATCGTCACTTGACCACGGTTCTAAATTGCGAGTCTTAAATGGATGTGTTAAAGCCCCTAAAAGAGGCTAGAAATAGACATCCGGAAACAAATTACCAAATATTCCCCAAAAAAAACTTACGCTCATGACGGAAGTGTCGAAAACGTCGACTCTTTCTCATTTCTTTCATTTTCGAGAAAAGAGAAATTAAGAAGCGTTCATCTTTTGGTTTGTCGGCGAAATAGACACCGATAAAAGTTTTTAATTTGATACGAGATTAGAATCAGGAATTTGAACAGTTAACATTTTACCACACCAACATATTGGTCCTTTTTCAGAGATCGATTCCATTTTATTGTCTCGGATTTGATTAGGAAGCCGTGAAATGATAAAAGCACAATATAAGCAATGGGTAAAACTTCCGGGTGGCTGCTATTGACTTTCAAGTTCGGTTCGTTTCTCTCTCAATTTGAGGATCATGCATAATCTTATTTCAATTCTGGTTTACAGACCACGAAAAAAGAATTGTTTTTTATGCCCTCATTCGATGGGTATTTGGTTGATGATTCTGTATGAAATTCTATTGTCTTTTCTTTAAATGAAAATTAGTCTTGTTTTTTATTTATTTTTCTATTTTAATTTTATTTTATTTGTTCCTTTTTCATAATTAGTCGATTATGCGCATTCTGATTTCAAATTTATTGCACGATGAAATTATTCAGCATATTTTTTTTACGTGTCTGTTTTAAAAAGGTAGAGTATGCTTTAAGAAATGATTTTTATTTCTGTTTTAGACTGTTCTTTTGATATTTTGATATTGATATTGTTTAAAAATTTTAATTTTAATTCATCCGTAAAAACTATTTTTGATTTTCATATCAACTAAGTAAATAAGCACTGGTATTCATTTCTAACTGTAAACAATACGCAAAAGTAGCGCCCTTTATATTTGCAAAAATATAACCAAAAATATTATGACTTGACAGGTGCATGTGAAACTCAAAACAAATATATACTATTTTACAAATAAATATATGTTTACTTTCAATTAACAAGTAAACTACTATAACAATCGTTTGTGAAACTGCTAAGGTACAAGTCTTAAACACACTTTCGTATTTAATATAAGTGTAATAGAGAGAAAAAAATTAGTTAGGGGAGAGTGTTGTATCTTGGGACGCTTGTACCTTGGGACACTGACAATTTCTAAGAATCTATTATCAATATTCATACATTGTTTATTTCTAATAGTAGCCTTAACCAACAGACATCATCAAAATAAAATTTAACACTAGCTTCATTGAATTGATGAATTGGTGACAAAAAATAATATTTCATTACACCAAAGTAAATATTTTTCGCATTCTAATATATTTTTTTACCTTTGTACTTTTACAAAAAGTCAACTGCATTTTATTTTCGTCATAAAAGAGAAGATTTTAAACTATTTTGGTTATGAGAAAATAATGATAATGCATTTAGATTGGCTTGGCCACTATCTTGCTTTTGTTTAAACCATGTAGTGTGTTGTACCTTGGGACAGTAAAGCATATTGTATCATCATATAATGTTAAATAATTTGGACTTGCAATTCTGCTGTATAATTTAAATTATTCTTGAATTATGAAGTTTTATTTGTGTATTTCCTTGAAAAAACAATAAAGTTTCCTGACACAAATTAGTTCAAGTGTATGACTATTGACTGAATTATAAAGTATGTCCCAAGGTAGAACGTCATATTGTACCTTGGGACAGTTTATCCTCTCTACTTTAAATGAGTGGCAATTTTTTTAATTTCAAGCTGCCAGAATGAAAAAATATATATTATAGAGGAATATATTGGTGTGTTGAAATGCTGCTTTTAAATTTTTATTTTGACTATAATTATCGAAGAAAAAATAAAAATGTAAAAATTGTCCCAAGGTACAACACTCTCCCCTATATTTTATGTACCAGAAATGAAGAAAACACGTGCTTAGTCTTTTTTTTTAAGATTAGAAGAAAAGTTCTGAAATTGCAAAAGATAAAAGAAACAGACGCGTCTTATTTCAATTAAAATTCTGAGAACTTAATATTCCTAAAAAATAATGGAATCAAAAATTCATTAAAACAAAATTAAGACTTAATTAAAATATGGAATTTAATACTTTTTGTGATTGTTAATTCCTGGAACGCGTTGCTAAACCAATTAAAAATGAAATTACTTTCACATTTAACTTCTGGTTGACACATGATTTTGTATGATTTCCATTTCTTTTAAAACTATATTTAGATAAATGTACTATTACGCATTATTTATAATGATAAAATATACATCTTATAACTTTTTCATTAGTTTTAATAGCGATCTCCTGATAGAATATGAATAAAAAATGAAGTTAAACAAGGGTCAATACGATATTAGAGTTCTCAAAAATTATTTTTAAAAAAAATTTCAAACTTTTCAAAAAGTTTTTGGGGGAAGTTAGTAGTTAATTTAAAAGGAATTTTGCATCAAAAACAATGTTAAAATAATCTGTTAACTACAAATAAGTGATACGGTATTTTTCGTGCATTTATAGCACTAAGATGTGTATTTTTAGAGTTTAAGGCGTATCAATAAGTAGCAATTAAACATAATTTTTCAAAAAAAAATTGCAAAACATACTTTTTAGCTTATATTTGTATGAAAAGTATGTTTAGATTATATGAGAATATACGAATATGATTTTGCTCGGGTCTTAAGAGGTTAAATTCATATTGTAATTTCATTTGGGGGAAGGAGCAAAGTAGCAATTGTAGGTTGTTGTTTTTTATTTTGGAGTGGATGAAAATAATGGGTGATAGTTGGATTTCAAAAGCCACGCAAAACCTAAAATATCTTAAGTTTTCAATCATAGAAATAAGAAAAACTTTTTTTCAAAAATAGCAATGAAATAAACTCTTAAGTAAGATAAAATAAATAATTTAATCTCTCACTGTAATATATTTCTCATAACATTTTTTACCAGTTTTAATAACACTACAAAAAATTAAAATTCATATAGAGAAATGAAAGTATTGGATTAGTTTTGTCAACAATAAAATTAATTATTAAGGCGTTGTTTACAGGCAATAAAAAACGTCATTTATTTTTAGAAATCGTTGGGGGGGGGGACTTCTTTCTACCGCCTTAGGCAACTATAATGATAAATAGTTTCGACACGTGGAAGAATATCGATTCATTGTTACTAAAATGGCTAAACATACTGGCTAAAATGGCTTTTACATAGTTTTACATATTGACCCTTTACACTCTTAAAACAAAAGAGTGAAATCCACTCCAGTAGGAGAAGTGCATTTTCGACACTGGAAAGGAGTGAATATTAACTTTGACTGAATTAAAATCACTAGTTTGGAGTGATCCTGTCGGAGGGTTAACACACAAAGGATCCACTCCTCTAGGAGAAGTGCATTTTCCAGACTGGAGAAGTGAAAATTAACTCAGACTGAGTTAAAATCGCTCGTTCGTTTTAAGAGTGTAAGTGAGACTACACCGAATTAATTAGTTTTGATATTTTCAAATGTTCTGCTGAGTTCAGATCTAAGTACTTTTAGATAAAATTTCCCTCCAACCTATATTAGAAATATATATGTGCATATAAATAAGAATACTAATTTCAAAATTCCATTGCAGGGATAACTTTTTTTTTTACAATTTCTTTGAAATGATGTTACTTTATAATTGTCAAGCAACTTTTTTCATAGAAAAATAAACAAAAAACAATCTCATAAGTCCTAATTGTTTCTGATTACTTTATTTTTTTCTAACCCATTTTCCTAAAGATTTTTGCAAATAACATAATAGAAATCAAAATGTACAATATTGGTAAATATAAAAGCATAATGTAAAAAAATAGTACTTTGACATTTCAAAAGTACCAATATAGACTTGCAAGTTGAATTCAAACAATTGGTACTGAAGTTAAACGAAATAAATAATGTTCAAGTTCTAATCGGGGATTCAGTTTCTTTGATGGGACATCTTGCTTAGGCGGATTAATTAGAAACTAATTAGCCATAAAATGTAATAATATTAATTTTGTAATTGCATTAAATGGTTGAATGTATTTTCCCCCTAAGGGAAAGTTTTTCATCGTATGTATTGCAGATAAATGTTTTAGTTGAATGAAATTCATAAGTTGAATGATAAGTTTGCTTTTGTCTACGTTAAAATATCTATTTTTAATGAAATTCAAGATTTATTTTTTATTTTCTAGCTTTACAGATTATTCAAGTTTGCAGAACTGTAAGAAGTTTAATATTACGCTATCTAGAAACGAAGTTATGATTATTTTAAAAACTAACAAAAGTCGTCGAATTCAACCGGAACTCTTATTTCGAAGCCGACAAAATTTAGTTTGCATTTATATGTGTTAAAAACGATATTAGCATGAGGGAAAATAAATGCTTAATATAAAATTTAAAAACTAACAAAAGTCGTCGAATTCAACCGGAACTCTTATTTCGAAGCCGACAAAATTTAGTTTGCATTTATATGTGTTAAAAACGATATTAGCATGAGGGAAAATAAATGCTTAATATAAAATTTAAAAACTAACAAAAGTCGTCGAATTCAACCGGAACTCTTATTTCGAAGCCGACAAAATTTAGCTTGCAGTTATATGTGTTAAAAACGATATTTGTAAGAGGGAAAATTAATGCTTAATATAAAGTTTAAGAAAAAGGGAAACTTTTTAAGAAAAAAAAGGGAAAAGGGTTGATGCCAAATGGCATCACTGGGACTGAAATCCCAGTGATGCCATTTGGCATCATCGTGTTTCTGATCATAATTATAAAAAATACTAGGGCTTACATATATTGGGACTAATAAAAAACATTTTCTAATAGAAAAAGTTTGTAGAATCGAATGATGTGCTTTTTGATATTATAAATGGCTATAGACGATCAGAAAAAAAGTCTAAAATGATAATGCCAAATTGCCGTTGGGTATGAAAGGGTTAAAGGAGGGAGTAAAATAATCATTGGACGCAAAATCTCAATATTTTCAAGAATGTCACATCACATTCTTTCTTTTAATTCTTCGATTGAAGAGCACCCTCCCTGTCTCAACAAGTCGAAGAGTAGTTCTAAAGGTATATTAATTCATACCAAGCTAAAAAAAATGTGTAAAACCGATTTATAATCTTTTTACCCCGCTGAAAATACCACTTCCCAAATGCCGGTAACTATTTACGGAAATACGTCGCATGTCGACCATTTTGTCGATAATGACATTTTTTTATATACTATTCAATCTAGATTTTTTTTTTCGGCGCTTTATTCTGTGTAATGAGACTATAATCGTCTCCTAGCGTTTCTAACGACGTCTTAAATAGGGGCGGTGGGGGAGTAAATTACCCTAGTTCCATAGGCAAACATCTGCCCTGTAAGTATAGTTGTTACTTCCGTTTGACAAAGATGTAGATAATACGCGTTTAGTTATTTTATACTAGGGGGCAAAGCCCCCTGCTCGCTACCGCTCGCCAACCCCCAGGAATTACTACGCAAATCCTATTTGTTTGGTCCGCAAACAAACATGCAAGACTAATATAAGGATACTGCCAATGTAGGACTGCTCATCTATCGATACAATCTGGATAGTTTCCGTGGGATTGCTCCAGGGCATCACGTAGCTCTAGCGCTAAGCAACGATCTCTATCAAAGCCACGGGACGCAAGCTGAAGCAGCCCCGGCACAAAACAAGCACACAGCCACACTTTCAGCGTTTCTAACGTTTCTCATTGGCTGAAGCCGCGTAAGTCACGTGGCTTTCAAGCGTACGACAATTACTATTTTATATTATATAGAGATTTAAAGAGTACAGGAGGAAAAAAAACCTTCATCGACTGAGAATCTACCCGTATTGGCGTCTGCTTGGCGAGTAGTGGTGATCAAAAACCGATTTCTCCCTAGGTTCTTCTTCCGCTGTTCAAGTGCCAGACTATTGCCTGGGGTGAATATCGATCATATGGATAGAAAACTCGTGTACCGCGTGGTAAGAACCAAGGCAAAAATGGTTTCATCACACCAGTTTAGGCAAAAGACTCGATATTTACGCCAAGCAGATGTGGCGCAGACAGATTCCCAGTCGATGAAGGGGTTCTTCCCATTTACTCTTTATTTGTATTGATTATATTTAAGCCGCTAAATTTTAAAATTGGTTAAATCAGCAGGAATATTTCCTTACCTACTCCTTTTTTCACTAAAGTGTTTAAGGGAAGAAGCGTAGGGGAAAATTATCCACTATATTAGACCCCTTTTTTACATTTAGCTATTTATTAGTAACAGAAGTCTTGAATCAATCAAAGAGTTCATTACACAGCTAATCTGCTGATTAACTTATTTGTTTTGTATTTTTTTTTCTCTCAGATTACATGTCTCCCAATGATAATTCAGAATTAATATATACCACAAAACTACCTATAAAAACTTTAAAAAAAAGTCGAAACATAAGATAGCAAATTCTAACTATAACTCCTGGCTGTTTTCTAGCTTTGGTTATGTACATTTGGTTTGGTTATACAGTAGCCGCCGCTTAAATGAATCACATCCGTCCCAGTATGTTTTGAACCAATAAAGCGGCTGAACCATTTAACCGAAAGTCATGAAATTATAAAGAAAAAGTTGTCATCATGAGACATAATATGATTTTTTTTAATACTTGTTACTGAGTTATACTAGTACTACATATTATTAAGAAAAACACGTTATGTTATGTTTAATAAAATCCAGAGTTATACAAATTAACAGGTAAATACGAATACCTACAAAAGTTTAATAATTTGAACGATATTATGTATAATTTTAAAACAAAATTTAAAAGCATAAACAACAATGTTTACTATAGTACTAAAATTTAGTTAAATTTTGCTTACTTGAATGAATACTTCGTTGTTTTCGCCTGCGTTGTCGTATAACTGATAAGTTCGTTTACCTTCCTTTCAATGTCATTAGAGGAATTATAATCATCACACATAACAACCCGTTGCTCTAAAGTTCTTAATATTTGAAGAGCCCGGCATAATTTTACTCCTCGGCCTCAAACCATTCTAATAAAGTCTTTTCTACGTCTTCTGCTTTGCCAACTCGCTGACATTTCCGATTTATGTTGGGCTCTGTTTCGCAACTTTCTATAATTTCATTTCTTCTCTTCAAAATCCTACATAAAGTTGCTTGAGAAAGTCCTAATTTAATTGCAGCTTCTCTTTGGCTGCATTTTTCCAGATTATAAATATTTTTTAGGAGTTCATATTTTTTGGCTAAACTAAAATCTTTCCGTTTAAACATCGCGATAACACTCCGAAAAACACGTACTTAATTTAATCGATCAAAAATCAAAATGAGTCTACTGTCTACACCTTCATGCACACGTGTCGATTACAAATTCCTTCCCCTCTACCCCCTCCCCCCCCACTATAGTTCTCTCTCTCCCTCGTAATACAATTTCTGCGATTTACCTTTTTTTAAAGATGGATTCGTCGGCGCCTCTTTGGTTCGCATTTGTAGTTAGAGGTCATTTGGGGGAAAAATACCACGAATCGTAGAAAAAATGAACTTTATAGAATTTTTTGAGTCCTTAAAACGGCGGTGAAAAGGTGATTTGATTCCGATAAGCGGCGGATTTTCAATGTAAAAAGTGATTCCGTTCTGTTCTACGAAATTTATTCCAATTAAGCGGCTGATTCAATTAACCAGTGATTCCAAAAAGCGGCGGCCACTGTATAACGTAACAAATAGAGACGAGAGAGGCAGTGCTAAGGCAAAGCCCTCTACAGGAATACGTCACGTTTCCATATATTACCCGCATGTTTCCGATTTGCACCCTCTCCTCTACAATTTAATAGCCATCTACAACTATTAAACTCTATATCAGTCAAGTAATATAAGTTTCCTCAGTTTTATCAGCTATTATATCGGTCAAGTGCACAATTTTGCTCTATTTGATCAGTCCAATATTAATTAAAATTTTACTCGATTATTAGTTAGGTCATAATTTTACTCTTCATCAATCAAGTTTCCCAGAAGTTACAATTCTGCCACGCGTATCATATCAGTCAAGAATCACAATTTTATTCGATATCAGCACAATTGTCACTTACAGGTTTGTCGAACCATGTGTGTAATTATTTGAGAATCAAAGTTAAATTAATACTCGTTCATTTAAATATCAAAGTAAACTAAGATATTTGTTTAAGTTTAAGAATTTTGCTGATCAATGAAAAATTATAATATCAAAGGGCTCATTTTTTTGTTTCATATGCTGATTAGGGTGGTTTTCATTAAATATTGATTTTTTGGAAATTTTGAGGGAAAGTTTATTCTTGGTTTGTGTTTTACCAGTTTTAATCAAATAAAACTTTTATGTTGATTTTCGATTTTTTTCCAACTTTTAATTTTTATTATAACGGCAACAAAAAAAATTGAAAGAACTTAATCTTTAATTGATCTTGTACTAAATCTTTAAAAGAACTTTATTAAAACTTTATGGGGAAAAAAGATTAGTATATACCATCAAATATAAAAAGATGTGTTTTGCTATTATTTGAATATAAAATTATTCAATAAATAACAAATGTTTTAGCGTAAAAGGTCCCAAAAAGAGTTTTTACAAACATTGTGTTGAAAATAAATCATTATAAAATAACTTTATTTTATTTAATTTCAATTTAAATATGAATATAATTTTAATAAATATAATTGTTTATTTGTTGTGTTTCAAAACAAATAATTTTTTTAAAAAAATTTTTCCATATTTCTAAATAAAAAAATTATTGTTACGCAAATATAAAGAAATATCCTATTAAAACATCTTTCGATAACTTTGTGAAAGAAGATATTTTTTTTTATTTTTTTTTCTTCTAACTTAGCTGCTTCAAACTAAATGGAACTGAAAACATTTCCATGGACAAAATAACTTTTGAAAACTACACAAACATATGTGTGTCAGTGAATAAACATTTTCATTCGTTCCTGAGCAACAAAATATAAAACTTGTACTTCAATGCAAATATTCTTTAAGCTAAGAAATTTTAACTCGTTCTGTAACTGAATAAACACACCTTTTGTGTTGGAAAAGAAATCTATTTATTTATTTCATAGAAGATATTTTTCAATATTCCGAAAATAAACGGAATATATATCCTGCCGTAATGGAATTTATGTAAGCAAAAATTACTGAAAATAAATCATCAAAAATGCTTGCGTTTACGTCATTTTCACAATTTCCGTTTCTTCCTTGAGAAAATTTTTCATTTTCTGGGGCTAGTATTTGCAACAAAAGAAGTTTATTTTAAATTTCTTTGAAAAGCATGGTAAAGCCTTAACTTTATGTATTAAAGTTATCTAAATATTATTTATGTTTTATAATTTTATCCAAAAAAATTGGTTAATTATTATTTTTAATTTAAATATTTGTATTGTTAGATAATTGAATTATAAAATGAGTGTAAATTACATTCGAAGAAAATTTTGTAACTAACAATACAACAAGTTGTAATACAAACAAATTCCATGATTAATTTCCATCACAAATTCAATTTAAAAAGCAATTCAACAAGCTGTATTATTATTCCATTTGCATGAACACTTAGAAAGTAAACCATCTAATAGTCATCATGAATGGGCTATTATTTTAACATTCGGTGAATTAAATTCTTTATGCGGTTCCGGCTTTAGCTCTTGCTGATAGTAAACGTTCACGATGATGGTTCTGATATAATAACTTTCTTTTACTTTTACGACACTATGATACTTTACTTTGACAAAATTACAACCGCTATTCGTGACAAAAAAATATTCTTGTTTTATTTGCGTAACTTATGTTTCTTTAAAAAAAAAAAGAAGATGGCTGATTAAACCAGCCATAGCCTACTAAATTACACTCTTAAAACAAACGAGTGAAATCCACTCCAGTTGGAGAAGTGCCTTTTCGACACTGGAAAGGAGTGAATATTAAATCAGACTGAGTTAAAATCACTCGTTTGGAGTGATTCTGTCGGAGGAACACACAAAGGATCCACTCCAAGAGGAGAAGTGCATTTTCCAGACTGGACTAGTGAAAATTACTCAGACTGAGTTAAAATCGCTCGTTCGTCTTAAGAGTGTACTAAGGCCAAAAAAGGTCTCCCAAACACTCTCGGGGACGGAAATTTTGACACGTCATAGTTCCGAGTGACGTTGTTCCGAAGATGAAGGCAACCTGTCTCGAAACCTGTTCGGAACCACTCATTCACGGCTGACCATATTTTTTGGTTCCGAATGCGTCCGAACTAACAGTGACGTCAAAATTTCCGTCTACGCTCATGTTTGGGAAAGCTTCTCTGGCCTTGTTATTGAAGTTGGCCATGTGGACCAGCACGTAATACTTGCTACCTATTCCAAATGGTTACGTAAATCCATTTATGAGTGGAATTCAAACTCAAAGAATTGGGAATCTATAGGGTTGTTTTAGAAGGGGATTATAATTTTTCATTTAAATTAACTCCATTTTTCTATTCAATGTATGAATAAAAGGTCTAGTCTCAAAACTCACATTCTCCAAAGAAAAGGGGGCAGGGGAGCCCAGTCGGTTAGGCGCCCACCTAGCACCCGACTTCGCCAAAATGACTGTCGACCTATAAATAGCCCGTGCAGCCAAAAATGTCCCGATGAATAATAACCCGTGTAATGGAGTGCACGTTAATTATCCTTCAAAGTCCGGACGCTGCGTACGATGTCGCCCTTAACGGTTACGTTGGGTGCCTATTCAGGTGTCAGCTCGTCACTTGACTATGGTCACTTCCAAAATACGACGCCCGTCGCCAATAGCACTCGTGTAGCTCTAGTGCGACGATAATTCAAACCTAACCTAACCAAAGAATAGGATATATGGAGTCCGGCTAACTCATTGGAGATTTTAGACAATTGCAAATTAATTTGAACCAAGTTGACAATAACCTCAACTGACCCTATATCTTATACTTTGGAAAATGTGAATTCCGTAACTAAACCCTTCAATTATAAAATATTCAAGAAAAATTATTTTATGCATGCAGCAAAAATTAAAATATTTTTATTTATTAACGGATTGATATCAATCAAACTTCGGTAAGGAAATTAAATAAAATTCTCCCATTTTGCGCACATTTAACGGTTAGTTGGGTGCCTATTCAGGTGTTGGCACGTCACCTGACTGTGGTTCTAAAATACGCCCGTCGCCAATAGCCCCCGTGTAGCTCTAGTGCGACGATGATTCAAACCTAACCTAACCCATTTTGTGTACAAAAGCTTCATTTAAAGGCTTCTTTTAGGGGCGGTTCAGTTTTATTTTTGTGAAGTGGCATACAAATCTTGAGTTTAAAGGCATCTAGGTTACAGTTGATGTTAAACCTAATTATTCCCATCTTCAAATAATTCTTATTTTTAAACGTTTTTATGCGAGACTTATTTACAACACTGACACACCAGTATAACGAATTGTCATCAAACTTTTTCTTTTCCTTAGAATGTCGCTTTCTTTCTAGGTTTCATTTGTGGCTAGCAATCGTAAATGGCCACCGAAGAAGGCGAAACGAGTCGCTGAAATGCAATATCTTCTTACAGATCCAATTTATTTCTTGGTCGTTCCGTAGTAAATTGATGCTGAGCCTGGTCGACAAATAAGGTCATGATGATACTACTACCAACACTAAGGGTAAACTGCTCCAAATACCAACCACCCTAACTATTTATTCCTATTTCAGCATTAAATGTGGTGAAGTAGGGAACCCGGGGTAATGGGTAAAGCATGCAGCTTCTCCTTTACACAGAAAATGTTGAACTTCATTCTGTCCCAGTACCCCGTTTTACCCCAGGTTAATCTTTCATTATTATTTAATCGACTATCGAGATTGCACGGTTAAATATTAATAACTTCAATGTCAACTCCAATTTAAATCCCTTAAAAAATTAAATAAAAGAAGATTTCAAACATGTGTCCCCAAAAATAAGCATACATTGTTTTTTCAATCGATTTTATCTTTGGTAAAAAGGGCTAACTCTTTATCTCTACAAATTGTATGATTCGCTTAAAAAATACACTTATTGATAAATCTCGAATTGTAGGACATTTTATTAAATTTATTAATTCTAGTACAATACTATACAAAACATATATTAACAAGGGAAGCAAATACTTTAATTTTATTAGTCAAATAAAACATACATCCGAAATTAAGAATAAAATTAATTAGTGGTTCGAAGAAACTAATAAAGTACACACTGCATTCTTGAGATTTTTAAGAATATCAAAATTTATTGTTATTGTACCTAACTAATTTAGGAAAAAAATAGTTAAAAAGCAAATAAGTTAGCTGTCATCAATACAAATTGTGTATTACACGAAGCCGCTTTTATTTATATGCAGTTTTGTAAAACTAATTATTGTAATCATGCAATGCATTTTAGGAAATATGTACTAAAATTATTTATTTTAATTGTCCTTTATAAATAATTATTTACAAAAAAACACCTCTTACTCTTAAGTGTTATCACTGCTATAAATAGCATACAAAAGTAAAAAAAATTCTAAAAGTCATTATCATACATTTCAACTAATTCGAAACACAAAGTTTATCTTTTTAACACGGATGAGCTTTTTATTTGTTTTCTAAATTATAAAAAAAATTATGCAAAAGTAATTCTTCAATACAATGTGCTTCGGCTTTTAAAAATACTTAGCGTGATATAATCTTGAAAGAGTCCACAGACTATTTAAACTCTAAAAAAAACTTCAATTACTATTTACTCATTTATAATAGATATGGAATAACACTAGGAACATAGTTTACAGCAGCGAAAAATACTTTCTTATCATTGTTTATTGGGAAAAATCAATCTTTTTTTAATATTTGGGTTGATCATAAGCGGTTCAACAACATTAGGAATTGATTGGTGAAAATAAAACTTACATAAAGGTCCGTTTTCCTTTTAAAAATAACAATTTACAAAAAAATTTCATTGCAACTTTGATTTTCCCCAAAATTTAAAAACCATGCAACATTTTAATTAAAAATACTAATTTGCATATCATTTAATTAAATAGTAATCTTCGGGAGCTAAGATCATAATGTGAAAAAATTTCGCGCGAAAAAACTAACAATGCAAATGGTTTTTAAAATTGTATCAGAGGATACGGTTAAGCTATGAAGTTTAAAATTTAATAACTACTTGTGCACATGCTGTACACCTGTGTTTGAACTAGCAACATTTTTAATTTTATGACAAAAAATAGTTTAGGGGGATTTCAATAAGCTTATAATGAAGTTACATTTAATTAATATTTTTCTCTCAATCGTTATTTGAATATAAAAGAATATTCATATAAAAAAATATAACTCAATTAGCTATTTAAGTGAGTGGGTTGAAAATTTTGGATTAATGTTTTAAATTAATCTGCTTTTCTTTTATTGCTTCAACGAAATCGTTTTTTTTTAATTCTTCCAGCTTATCTTATAGCATTTAACTTTTGAATTCACTATCAGTAATTAACTCTATTTCCCCCCAAAAAAATCAATTTCTTAATTATGGTAATTGATTTCCAACGAGCATATTTTAATTAACATGGTTGTTTACCATAAAAAAGTAAACTCATATTTTTAAATTAACAAACGTTAACACTTATGTAGAACAAATAGTTTAAGAAACTTTAATTGACATTTAAGAATTACACTAAGAAAATAATGAAACATTTTTCAAGGAAATAAAACTCTTAACTTTTAATAACAAAATTACTGTTTTTTGACTAAATATTTTGTCTCTTTGCCCTTCGACTTTTAAGAAAATATTTTATGATCCCAAAATGTTGATATTTAGATAATATTTTTAGAAACAGTTGATGGTGTATTAATACTAGAGAAAACACCTGTAATTAGTAACGTTAGCTTTAAATTATTACTAAATTTTAAATTAAAATTTGACAATGGAAAAATTATGGATTTTAGAAGACTGCATAAAAAAGAATGCAGTTTTACGCTTATAGCTGTCGGGATATTAAGCCACTTTCCTTGTTCTTAAAAATAAAACTTACCAACATATCTAAAAAAAATGGCCTGGGTTTTTTGCATAAAAGCTTTTTTCTGAATGAAAAACATCATTTATAATCAATATTGATAAACATTTTACATTAAATATCGTTTTTTAGACTTAAGTTTAAAAACATATTTTCAGGGCAAATTTTGCAAAGACCTTGTCGATTACTAGAAAACTTCAATAACTAATACCCTTTCCTTACTAATGTGTTATAAAGTTATTATAACAAATTTTAGTTTAAAAGTATCGCGTTGTTTCACTGCTCTTTTAACTGTAACTGCCCAACGGTTTTATTTAAGCAATTTTCTTTATTTTATATTAATTTGTAATAAATAAACTATTTATAATGCATTAGTTTTGAAATCCTAAATTCTGTAAAAGTATTACTTTGCTATTTCATAATTTTTTCACCAGTTATGATAATAACTAACAAATAGGAAGAATGGGGAATTTTTTAAATATTGCCTGTCTTTATATAATTTTCTCCCGTTTTTGAACTTCAAAAATTAATATTTAAATAACCAGATGATGCTTTTTATTCATTATTGTTTTATTTTGTTTTTATTGTATTTTTCATGCCTGGTTAAAAAAAATGCATAGCAAAACAATACTTTAACATAGCTAATTATTTCAAAAATAATGAATTGTCTATCTATTCATCCCTCTTATAATAAAAAAGTTACTATTTAAAATATACGGTAGAATTTTTATTTCCATTCCTGTAATTAGAAACTGCATATTTTATGTTATTGGTTAAATGTGTTATTTTACAGGGATTTATTCTTTTAAAAAATGGATTGCATAATTTCAATACATTTAAAATTTAAACTGAAAATAAGAGATAATTAACTAGAAATAGTCTATAAAACTAATATGCATGCTAACTAATTAGTTTTTGGTAAAGCATGTTAATTAGAAGTCAAAAATTTCAATAGAAAAAAGCTAAAATACGACAGCAAGATTATGAGATGGCAGACTTTTAAAAAAGAAACATGTAAAACATATAACATATAGACAGTTTGATGTATATGCGACATTTTTCCTACATAATAAATTAATCTTCTTTTAAAACATAAAAGAAGTAACAGTGTGTTTGCATTAAATTACTTCATCTTGAATGTAAAGTAATCATCTTAATTACTTTATTTTAAAATTGAATATTCAGAATTTTCCAACTACTAATTTCCTTTTAACAATGTCAAAAACAGTTGAAGGCTCGACAGGTATTTTGGACATAATTATAGAAAGAGATCCTAAGAAAGTATTTACGGTTAATATTTAATAAATCGTCAGTTTTCTGCTATTATTATTATTAAATTGACCTTTAAAGTTTAAATTTACTTATTTTTAGGAATATTATAAATTATAAATATACTTTTAAACAATTTAGACGCCGAGTTTATTTTAAAATGTTCATTCTGTGCTGACGATAATAATATTTATAGTAGTTTCATCCCATCAATTGTAAAAGGAAAACAAAGAAAATTAGCCTATTTTATATATTTATTTTCCCTAAAAGTAACTGGAAAATAAAAGCAAATGCAATTTAACATAATATAAATTGTTTTCATATTAGCTAGATAATGTTTCATATAATTAATTTTTCCACTTTAACTGCAACCTAATTTTTTAAAAATCGACTATTTGTCTGCGAACGGAAGAAAACAATTTGCTAATGTAGACCGTGCTAATGTAGATGAAATACCCCTGTTCTTATCTTAAGTCTAAAGAATATTTATATTTTAAAAAAAAACTTTTTAAAAGAAAAAAATTATTTTAAAAGATATAAGCATCAAAAACTTGCATCTTATGCGATTCTTTCTTTAGCATGTCTCACAAAACAAATTGGTAGTTTCCGAGAAACGGAATAAATGGCAAAGAATTCCCCATCCAAAATTTTGAGGACTCCTAATTATCGGGGTTTACAACGCCAAGTTTTCGATTTATCGCCAACGTCGTGGATATTGTTATCGACATTACAAACATAAAGTGTATTAAATTACATTTTAAATTTATTTTATGATACATTTGATAAAAGGTCATTTTACTACCACTTTTCAACACTATCGTAGGATCATCAATTCTACTTAATGAGAATTTAAAAGTTTTTAGCAACGAATCGGCGACTTGGCAGGGAATCACATAAACTAGAAGCAGACCGAATTTCGCGTCCTGAATCAAAGTATTTTCCCAATCAAGAAATTCTTTGAAATCAAGGCCGACAAAAATTTCTTTTGAACTGACGCTTTCCAAAGAGAATTTTCCAATTATGAACTTTTCGTCAGTGTGTTTGTATTTATGAGTTTAAATATTTATAAAGGGATAAAAAGAGCTTGATACAAAAGAACAAGTCAAGTCTAAACCCTTAAAAGAAAATGATCAAAAGACTTTTTTCATTGCTGAGGGATTTCAAATAAACGAATACTTACGACTTAATTAAGGGTTTCCCCGAGTACTGGGGCAGACGTGCCCGTTAAAGCTGTGGGGTCCAAAGTCCCCACGGCACTAGCGTTCGATGTTGCTTTAAGTCCATTTGAGTGCCAGCTCAGATGTCGTCCTCATTTGATCAGAGTTCTATATTATGAGGCGTAATTGGCTGTGTTAGAGCTCCTAAAGGAGACTAAAAGAGACTGCTGGAAACAATCGATTGAATTACTAAATTACCTTGGGAAAGAGTATAAAAATCCAACTCGTGACGGATGGGCCCGAGTACACTGGGACAGGCGTGCTCGTTAAATCTGTGGAGTCCAAAGTCCCGACGGCGTCAGCGTACGATGTCGCTCGAAGTTCCGTTGGGTGCCCGCTCAGGTGTCGACCTCGTCACTTGACCAGGGTTCTAAATTACTAAGCGTTATTGGCTGTGCTAAAGCTCCTGAAAGGAGGTTAGAAATAGGAAGCCGGAATCGATTACATTACCCATTACCAAATTACTTCTACGGTCACGATTTATTGGAGTTGGATTTTTGAACTTTTCCGTCTACTTTTTTTTTCTAGACCACGTACTCCTCGTAATTTTTTACCATATTCAAGTGGCGATATCACAACCAAATATGGCACCCAAATCATCCATTAAGCAACATTGTACTCTATGGGGATTCCAGACTTTAGACTAAATTGATATAATAAACAATTATTTACAAGTGTAACTCAGTATCTCTATCAGTATCATCGGTCACCCTCCCAAGTAGTCACCTTACCACCTTGTGGCTTCAGATAGATGGGATCAGTTTGGCGGTGGTAACACTAATTGGTGATGTCAAACGTTATGCCTTTTGCTCTTTAAACAAATAACCTGGCTGTTAACCTCCTCATCTATAGTGACATGGCATCTACGTCAAACATTGTCTTCTATCCGGACAAATGAACCATACTCCACCTCGCTCGGATTGTGCGATGTTCATTTTTAATTAATCATTGCTTTCCACATCATAAGGAAGTAATGATTTTCAATCAAAATAAGTGTACAATCTATAATAATAAAAATGAAGTTTTGTATGTATATATATGTGTGTGTGACTTATAGATTCAAAAACTAGACATTTGTTTGACTCGTAACTTGGCACAAATGAGTATTTTATACTCAAGTTACGAATAGGGAACTTTCAGAGCTCAAAATGTTCTATTTTTAGAGAAAATTCGAATTTCCTGAAAAAACTACACCACTTTGGCTCAAATCCGATAATGTTTTTACTTTCCTGATGCCATCTGCTGAAAAAAAAAAAAACTTTCAACGAAAATAAATAAAATTGAAAATGTTTATTATATTCTGGTTGCCGCAGAAACTAAATACATTATTTGAAAATAATTGACATGTTTCAAGTGACGTAATTCCATACAGTTTCCATTCCATGATTTATTGTGGTTTTAGTTGATGATTTCTTCATTGATGGTTCTGTTGATTGCAAATATGCATATTTAAGCAATAAATGTATAGTTAATGTGATGGTTAACAAAGGCCATCGCATTAGAGCTGCATATAAGGGTTTTATGTCTTTATTTTTTCGCCAAATATGTTGCCAATCTCGCCAAATTATTAATTAAAACTCGTTAAATGGGCAAAATGTTTGTTAAGCTATTACTGAACTATGATGGTTAATAAAGGCCATCGCACTAGACCTGCGTATAACGATATAATGTCTTTATTTTTTTCGCCAAATACGTTGCCAATATGGCCAAGTGGGCAAAATGTTTGTTAATCTATTTCTGAACTGTGATGGTTAATTCAGGCCATCGCACTACAGCTGCATATCAGGGTTTATTTTTTATTTTTTCGCCAAATATGATGCCTATCTCGCCAAATTATTTTTTAAAAACCCGCCAAATGGGCAAAATGTTTTTAAAAAGTAATTTATAAATTGGTTGGTTATGCTGAGAGCATTGTGTTAGAGCTGTGTAATGGGTGTGTTTGTAGCTATATCTATTTTCTCGCCAAATTATTTCCCAAAACATGCCAAAAGAGTTCAAAGGTTTTATGTATTTATGAGGGAATTGTGATGACATTTATGAGTGCATTTTACACCGTATTTTTGATTTTGGAATTATAAAGCAATGAAACGGGATTTCATACTTGCTAACCAACGGGAAGAATAACTTAAGTTTATGATCTTATACAAGTCATATGGTACACATACTTGGATCGATTTGATATTTTTTTAATCCGTGCGAAGTACGGGTATAAATTTGCTAGTAAGTTAATAAATGGAAATGCATGTTTAAATGACCATAGTAAGCTAAGAGAAAAGCGGAAAAGTGTTTGTAGAAGATACAAGTTCAAAAAGTTTAGGGACTGGGGAGCCCAGTTGGTTAAGCACTCGCTTAGCATGCGGAAGGTCCCAGGGCATCGGGTCCGGGCATCGCCAAAATAGCTGCCGACCTATAAACGGCCCGTGCAGCCAAAAATGCCCGACGAATAATACCCCGTGTAAGGGAGTGCACGTTAAATATCCTTCAAAGTCCTAACGCTGCGTACGATGTCGCCCTTAACCGTTACGTTGGGTGCCTATTCAGGTGTTGGCTCGTCACCTGACTGTGGTTCTAAAATACGACGCCCGTCGCCAATAGCCCTCGTGTAGCTCTAGTGCGACGATAATTCAAACCTAACCTAACTTTCCTATCAAAAAGTTTAAGATTGCAGTGATATACTTACTTGATTAAACACCTTCCAGCAAACACAATCAAGTTTATTTTCCAAAACAATAAAATTTTCTTTGATAAGATAGAAAAATGGTATATTTTCTTTTGTCATTTTTTTTACAAAAAAAAAATATTCTTTTGTGTGAAGCCCTTTTAAGCGGACGTGCTGTCCCAACACATGTTTCAACTTCCGCAAACCGCCTAAGGTAAACATTATTTATTTTATGGAAGATGACATATCTGGAATCGCTTACCAAAACACACAAAAAATGAGTTTGTGAGTTTCAAAAAAAAAAACGCATTTCTATTTATGAACACTGGTATAATACAGACCTATGTCCAGATCGATAAGCTATACTAAAACCGACCTTAAGTTTGCAGCAGAGAAATGTACTGCGCGGAGGAAACTGGGTAAACAACGCAGCTGGCAACGAAATTTGGCCTACTCTGATTGGCTGCTCCTTTGACCCTGATATTCGTGCGCCCTGTTACGTCAGAATCGAAGGAAAAAATAATTAAAATTACTCTCTAACTGAAGCTAAACTAATAAAAATAATAAATTTATGTCTTGAAATAACAAATAAAATTGTTTATTGAATGTGAAACACCTTTTTTTATTAGATTCTCGCACTCGAAAATGAGAACTATTTACCCATTTTCTCGTAGAACATTTGTATACTGCAAACTTAATGTCGGTTTTACTGTAGACTCTTCCCCTGTAACACTATTATCGGTCACTAAGTAAAAAGTTGCAGATGATTCATAGCTTATATTCGTTTACTAGCAGTATGGTCCCGCCTTACTGGGAACCCGTTAACTTCGCATTGCTTCCTTTTAGAGGCATACTTACCCATTGTGAAAATACACTCAAAATTAAAACAAAATTAAATTCGTGTTGGCGCATGCGCACTTAAAAGAGCAAACACTAATAGAGGATGAAGCAGCCCTAGGGCGAGCGCATATCTCAATCAAACTAATAGAGGATGAAGCAGCCCTAGGGCGAGCGCATATCTCAATCAAACTAATAGAGGATGGCATCAAGCCCCCGTTTCGGCCCGGACCATGTATTTTCAAGCCCAGTTATGGTCCCGCAATCCCACGTGGATGACGTTTTTTTTTAAACTAATTATATTAATTAAAAATTTCAATCAAATATGAAAAATCTAAGCCTCAGGTGCACACGTAGGTATTAAAAGGAATATATATTAAAAATTTCGAATTTTTTAGAGCAGTCTAAGTAGGTCTTTTGCGATCCACAGACATACACGCAGACAGACACACAGACAGACTCTTTCTTTTATTATTATAGATTAGCCCATATACCAGTCACTTACCCATTTTCAACCACAAATGACGCAGACACGCGTGATACTTAAAAATATCTATCTAAGTATCTTGTAACGGTATCATAAGGATTGACTGGCTATGTTTTACTAATTTAATATTCTAAATATTTTATCGATTTTGGATGGCATTTAATTTACCTTATAAAAATATCGTTTGAATTAATTTGGGGCACAAATATCTTAAACAAAATTAGAATTAAAAGCTGTTTTTGCTCATAATTTTTAGATGATAATAAGTTTTGAAGAAGCGTGGATGGCTGTAAATGACAGTGTTTCAACAGTATTTTACTTCACAGAAGATTTGTGTGGAATATTATTTGAGAAAATCATTTTATTGACCACATTAAACATTTACCATTTTCAATATATTGCACGGATTTATAACTTTCTTTATTTCACAATACATACAGAGAAACAAAATTTATATTTAATATTTTTCTTTCTAGGATTCTCAAGCAGATTTAGCCTTTTATTCTTTTTTGAAACGTTTAGAATAGATGAAATGGTGTATCAAAAGGTACTGTCATGTTGATTTACCGAGGGCATGTTTGCGACACTTCCGCGAGATTTCACTTACCGATAGTATGCTTTTGAAGCAAAATCCCAAAATAAAATTTTAAATTAATCTGAGTTTTACACTACTTCAAAATTTATCTATTCGCTTTTAAACCAAAACGTCTACTTTTTAGAGGGACTGTCAGTCCCATAGAGGTACTGCATTAGTTTTGGAATCGCTGTTTACTTTTTCAAAAGAATTGCTTGAATAATGTTAGTGTTATCCAGTTATTTAATTATATATTTTTGAAGTTTTAAAATACCCTAACTGCCCAGGAGATGGCGACACTATTTTAAAACTTCATCAATTAGTAAGTTAATAACTGGATGTTATTTTTTATTTTATTTTTTTCAATTTTGTTCTAAATTGATATTATGATGATTCCCATACCTGGTAAAAAAAAAAGGGGTAACATGGCAAAGCAATTTTTTTGGAAAAGTTGTGATTGAAAAAAAAGAAATTACTCTATGGGGCTGACAGTACGTCTTAATTTTACATCAAAAAGAGAATAATACATAAGACAATATATATTTTTTGCATTTAATTTTGTCTAATCTAACTCCATGTGTTACTATGTATTCTTGTGCATTAATCAGCTCAGCTTCGTGGTTAAATTGAACTAATAGTGAGCTATTTACTTAGCTGCGTTTGTTTCATAAAGCTATTTAAAGCTGTAACAAGATATTTGTCTACATAGGTAATTTTTTTTCAAAACAAACACTTTATTAATCCAGAACAAACACTACAGAAAAAAAATCGTCACAAGGGGGTAAAACGAGAATCCCGTATATGTGACTAAAATAATCGTGAATTATAATTAATAAGACACATAAGTTAACAAAAAAAATCTTCATACCTTTATTATTTTATTGAACAACCGTAAAAGATTTTTTTTAAATAGCCATGCATGTATTAAAAAAAACTTCAATAAAACAATTTTAAGCATTTTCATCCAGCATTGATCCTCACTTTTATTCCTTAATGACGTCACGCATAGTGGAAAATGATTGATTATCGCTGCGTACTTACTGGCATAACTCATGATGTGTCACTTTAGATACATTATTAAATTTAAATTGATTTTCTAGAAAGTGGTTACGAAAAATTTGGAATTGTTACAATTTACACACAATTCATTCAAGACAAAAATATCTGTTTCGTCACATGTCCTCACTTCAATTTTTAATCATTTTTTTAATCTAATAAGTTTTAGCTAGAAATTCAAATTTTCTTTCAAAGTCGGTTATAATTTGGTCGATTCAGCAAACCGTCCTATATTTTGTTCACTTTGAAAGTGGATGAATAAATCGGTGGATTTTAAAAGACTTACACACACAAAAAAAACGAGAAAGAATATTTTGAATCTCTCTAGCAAATCAAGAAGCGGTTAGAAATTTTTCCAAGGAAAACTCCAACCTAAACATTTGTTTAGAATAAGAGGAATGCAAAGATTTTAATAGGTTTTAGTCGTTCTCTTCTGGTGTTATCTAAGTTTAGAATGTTTTTCAAAATGAGAACTTTTCCATTTATGTTTATTTTGAGGTGGTTCCTAAAATTTGTTGAAAATGAAAATTCTTGAAATACACCTACGCCCCCTACGCGGAACATTCAACCACCTCTATTTACAGGTAAGTATTTTTATATATAGAATTTCTAGCTTAGAAGTTTTTACATTTAGTTTGGGTGCTTTGAAATTTCTTACTTTGTTCGAAAATAAATGACACCATTTCATCAATGTGTTTTTCGAAATCAAAATATTTTATTTCATACTTCCTAAAATGGAAGTATCAAATAGATGTTTGAGTGATGAAAAACCTCAAAAGGGCAATTTAAGTTGAAATTGGATTGAGGGGGCGTTGTAAATCTAAAAAACATCCCTTATTAATTCGACGTTAATTTACATTTAAAAAAAAACATTTAGAATATATGCATCACTAACAAATTTGTAGTTTTCGATATCAAGATATTATGTCATTTTTATAGTATAGATTTTTTAAAGAGGAAAAAAACGACTGTAGTCAATATTTGCATTAACTATCAAACACACAGGTTGGCTTTCTGTTTGCACTGAAATATGTTTTGACGAAATTATTTTTTTCTGCTGCAACCAAGCAATTTACAATAAATTAAATACAATTTTTTCCAAA
Organism: Hylyphantes graminicola; assembly: GCA_023701765.1. Taxonomy (NCBI): domain Eukaryota; kingdom Metazoa; phylum Arthropoda; class Arachnida; order Araneae; family Linyphiidae; genus Hylyphantes; species Hylyphantes graminicola. Next base: position 50,864,275 of record CM043114.1, read on the forward strand.
CTTTAGCTAAATTAGAAACAATGTGCCTGAGCCTATATATCTATTTTCTTTATAAACAAAAAAAACATAACTAATATAAGCATAACACCAATAATACCGTTTTGACATGCATCCTTGACCAGGGAAAGCGGAGTAGTTATACATAAGAACGCAGGACCATGGCCTTTTTTAATGTTAAATAAACACACAAACATAACATTAGAATAACACATGCAGTAATAAATTTTATTGACAATATTAGTTATTATTTAAATTAATTAAATTTTGATGGATGTTATATATGTTTTTTAACCGCATCAGATCATATATTTATTTTTACTAAATATACTTTTGAGTCCCAGTGGCTAAGTGTTAGTGCTTCGCATTGCCACGCCACAGGTCCGGGGATCGAATCCCGGATTGGGCGAGGTTGACAAATCCTTTCATCCCTTGGGTGGGTCGATAAAACGAGTGCCGAGCATGCTTGGGATCTAAACACTAGAGGTTCCGCGTGAGGATGACCACCTTACCGGGATGCCTAGCACCCCAGAACCCTAGGACACGAAAGCTGAAATTGGCTCGGCAGGCCTTGGCCCACTAATAGGCTGTTGTGCCGAGGAGTTCAGTAAATATAAGGACATGAGCCATCAAATCCATGGTTTTGCAAACCATCCAATGAAGGAGGGTTTAATGTTTCATACCATGGATTCGGCCACAGACTATCATTTGTGTTGGAAATCCTGCTCGACCTCTTTTTCCCCTAATGGGGATTTAACGCTGCGTACGATGTCGCCCTTAACGGTTGCTTTGGGCGCCTATTCAGGTGTTGGCTCGTCACCTGACTGTGGTTCTAAAATACGACGCCCGTCGCCAATAACCCTTGTGTAGCTCTAGTGCGACGATAATTCCAAACATAACCTAACCTAATGGGGATTTTGGCATTCCATGGATTCGATAGCTCATTAAACGCGCCCATACTTTTATTTTATACTTTCTTCAAACTAGTCGATGCAATTTTTGACAAAGAGCTGTCGACATTCTCCAACGGTCACCGAGACGCTGTCATGAAACCAAAACAAACAAAACATCATCCATATTTTCTTTCGCCGTAGAAACTTATCGCAATTGAAAACAGGATACCCACAACTCAACTTCTTCAAAAAGCCACGACAACAAACAATTTAAAATCAAAACTAATCTAAATTTTTTTTATTTAATCACATTATTCCCTTTAATAGTGACATATAATGATATTTAAAAAGAAATAAAACTTTGAAAACTATTTTTTAAATTGTTTAGCTTCAAGTGTATCCTACATTCTTTCAGATATTTTTGACAAATTTTAAGTTGAAGAACTTGTTGTCGGTATTCATTTGTGCAAGGTATTTACCATTCTCTTTACTTACGATTTGTGATATTTTTAGAAAAATATGCGAAAATTATAAACATAATGATACTTGACATATACGGGTTTAATATCATTTTAATCTCAGTAAAAAAAATTGAATTGTGAATTTAATAAATAAAGTCAAATATTTTAAAGTTATTCTGAAAACAATCGGAACATTGAATATTCATCTTTAATTTTGTCTGACAATTCTTATTTTTCCACTAGCCTATTCATCACAATCCTAAAAAAAAACATTTTGATGGAAGTTTAAGACTCAGGAAGTCCATTCGGAGCACCTAGCGTATTCGGGCCGGAAGGCTATTTGGCGAGTTTTGGCGTTCGATTCGGATAGTACGTTTTCGCTACTTGGCTGCAAAAGTTAAGCCGCCAAATCAAGACCGGCCCAAATGCGCTAGCAGTACCGTCCATTCTGGTAACACGATAAAGTAGCGACAAGCTGAAGCCGCCCCGGTGGCACACTCGTTAGGATTCTGGCCTTTGGAGCTGCTGGGGTTCGAATCCCGGTCAGGCATGGATGTTTGTGACTGTCAATAAATGTTGTTATTTGTCTATGTCAGTGGTTTCCAACAGGTGGTCCGCGGACCCCTGGGGGTCCGCGAGCTATGCCAGAGGGGTCCGCGAGCTATGCCAGAGGGGTCCGCAAGTTGCTATTAGAATAAAAAAAATATATGAAATATATATTTCGATGATAACAGGATTCTTTTTCGACGTTTTCTGCATGAGCAGAGTCTAGCCCAAAACTAACACACAAAATTTTCTAATTAACTTCTCTTGGCTTTGCTCAGTTGCGTACTTAGCTCATGTGTTTAAACACTTTAATGTGTTATACTTGAGTTTACAAGGAAAAAATTTCGACACGTTCAAAGTTGAGGATAAGATTAATGCTATGGTCAAAAAGTGTCAGATCTGGGCGTCAAGGATAGAAAACAAGTCATAAACTACTACATATTTCTACTTTAAAACAATTCTTGGAGTCATCAATTGAGAATTTTCCAGACCAGATCAAGATCAATGTAACCGAGCCACTATTTTTAGAAAGTATTTCCCTGAAGACAAATATTCTAAATCCCTTCAGCTGTGAAGAAATACACAAAATCTAAGGCCTCACTGAAGAAGAGCAAGATCAACTTGTGGATCTGTCTAGCTGCGGTACGATGAAAAATATTTTAATCGGTAAGGAAATTACAGACTTCTAGGAATCAGCATTTAAGGACTACAAGAAACTTGGAGATAAAGCAATGAAAAAGATCCTTCCATTTTTGGAACCGAATATTTCAGAAATAAGGGTACCAAAGGACAGATATAACTAATATCATTATGATCTGAAAATTAATACTAACTGTTTACTGATGGAGTACTCTGTTGTAACTGTAAAAAATTTATAAAATATAAAAACTCTTAATTTGGCACACTTTTCGATTTTATAATAAGAAATTAATAGGGGTCCTTGTCACAATAACGGCTTGATAAGGAGTCCGCGAGAAAATTTTGTTGGGAACCCCTGGTCTATGTGTTTGTGTCGTCTCTTTCTTTGTGTGTCTCTGGTGCTTGTGTCATTTCTGGGGCTTAGTACAATCGACTTAAAGTCGCAGTGCTTGGCGATCTTGCCCCCCACCAAGAAAGTCATAAGCGACAAACTGAAAATGTTTTTCATTCAGTAATTTTCACATAAGCAAATCCTGCATTTGAACTTTTATACAGAAAAATTCATTCAAATAAGTGTACTCTAGCAGTAGCTTCAAACTAAAATTAATTCTTGTGTAGCATGTCATGTTAGCAAAAGTAGATCCTATGTTGTAAGTTTCAAACAAAAACTTCTATTCAAATAAGTATACTCTCATATTTATTTTAATTTAATTATATTACAAATATGATTGCTACCTATAGACATACTGCATTGAAATATGGGGAACACCGAAATGCACCAGCTGGAGCCAGTAAGGGATGATGAAAGAAAAGAGCTTGATCTGAGTACTCCAACAGACTATGCAATGTATATAAAGGTAAGTATTTTTTTTATGCATATTAAACTGCAGAGGAGTAAATTTTTGGAAATAGGGTAAAATCGGTGCATTTAGGAAAAAGATATGGCGAAATGCCAAAAAAAATATGGCCCACTATTGCATTCTATTTTAGATTCGTAACTGTTGGCAGGTAAAACATAATATATAAATGATGATGGGTTTATTTATGTAAGTTTCCTTTTTGACTTTTAGCAATAATACAATTAAAGGTTATATATTATTTATTTCTCTGTAGTTTTTCAAATGTTAAAACTAGTAGTTTGAATGAAACATACCTATGAAGACCATAAGAATTCAGTGCTCTTTGCAAAAAAAATTTTTTTTGCCATTTCTTCTCTTTTGTATTGCATTATTTTAAATCAAATAACATTACATTAACCTCATTTCAGCACATCAGAGGGGAATACTCGCACAAGTGTCTATCCGAAGTCCCCTCTGCCATAACAGACTCCATATCGCTCCACGAACGTGTTAACTTATCCTTCAACTGCATTACCTACCTACCAGTCGAACTTCCACTGAGAATCCCCCACATATGCTTTCTAGACCTCAGTTACAACCGTATTGCGGCTTTGCCCAACAGCATAGGGTTGCTATTTCATCTGAAGGAACTTCTGCTGCCGCATAATTGTCTGACTGAGATTCCGGTTAACACTACTCGCCTGGTTAAGTTGCAGAAGATTGATCTGTCTCATAACAGTCTTGTAGAGCTTCCTAACAAAATAGGTAAATGGACCAAATTATACAATGTTATTGATTTAAATTCAAAAAATTTATTTTTTAAGGGTATATGAGATAATAATGAGAAATAAGGATGTTTTTTGTTCAGTAAATTTAACAGTTCTGTGCACATATTTTGGGTATTAACATTGTATTGTCCATCAGTTCCTAAGGGGCTGCTTTTTTGGCAAATCAAGCCTTTTGTTAGACTTGGCATATTCCCCAGAAATGAGAGCCATTTTTTGTTTGCCATCTAGGCGGGCCTCCCAATCAATTTTTAGTGCTCAGATAATAAATATGAGCACTCTGTGGATGTTAAAGTATGCCAAGATTTAAATTTTTCAACTAAGAACACCAGCAACTCCTTAAGTATCTTTTACATGCTATATCGGATGACATGCATGCTGACAATTTTCCATCCTAAAAATCTGCTGACTCAGACAGGCCCATTCATGGGTACTTCCCTTCTGTTTAAACATTTTGGATTTTATTTGTCATATTCTCATTTTTGGTGATGTGAATATTTCTCGTATTAGAGATTTTTTATTTAATAGATCACAAAAAGACTTTATAATAGTGATTTGTTAATATAAATTTACTACAAATGAAATGTGATAAAGCACAAAGTTCAGCTTACTTGTTACATTGAAGTTTAAAACAGTTTTGTCCTCCTAAATCTAAAAACTCTTCACTGACTAGTAAGTATTAAATTTTTCTTATTGTTTATACCAACTAAATTGTTTTATCCTAAACTATTGTCACTTTAAGACTTAACTAATTGCATAAATATAATCTATATTTACAGGTGACATGGAATCTCTCAAGAAGCTGAATGTTAGCAACAACAAGCTAAGAAGTCTCCCAAAATCCCTAGGTTGCAGCACCACTATAGAAATCCTACTTGCAGTGTCGAATAACTGTGAATCTCAGCCGCCGCAGAACGTCTGCGATGCTGGTTCTGATGCCACCATCAGGTTCCTGAAGCAGCTAGTATCGGGAAAAATCTTGCCCAAGCCGGATCAGCTAGGAAATGTATTTCCCAGAGTTAGGGGTAATGTTACCCAAACCTCAACGAATTCTGATTCAGCGAGGGCTCAGTATGTTCAGATACAGACAGCGACGATGAACACTGCCAGTCGGATAAGAACTCCTCTGTTGCCACCGTATGATGCCATGCAGCTTCACCCTGAGAAACTAAAAGATAAAATAATTGGTAGGTGTAGTCAGTTACGAAAATTTAAAAAATCACCAAAAAAGGTATTTTCCCCCCCAAAAAAAGGGTTTGTATTTTACACCAAAGCCTCAAATTTTCTACATTTACACCCCTTGTTTCCTTCATTCTCGGTCCAAGTCACTAGACCAATACAATAATAAACAAACATATTCAAATTTATTTTGCTATACCTCCTGAATTTACATGGCTGCATTCCTGAAAAACTCCCTAGAAACTCCTGAATTTCACTATCAGAGATAGAGTACAAACCCTGGGCACATTACAGCTAATTTTTTAATAATCCTCCATTTTATAAAATCAACAACAAAAAATGTTTTTTTGGCTGGCCGTCGAAGTGTAAAAGGTAAACGCGAAGACAACTAGCAGGCAAGAACAGGGCCTTAAGGCTAAACTGCTTGTTTTTATTTTTAAAAATACTTCTTACAATTTAAAGAGGGGTGAAAATACAGTTTATTATTACTTAAGTGGCACACACTGGGTGGGTTCAGTTATTCAGATTATATTACTAGATATAGGTTTGCCATAAATGTCAAATTTAAATTAAAAACCATTAAAATGTGAGGCGGCATAATCAATTTGTTGGTGGTTTTGAAGTTTGTATAAAATTCTTTAGCGAAAATAATCAAAAAAGTCTTAAAATTTTAAAGACCCAAAATCCATATTTAACATACCAATCCAGTATGATTAACAATAACTTTTTGTGACAGCATAATCTTTATATACATTGGTGGAATATATTGACTACTTGATTCTAAAAACAAAAATTCTTGTATTAGTTATTATATTGAACATTAATTTATGTAATTTTTTCTGTTAGGTATTTTGTATGGTGCTGTCATCGGCGATGCTCTCGGTACAGCTACCGAGTTTCTGTCTAAAGATGAATGCCACTTTCATTATAATGAAGAGACCTTTACCTATGCAGATATCATTAGGGATGAACATAGAGCTCACTGGACAAGGGGAGATTGGACTTCAAATTCAGATCAAATGGTAGGACTTTTTTTCAATATTGTGTTGTTGTTACATATGGCATTTATTAGGAAATTCAATCCATAAATAATACAGGCAACTCACATGATAAAAGGTAAGACAAATAAGTATAACAGAAACATTAACAAAAGAAATATGCGAAAACAAGAACGATTAGTAAATTACAACTTAGCAGTAACAATTGAAACATAGAACCATAGAGAAAACAAGTGCTGAACACTAAACAAAATGATATCTTTAAAAGTGTCACTAGTTCATAAGGTCCCTGCATTCCAGTATAGTTTACGATGATGGCACTGCGTTTCTGGGATTCTTGGTCAAATCCGGGACAAAGGAGAAGATGCTCAGCATTCATAGTGCCCTCTCCGCAGATTTGGCACGCATCTGTCGCAAGGATACTTATTCTCTTTAGGTGTTCTGCAAGGCAATCACGCCTGGTCTGAATTCTGAAATTAGCCACAGCTTCCTTACGAGGTCTGTGGCTGACAGAATCCCAATAAGTTTAAATGTCTCCCCAGGGTTTATCTGTATTCAGAGCCGCATGCTCAGCATTATGCAAATCCATGATTTTTACATGCATGAATTTACAAAGGGACTTAGGAGGAACAAGCTGATAGTCCTGATGTTCCATGGTTCCTCTCTTGGCTAGAGAATCTGCTTGCTCGTTTCCAAAGGTACCAACATACAATATTGTGTATGAATAGGTTAAATAAAATTTAGATTGTTTCTGGCATGAGTTAAAACGCTATCAGGGCTTATACAGTTCTGTTCGATTGCCTTGGACTTAAGGTGTTGATTACTAGGGATTGACTATGCCAAGATTTGACAATAAATGGCACAATGAGCTGTATTCTGGATTATTTGTAAATGATAGCTGGTTTATGATGGTGTGCTCATGCATGTGGCTCTTTTTTTTATTTTCTTTCTGTTTATAATCTTATGAATCAACTTATTCTTTTTGCCTATGGTAAATTTTTTTAATTTATTTTCAGTCCAGCTTTTTTAAAAATGGGGAATAATTGTATCCCTTGACTCTTCTTACAGCTTCTTGTACTAGATTCCCTTCTTCACTGGGCCGGTGTTGTAGATGAACTAGAATTTGCCAAACGTCTCGTCACATGGAAAAAGAGCGGCTTTCCAGAACTTGGAACTCGTGAAAATTACATCTTTTCGACTACCATAAATTTGGTAAGATCAAGTATATTTTAAAGTTTTCATTTTTTGGTAAGGACTTTTCAGTACTAAATTAATATTTTTTTTCCGCAATTTACAAACGCCAAACTCAGTCGTTTAATACTTTTATCATTATTCAGTCATATTAAGGACACTCAATTAAACGTAAGATTTGTAATGCTAATTTAGTGAATATTTATCGTTTTTACAAAATAAACATTGAATACTTCTCAATATATATTCAATTTTTATTGAAAACATGATTTTAGAACATAATTAATATTAATCATTTATTAGGGGCTAACAAACCCAGCCTATGAGTAGCTTGCTTTACATGGGAAAGGTCCCAGGTTCAGGCATTTTCAAAATAATTGTTGACCTATAAACGATCTGTGTACCCAAAAGTCTGATTAACAATACCTTGTGAGAGAGCGCACGTTAAATATAGTTCAAGGTCTTGATGCTATCTTTAAAAAGTTATATTGGGTTCCTACTTGGGTGTTGGCTCGTCTCTTGACTGTGGTTCTAAATTATGTCACCCTTAGCCTCATGTAGCTCTAGTGCAATGATAATTCAACTCAACCTAAAAAATAATGGTATAACAAGCGTTACAGATAAACACTTTTACTGTTTCATTACTCCAAAATTCTATCTCCTTTAAATATATTTTCTAACTTTTTAGGTACTGCAATCAGAAAAATATAGTTCTAATCCTCATCAAGTTGCAGAAAATGTTCACAAAAATGATTGCTTTGGAATCTCAAATGGTACAAACAACAATAGCATTAAATCTTCCATGTTTGTTGACAGTGGAGCCCTTCCAAGATCATTAGTTCTTGGTAAATATTTTGACGTTAATTCATCATTATATTTAATAAAAATTGTATTCCATTTTAATTAGTTAATTTACTTTTGTTACAGAGTTTTTAAAAGCCTCTAATGTAAGACTTAAGTTCGCTTACTTTAATTTTGCTTTTGTTTCATAATTTTTTTTTTACTATAAATGGGTGCTGTTTTTTAATATTAAAAAACTTGAACTTGCACAAACATATATTAAAAATAACTTAACAATACAGAATTTTCATTTCTACATTAAAATGTTTTAAACAATGTTAATGTTTTGTCACAATGTAGTAACATTTACTTTTTAATTCCTAATGCCGTTCATTGCTCAATTTCTTAGGCATTCCCCACTTTCATGATTTAAGCGAAGTTATTTCCAATTCCACTCGAATTTGTTTGGCAACTCATTATGATGAAAGATGTGTAGTTGCTTGTGTGACCTTAAGCATTGCTCTCGCTTTAATGCTCCAGGTAAAGAAAGTTTTTGTTCTATATTTAATTTAAAATGTTCATGAGTTAAAATAGGACATCTCGCAATGATTTGCTCGAATTTTTTTATATAAGCATCATAGATTTGTGTTGCTCCATCAAAACACACCTCATTTTGCATTGATATTAAAATCTTCAGGTTATTTTTAATCTGATATTTTGATTTGCCTGTATCAAAATATCTTTCTATCTGCATACACACTGTTCTAAAAGTAAAAATGATGTTGAAAAAATGGTGTGTTTAAATGCAGTGTCAGTTTTAAATCGCAGGCATTTATGCAATGATTAAAAAAATTAAATTTAGAAAAAATGCATTTGTTTTAATCTGGTGTTCTGGCCATTAGTTATTAGTTTTACTAAAAATTAAATTATTACACATGGTAAAATGTAGGGGTAAAAATTAAGAAATAATAACTGTATATATAAAAATGAAGAATTTCAATTGTTGTGATACTCTTAATTTTATTAAAACTCTAAAAGCATACTATGTTTGTTAATTAACATTACTTGCAAGTTGTAAATATTTCTGGAATATACTGCTAATCTAAAGAGTTGTTTTGCAGGATGATTCAACTTCTATCGATGATCTTCTGAAAACTGCTGTTCAGTATGGCTTAAGGCACAGCAATGATGAAGGCGTTAAGAAGGAATTCCACTATTACTGTATGTGTAGTGATTATAAGCAGTAAGTCAGATTTTTGGTATTTATAATATGAATAAATAATTTATGGGCCTCATATTTAAGGGGTCATAGGAGTCTTAAAAATGTGCAAAGAAGGTACTACAAAGCATAGTTTGATCTTTCATGTAATTTTTTAACTACTCAATATTTTTGTATAATTTTTTTTTATATGTAATTCTTCAAGATTTATTTAATGTAAAACAAATTTTAAAATTTATGAAACTTTAGCCAAAACTAAAATAAATGGTATTAAACATAATTTATATTGTACAAATAAGTTCAAACTAAGACTTATACCTAAATTCTCAGCTAAATTTTAAGTAGAAATTATTTTAATAACTTTTTTCTAAAAAAAATTAATAAAATTTTGATTTAAAAAATTTTTTTAAATAATTTCTAATTAAAATTGAGCTGAGAATTTAGGTATAAGTCTTTGTTTGTACTTATTTGTACATATAAAGTCATTTTCTTGGTCAGATTTTCAATTTTGACCTCAAAATTTGTCGCACAAGCCTAATCCCAATGTGCTCAAATTGCTTTATGTTTAATATCATTTATTTTAGTTTTGGCTAAAGTTTCATAAATTTTAAAATTTGTTTTATATCAAACAAATCTTGTAGAATTGCATATTAAAAAATTACATGAATGATTATATTATACTTTGTAGTACCTTTTTTGCACATTTTTAAGACTCCTATGACCCCTTAATATTAAATATTTTAATATCGATAAAAGTTTATTTTTATGTGCATACTCTAAGAAACTGCCTTAAAATTTCTGATTATTTTGTAGTCATAAAGTTATTTAATAACTTATTTATCTACATTTAACATAGTTTATGACTTTCTTGGTGGGGGGCAAGATCGCCAAGCACTGCGACTTTAAGTCTATTGTACTAAACCCCAGAAATGACACAAAGAAAGAGACGTCACAAACACATAGACAAATAACAACGTTTATTGACGGTCACAAACATCCATGCCTGACCGGGATTCGAACCCGACCCCAGCAGCTCCAAAGGCCTGCATCCTAACGATTGCGCCACCGGGGCAGCAAAACATAGTTTAAAGATCAAAATGTTATAATTTAAACTTGTAGTATGCAATTTCTATCGATGGATAAATGTGAAATTTTCAATATTTTTAGTCAACCATAGTTTATTTGTTTCATTCTTTACTCCTTAGCATAGGTTTGTCTGAAGTAGGAAAAGCTTGCCATCCTTACAAGGCTTGTGCTGCAGCTTTCACTGCATTACGACAAGGAAAAGACTTCAAGTAAGTGTTTTCAGTTTTGATTAATAGAATAAGTGTGACTTTTTTTAGCCTACTGTCTTTCTCTTTCTCAATTTCAAGAAATAATTTAAAAAAATGAAAACTAGGGTATGGACATGTGGGAGAGATTTCTGTTATTCTTTCCTTACCCTCCTTTCAGCTTCCTTTCTAACTGTCATATTACCAAAGTTTTTTTTTATTTGTTTGAAAGGTATGACATCTGAGGCATTTTTTCTTTAACCCTTTCAGTCCCAGTGATGCCATTTGGCATCATCACTTTCAATATTTTTTTTTCTTAATGTTTATGCTCCGTTCTGACATCCAAACACACATCATTCGATTCTACACACTCTGATCTATTGGACAATATTTTACATTAATCTCAATAGAAATCAGAACTACTATTTTTTTTATTCAAAAAATAGCTAACAAGCGTTTCACCTGATTTTTGAAAAGTTCACTTCAGTTCCTCATATTTAAAACACAATTTAAACTATTTCGTTAAAAATAATTATTAAATTTTTTTTAATTATATGGTCAGATACCTTAAAATTTATAACTCGAAGGGTTTTTAGGTAATATATATATTTTTATTTTGTTGTTTTCCACAGTTAAAAAAATTTGGTATTATTTCAAAAAACATATAAAAAATTAAAATGAATTTTTTTCTCATGGAAATATTATATTTGACCTAAAATAAGCTTATTTTGTGAATATCAGGTGTTTCTGTAGTGTTGTAAATTTTTGGGACTGAAAGGGTTAAGGGGCCTGCTTTTTGGCGGTTCAAGACTTTTGCAGACTCCGCATATTCCCCAGAACTGATAGCCATCTCTTTGTGGCACCATCTAGGTTACTCTCACTACCAAATTGTGATGTTCAGATTACGATGAACTGAGCCCCCTATGGATGTTAAAATACAACAAGATTTAATTTTTCCAAGAGAACTCAAGCCAAATGCGTACTCAATGACTCTTTTACATGCCACATAGTCATTATGACATACGTGCTGACATTCTCCACATCCGAAACACATATTTTTTTCTGTCCGGATTTTAACAGTTTCTATGAATATCAAAGTAATGACTTTTAACTCCAGGGGATGTGGAGCCCACTCGGTTAAGGGTTCGTGTCAGTTCTTGTCCAAGAAACTGCCGACCTATAAACGGTCTGTGCAGTAAAAAAAAGTCTGACAAATAATAACCCTTGCAGAGGAAAAGCATGTTAAATATGGTCCAAAGCCAAGTGTAGGATGTCACCTTTAACGTTTGAGTTGGGCGCCTCCTCAGGTGTCAACTTGTCACTTGACTGTGGTTCTAAATTACGACGACCATTGCCAATATCCCTTGTGTAGCTATATTGCGACGATAATTAAAACTAAATTTCTAACTCCAGAACCTTTTAGGGTTCTCACAGGTCCTTGAAAGTCCTTAAGAAGTCCTTGATTTTTATTTTCAATTTCATGGACCCTTTAATACTCCTTGATTTTGACTGACAATCGTGGAAAATTCCTTGATTTTCTTAGTTCGCGACTTTCAAATTTCGATAAGTCATTTCTTAAAATTGTGCTTAAAGTCGGCTTTAAATGACGCACATAGTACTTCGGCATATGGTACAAAATACTGCTTATATATATAAAGACTTATATTTATGTTTGGTCGATTTAATAGGTATAGTAATCGACACTTATGATTAAGGTCCTTGGGAAAAAAATTGGGAGTCCTTGAAAAGTACTTAAAAACTCTTTGATTTTTATTTTGAAAAAAAGAGTGGGAACTCTGCCTTTGTACACTAACATAACTGTCTACAATTTATTTTTCATAATACATTTTACTTTGTGTTCTAGGACAGCTCTAACCAGTTTACTGATGCTTGGTGGATACAGCAGCATGACTGGCTGTGTTAGTGGCTCTCTGCTTGGATGCAAGTTTGGATATTCTCAACTTCCAAGGCATTGGATTGAGGGTTTAAATCCTAAAAATAAAGATTATCTCAATAGTAAAATTAATGCTTTGTTAGATATGATGGGACTTCCATGATTTTTTTTTAACTTATGTTTTCATAAACATTTAAATTGATAATATTTGCAGAACTTAATCATTCACTTTTTCCTTAAAGGACATATATCCTTTTTAAACATCATTCATTTGCCTTAAAGTATGTTGTTTAACTATTTTTTGAATGCCAAATTCATGCAAGGTCAACATTTTGCAAATAATATTTTCGTAGTTTTATTTCAGTTTACTTATGTTAATTGAAGACTTACTATTTTAAAATTGTATTACATCAGAAAATGAAATTTTAAGAACTTTAACTATTAAAATTATTGACAATTGATACAGATTTATATATTAATATGCCTTGGCTGAAAATTTTCTTAAGTAGTCATTATTACATAATTTTTCTTGCAACTAGTAATAAAAAAAGCTGTTCAGCTTAGTACATTACTGCTCATTACTTATTACTGCTTAGTACATAAATGACATTAGAGGGAGTTTCCCAATTATAAATGCTTATTATTTCGTGATATGCATTATTTATTTTTCATATCATAATGAAGTTTTCTTTTTAAAAAAAGACTTCCTGTGTTATTACTCTCAATGCTCAACTGCGTTAAAAATAATCAAAGTATGTTGGTAAAATTAGTGTGAAGTACTGTTTTATTTTCTGTCATGCTTTATTTTTGTGCTGTTTTATTTTCAAATATTAATTGTTCAACTTTAAAAAACTTATCAAGAGCTCAAAAATATTTCTACTGATATCGCTATACAAGAATTTTAATTGCTTTTTTTTACCTCAAACGTGTTTCAAATTTGAAATATATATTTCTTGTATCTACATCAAGTTAAGCTAAATATCACTTTATCGCTTGAATGTCATATTTTTATATTCAATTTCTACTCTAAAATCTTAGGAATCCTATTTACTACATTTAGGTTATCAAATATTTTTCAATAATTAATATATTTGTATGAATAAATAAACATTGTACTTTGTTATAAAAAAATTATTTTGATTAAAAATAATTGTAGTAATTATGGTTATCAACAACTAATTTGTGTATTGTTGACCCCACGTTTATAAATATTTTTTACTGAATGTTTTAAGTGTCACACTTATTCATGCCATTTTCTAAATTGTATGTATATGTAAATAATTAATTAAACATATATAGTACAATTATTTTCTTCAATTCACATTGTTTTTCTTATTTTTAAGTTTATACAAAACTTTTTACTCAACTTTGTGATATATAAATACAAATATAAAGTATTGTAAATCAGGCCCGGATTTCTAAATCGGCTAAGTAGGATGTAACCTAGAGCGGCGGCAAATTTTACGACCAATTAAAGCGGCATTTTGCATTAAAAAATATAAAGATACGAATATTTTTAAGAAAGAAAGCAAATAATTTACATGAGGGGTGCTGTATGATACATATTTTACATAATACCTAGTACTATTTTTATGTATCCATTACTAAAAATCGGGTGCTATACTTCGATATAACTGAGTGTTTTAAAATATTTTTATGGCATTTATTAAATATTCTAAAATTGACTTTGATGCTAATGTTTGGATTAAGAGCTTAATTCCTTTGGAAAACATTTCAATGGTTGTAGCACGTCTAAGGCATGTAAAAACTACAAAAGGGTAACCCATTATTTAGTTTTGACTTTTTTTCGTGTTATTGTTACGAAATATCTTGGAAAATACATTTAAATTTCTGTGATACTTTTTACTTTTCAATATACTATTTGTGCTTCCAGCTTTATTTGGCTTATGGAAAAAAATCTTTCATGGTTGTCATTTTCTAAGTTTCTTATATAAAAAAAAAAATCTCGTGTATGCTGAACTTTAAAGATGTTTTTATGCTTGTTATTGTTGTGAAATAAATGTTTTTTAATATTTAATGTTTTGTAATTACTTTGTATTTCCCATCACTATTCACTCTAAAAAAATATCAGAACATAATTTAATTGTTTAATTTCATAGTTCCTCAGCTTGTAATCGACAGCTTACTTATTACATATTACTTTATTTGGTGTGCAAATAATTTTTCAATTTTACATTGAGAAAATGCTTTTAACCTACTATTTCAAAATTGTGTGCCATGACAACAAAAAATTTATTTGAATATTTGATTTTTTTTTAAACATGTAAAGCACCATTTTTAGCCTAACCAAATCTAGTATGTGTTATCCCCACGCTCCCACGCACAAAAAGATCGTGGCGCCATCTATATTGGGTTTCAAACTTAAATAGTTAAAGTCAAAGCACGGCATTTAAGTCGAGGCGCCATCTATTTTTTCTTTTAGTAATAAGAATTTTAGAAAATCAAATTTTAATAACATTTAAGTGTCGTTTCATATTTAAAAATGCCTTTTAATGTTTAAAAAAATTATTGCTTTTGGTCATTGCATTAAGAAACATATTTTAGATGCATATTGTTTGTCAATATTCCTCACACAAAATGGTTAAATTAAACATATAATAAACTTAAAATACATTTATTCAATTTCAGATACTTTTTTGAAACACAAACGTTTCAAATGGTATTTTTAATAAAATATTTTTTCTTTTAAATCCATTTTTTTTTAATTCAAAAGAAATTTAAAGCATTTCGTATATAAAAAAATTATTAGTTAAATAAGATTATGATCTAATTAAATATGTAATTATTCGAAATAAAACATTATTTCAAAATATAATTTCAACTAACATTAACTGACTTCTTAGTTTTATTTCAAAAGCATATATTCACTTAAAATATTTAAAAATTATTTTAATTCAGTACATTATAATACTATTTTAAAACTTATTATAATCTAATTTATTTTTCTGAACAATCAAGATTTGCTATTTAAATTGTACAAAATAGTTTTAAAACAATATGTATTGCTCATCGACTTTTTTATAAGTAAAAATATAGCGTTTTAAAATGAAATTATTTAATTTATCTAATTTTTAATTTATTAATGGAGCCGAAAGTCATTGTAATTTGGATCTAATAAATTTTATTTTGACAGTAACATAGCTAATTTTAACGCTTATATCGCTGAATTTTTTATTTTTAACTAAAGCCCACTCCTACGTGTACCATTAATTTCAACAATACAGTCCATTAGTTCCATTTTTAAACTTTACTTTAAAGTATTAAATTAATTAAACTGAGCGACATTCCATTTTTATCAATCTATTTTTCGCATAAACGATTGCAACAATTCTCTAGAAATTATATTTTGTATTGATTAAGGTCATTTAAATTTAATTTAAAATTTATTATTTTTTTATTTTTACAAACAGCTGTCTGTGCACCGTTATTCGCTTTTGGTCAATAATGAAGGGTAAAGCTCAAAACAACCAATCAGCGTACAAGACCTTCCTGACATAACTGACAAGTGAAATTAAAATGGCTGCCGCTACCAACAGCGCGACATCGGGGATAACACAATCTCCCGTTATAAATAAAGAAGACGAAAATAATAGACCCCCGACTGTTGAAGAGGTGAGTTTTAAAGTGATATTCTTTTATAACTCCAACAAAAAATTATTGAAATATGTTGTGGTGGTGTTTAATGTACGTGAACTGTGTTAAGCGGTCGTAAATATTGGAAGTAACTGTAAAAATATACGGAAATCCTTATGTGTTTACCGGTTTAAATGAACCATTCGAATGTTCTAAAAAATTTAAATTGATTAAAGCATGTTGGAAACCATTTCAAAATGTGTTTTTTATAATTTCTTTACATTTGTAATTACACCGATCGCTACGCAATTGTATATTTTCTCTCTTATTTTGGGATGTTTTTTTTTTAATTATATTTTTTAAAAACATGGTGTAAATTTTAGTTTTATAATTTCAAAACTGTCAAATAAATTATTGGTGTTAAAAAACGAAATATATTATTTATTATATATTTAAAAAAAAAACAAGTTATCTTAGTTATTTATAAAACATATTAAATCAAAGAAATTTTGTTGATGTAAAAGCAAATAGGATATAATCATAAATACATAACAATGCTCAGAAGTTTGGAAATTTTTAATGTAAGGAATAGTTTGTGACATATTTAAATTTTTATTTATGTAGTAATTGTGTGGAGCTTGATATATTTTTTCATGAAACTTCAATTGAAATGCAAATTAAATGTTATACTTTTCTATTTATTCGATGACAGTGAATGGTTGGCAGAGTATTGCGCTATATTTTAGTTAAGGCTAAAAAAAAGCTCTCTAGTATAAATCGACACGAAATGTGCTCTGGTCAATGCTCACTCTACAGTATGAGGAGTATGGGAGAGTTCGCTGTTAAAGATAGCAAATCTGGTGACCAATATGGCATGCACTGTAGGTTGTATAAGATCCTTGAACTGCTAGTGGTCAAACTGTGGCGAGAAAATATTCTTAGTGAGTGGAATGGTTTAAAGTTTTTTTTAAAAAAATTAATATACCTTTTGGTATGCCTATTAATTTTACTTTAGGGATTTGGTGCTTTGATGAACTATTACTTAATTTTATTCACCTATAATATGCTATACACAGTTAATAATTTGTTGGAAGATTGCATTAATCCTCGCTATTTGGAGTGAGCGTTGATTGACCAATTTTGTGATTTATCAAAGTTGTAGTTTTACCACAAAATTGGTAAATTCACACTCCAAATAGTGATGGCAGCTAGGAAGTTCCAGGATTCCGGTGTAATAATTTCCTAAACTCTTGAACAATGTTGACTAGAAGTAGGCTGAGCTTTATGTGCATCTTCTTTTGGTTGCTGCACTCTGATATAAACTGATTATACAATATAAAAATACCTAAAAAAATGTAGCTTTGTAAAAAACCTAGAAAATATAGCTTTGTAAAAAACCTAGAAAATATAGCTTTGTAAAATTTACACTCCAAATAGTGATGGCATGGCAGCTAGGAAGTTCCAAGATTCCGGTGTAATCTTTCCCCAAACTCTTTAACAATGTTGACTAGAAGTAGACTGAGCTTTATTTGCATCTTCTTTTGGTTGCTGCACTCTGATAAAACTGATTGTACAATGTGCAGATAAAAATACCTAAAAAAATATAGCTTTGTAAAAAACGCTGAACTGCTCTTTACCTCTGAGGGACAAGCAATTCGGTTTTAGTGTAATTGTTTTCACTGCATGAGATTAGAATTTCAAATTTTTACTAAAAAATTTATATCTTTAAATTTTAATTTTGTGAAGATTTTAAATAATGGCTCTACTTATTAAATTTTTAAATTTAGTAAAATTTATAATTTATTTTTAAACATTGTGTGTTGCTGGAGAATAATTGTTACATAATTTTTAAACAACATTTAAAACTTTAACTGAAAATAGTTTATAAAATAAATATGCATGCTACCTAATATTCATTTTAGCTAAAGCATATTAATTGAGAGTCAAAATTTAAATAGAAAAAAGCTAAAATACGACATTAGGATTATGCAATGGTAGACTTTTTAAAAGAAACATGTAACATCGACAGTTTGATGTATATGCGACATTTTTCCTACATACTAAATTAATCTTTTAAAGATAAAAGAAGTAACAGTGTGTTTACATTAAATCTCTTCACCTTATATGTTAAGTAAAAGTAATCATTTTATTTTCTTTATTTTAAAATAAAATATTCAGAATTTTCTAACTAATAATTTCCTTTTAACAATGTCAAAAAACGGTTGAAGGATCGATAGGTATTTTGGACATAATTATTCAAGGATCTGATTGTGCATACAATTGCTTTCATGGAAGGTTAAGTTGAATGCCCACTCGGGTGTAAGCCTGTCTACTTGATGGGGCTTTATAAATGTTGCTGTTCTTCAAATATTTTTTATGCAGTATACTACCTCTATGTATACTACAGTAGGCTCTGTGTTCGATTGGATATCTCACTCTTTCTGATTTTTTATTATTTTTTAATTTTTTTTGTACTTTAAAAGGTAAAAATTGGCTAAAAATTACTTGCTTCATTATGGATACCCTATTGATAAAAAGCTGAAACAAATTAAAAACTGGTGAAACTATGTCAAATTCTCAATTTTCTAAGCTTGAACAAAAAAAGTTACTGATTTTTAATGGTATGTAAATTGCAATGCTTGAATACTTAAATTAAATTAGTGCATTACTTTAAATTTTGTATATTTATTTTATTTCTACGGCCAGTATTATCAATGTATACATGTTCAATCAAATTTACGGCCTAATCATATTTCGGCTTAAAACCGACTTGCCTTTGGTCTCTTTCAAACCGTTTTAAAGGGTATAGGTTGTCAACTATATTTCCACTATCCTATTATATGATACTTTAGTATCTAGTCTTGGGTAATCGGAAAAAACTTACTTTGATAAAATAGTACTCAGTTTCCAATTCCACTCCAGACACTCCATAAGTTTGTGTTTGTGAGTCATAAGCAAGGTAGGCTCACAGTAAAATATTCATATTGCAAAGGGCTGGGGAGCCCAGTTGGTTAGGCACTCGCCTAGAATGCGAAAGGTCCCAGGTTTGGGTCCGGGCATCGCCAAAATAACTGCCGACCTATAAGCGGCCAGTGCAGCCAAAAATGTGCGAGGAATAATACCCTGTGTAAGGGGGTGCAGGTTAAATATTCTTCGAAGTCCTAACACTGCATATGAATTCGCCCTTAGCGGTTGTGTTGGGTGCCTATTCAGGTGTCAGCTCATCACTTGACTGTGGTTCTAAAATATGACACCCGTCGCCAATAGCCCTCGTGTAACTCTAATGCCACGATAATTCAAACCTAACCTAACCATATTGCAAAAATTAACTTTAACTTGGTTCCTACGGGCTGTCACACCCATAGGAAATTTAATTTTACAATAAGAAAATGGATGATATGCCTTTCACTTCAAACTAAAACTTTTTTTTCAGAGAGAAAAAAAGAATTTTTTTAGTTTAAACCAGGTTTTTTCCCGTTTAAATTAGTATCAACTTTTTTTAAAAGCATTTTTTTTAACCTATTCGATAGCGGTTATTCGACAATCTTTATTTACAACACACAGTGAAAAGCTTTAGGGGCCTTTCAAGATAATCATAAATTGTGTCAAACAAATTTGTTGAGGATAAAAAAATATTTTATTAGGTTTTTGTGCATATACTTTTTTGGGGTTGAGGGAGCCTAAAATAGTTCGGAAAACCACTACATGATGGGACTCACAAAACATAGAATATCAAATAAATCAAATAACTAAATTCATCAAGTTTAAACACAAAATTCTAACATGAATCTTTTAATAGAACCTGATATATTGAGTTTTGCATTTTCAAACAATCAATTTTTTGTACTTCAAATATTATATTTGAAAATAAGTCAGTTTGCAGACTTTTTCATTTCCCAATTAATTCATCAACTTGAACTGAATCAGGCAACAGAAAGATATGCTGAGTTTGAATTCAGTTTTTTGAATCATAATGTCCTTTCAATTTATATGGGAAAATTAGCATTTTAGAATGAGTTTGTTTCAGATGATTTAAT
The DNA here is from genome assembly GCA_023701765.1 of Hylyphantes graminicola. Lineage (NCBI taxonomy): Eukaryota > Metazoa > Arthropoda > Arachnida > Araneae > Linyphiidae > Hylyphantes > Hylyphantes graminicola. Next base: position 50,884,598 of record CM043114.1, read on the forward strand.
TCTCGTCTTTTCATTTTCGCATTTTCTTTTATTTCACTCTCAAAATGAGATTTTTTTTTTTTTGCCTGCCTTTCTATTTTAAGTTTTTTACTTGCAACATGTGAAGCATATAAAACATTACCAAATGGAAAACTTTGGTTTGAACAATTTTTTTTTTAGATTATGAGGAGAAATTAAACGAAATTGTGGGATAGCAGTTTTAAGTGATTGTTGAACAAAGAAAAGCTTTAGCTCTAAATCTACTGAAAGATTATTTCTACACTACATTCCTTTCACTAAGGTTAGGCAATGTTGTAATTTTCAAAACAAATGCAATTTCAACAGGACTAAAAATTTTAAACTATTCTGCTGGAACTGTTGCCAATTACGACGTAAAACATTTTGGCTTAAACGCAGTGGTTTAATCCGACAAACTCTAAACTGAAATATTCAATTGTCAAAAGGAATTCATTTATTTATTATGGTTTCAAAAAAGACACATGTCTATAAAAATGTATCTCACTAGTTGGAAATTTATAACAAAGGTTTTATTCCAGAATAAAGATCAATATTGCTTTGTTACACTTTCTTTTGCTTTCTTACCTTGGTTATAATAACTTCAATGTATTTTGGAGTAATTAAATGTGGATTTTTTTAAACTGTATTATGCTAAAGTTAACAAAGACATTCTTAAATTTATTGTGAATATTCTACAAATTACACTATTTTTAAGGAAAAATAGTGCATTTGTAATTTGTATTCATTCTGCAAAATGACTTTTAACCATACATTTCATATTTAATTAGGGGTGAAAATTATTTTGAGAACTGAGTTATTTCTTAGGTTATCAGTTTTTTTAAATGTTAATGCAGCAGTACAGCCTAATGAAAAATTAACTTGTCTCCTTCCCCCTCGGCCCTCGTCTAAAAATTTCAAAGCCAACCTATTATATGCAAAGTAAATAAAACAAGAATTATTTTAAACAAAGTAATATTTTAAAAAAACATCGGTAAATTTAATTGAATAGATTTTGTCTAAAATTTATAAATTGAAGTGGTTTGTACTATTACTGGCACATGGCAATTTTTTAAAAAAGTTTACTTAATACTTATATGTGCTTAAACTACAGTACATTTTGCGAGATGGACAATAAACAAGAACATTTTAATTGTATATTTTTGGACTCATTAAAACAGGCAGGATATTACTTTAAAAGTTCTACTGAACTGTAAAAAGCAGTATGTCTAGTCAAGTCACCCTATACCTAAACCGACCTTAAGTTTGCAGTATACAAATGTTCTACGAGAAAAAGGGTAAATAGTTCTCATTTTTGAGTGCGAGAATCGAATACAAAAAGGTATTTCACATTCAATAAACAAATTTATTTGTTATTTCAAGACATAAATTTATTATTTTTATTAGTTTAGCTTCAATTAGAGTGTTATTTTAATTATTTTTTTTCCTTCGATTTTGACGTAACAGGGCGCACGAATATCAGGGTTGAAAGGAGCAGCCAATCAGAGTAAGCGATTTTGCGGCGCCAGACGGGTTGTTTACCAAGATTCTTCCGCTCAGTACATTTCTCTGCTGCAAACTTAAGCTCGGTTTTGGTATAGTTATTTGTAGCCTAGTTCTCTTTGTATTGAGGCTGCAAACAAGGAAAGTAGTATCTCAGTTTCTGACATCCTGAATTAAAAAAAAAAGCTTTCCCTAAATGTATGGCACTTGGTTCATGTAATTTTTTTTAACCCTTTCAATTTTCATGACAGGGCTGACACCTGTTTATTCGTCTTCTGTCATACGAAATAAGACTGTAATAATAATTTCTTGTTTGAAATGTCGCTGTCTAAAAATAGTTCCGTTTGTGACAGGCGTAATAATGATAAGCGATTTTATTATGTAAATTGTAAACCTAATTTTGAAACTAAATATTAATTTTTGTTTATGAATTTTTGTGTAAGAATTTTCTTGTTATTATGCATAGTATATATTATTATATATTGTATGCATAAAATATAACGTGTAGACCAGTGGTTCCCAACCTTTTCTGGACCATCGCCCCCTTTTAATTTTCATGTTATGTCTATTGTCTAATCATAATTTGAGTTAAAGTGTAACTATAAAACAGTTTTAGAACATTTACTACAGTTTATAAAAACAACTAAAGAAGCTTTATCCGGTTAATTTTAAATAAAATATAAAAAACATAACACATATTTTAAAAATATTTTTAAAGAACAAAAGTGAAATAATTAACTAAGATATTTTTACTGTTTTCTATAAAATGTAAAAGAGTTAAAGGTAAAAATTGGCTGGTTTGGTTATGGTTGGAGAATGGTTTTACTGAGCAAAGGTACAACATTATTTTAATTTTTTCCCCTTTGAATAATCATCGCCCCCTGATCGCCCCTTAAGTATTTTTTGCCACCTTGATAACACAAATCGCCCACTTGGGAGCGATCGCCCCTAGGTTGGGAACCACTGGACTGTAGAAAGACACATGTGAAGAGTTTAAATTTTTATTTTACAAATGTTGTGTGGACACGGTCTTAGTGATAGCTTTTGTTACATAACTACTAGCTTTGAAGCTTAAAAGAGATCGAATTCAATGAAAGAGAAAGTTTCAACCATTATAAAATTATTTGTTTTTATTGTTTTTTTTTAATTTATAGAAAATTCTTATGCAGTATAAGTTAAAATAATAATAAGATCCTCCACAGCTGCAAATCTTCAAATTATTGATTTTTTTTAATGCATTAGCTTTTACGTTTCTACAATTTTTGATTCCATAATAAAAGAAACATTCTACAATGTCATTCTACAAAATAAATGCAATAAAATCGTCTGGTAATTTCTCATTAAAATATCCCCTTAAAGAAATTACGTCATTTTGGAATGTGACTCCTCTTGGTTAAAACAAGAAGTTCTAAAAGAACTAAAATAGCCTACTTTCCTGTTACTTAAATACTTACTAAAATTCTTATCTTGAAAAAACAAGGTTCGTTACAGTAAGTGAAATCCACTACCGTTTCTACATTAAATTTATATACATTAGAATAAATTTCACTAAACACAGCATCCAGCTATAATTTCAACTTCTCAATGAATTATTTTCATTAACTTTTTATCGCCAATAAAATAAATATTACTTATCGTCCGCATGATTATTTGCAGCTATAAATAAATATTAAATTTTTCGCAAAACAAAAACCAAAAAACTACTTCAAAATTTACTTAAAATAGGAAATGTAAATTAACAAGTAGGTTTATAACATAATCTGTCACTTAACCCGCTTCCACAGGTAAAAAGGCGCCAAACCCAGCATTAATTCTATATTAAGCATTTACCTGCTATAAATTCGGCTAATTTCATTTATTTTATTTCGAAAATTAAATAATTATTACTTAGATCGTTTGCAAAAATTTATATTTCAAAGAATAAATATGTAACAGTTCTCGCTTTTAAATAGAATGAAAACATTTCGTACCAACATACGGAATCTCGAAGTGAAATATATATTTGACGTCATTTCAAACTGATCGATGTCGCAATAATAAATTTATTTTAATTCATTGTCTAAAAGAATTAAAGTTTCTCAAGCGATTGTTGCCATGGCAATGGTAATTTATTTCTAATAAAATGGCTTCCTATGCTTTTTAAATGAGCATTAAATGTTGAAGTTTTTTAAATAATTGAAGTACTTAGAATTCGAATTCTTTTCTGAAAATTTCGATATATTCTCATTTGGATACGCTGAATTTTTTGGCGTATATCACTTGTCCGTAGCATTTGTAGTCAAATTCAGCGATTTAAATGACTCGAAATTGAATTTCAATGCTAATTCAATGGGAAATTCGTCGACAAATAGTAGATTTATGTCCGTCCTATCGTACAGACAGACGGACAAAAAGTATGAAAGTTGGGTGTCTGAGGTTATACCTTTCTAATAAAAAGAGAATTTTTAAGATCGGATTGCTAGAACTGATTTTGGAAGGGGGGTACGGACGGACGGACAGACGGACGGACATCGACAGCATGTCAATTACCTACTTTTTCATTTTTTTTTAATTCTTCGAATTAAAAAAAAAGAAAAGTAGGCTAAAAAGATATTCATCTTTTTGGTTTTTCTTTCTCGTTGATGCTAGGTTCTTCAAGTGGTTTGAGGTAGATGCGTGGTTGTCATGGCAATAGCCCGCGAAAATCCTTGTGGTCTCTCTTCCTGCGCAGCGGCAGAGATTGCTGGGAAACACGATAATACTTAAAAATGGGGGACAAACCACTTTGGAAGAAATTGCCCCGTAATTTCCTCGTCGAACAAAAAACTTGACAAGTCTGACGTTTCCGGAAAGACTTTTCGTCCACTTTTTCTAAAATCTATTTTCGATTAAGTGAAAATTATACACAGGATAAATAAAGACAATATATAATATATATTAGCTAAGATCTTTAAATTTCTCGTTCGAATTTTATATTATCTTATTACTTTACTATGAAAAGTTATTTTAATTTTTATATAAATTTTTTATAGCGTAAAATACTACAAAAACTGCAAAAAAATGTTTTAAAAAATTGAAAAATTAAGTTTTGATAATCAAAGAATAAATGTAACAATTTCATTCAAATGTTCCAACTTTCACACCTTGACCTCAAACAGCTTTCGTTAAAAGCGCGGAACGGAAGAAAAGATCTGCTCCCAAACACAATTAGAGCTCGCTCGCATCCCAACAGAGCTGAAAAGCTCTCCTCGACACGACGCCGTTTCGTCGCTACAACGTAATACTAATAGGAGTATCAACCTATGCGGGGGGAAGAGAGAGAGAGAGAACGAATGAGCCATTGACCCCTTCTCCCTCTCTCTTTGCCACAGAGACAATAAAAAGACGGGGAGAGAGAGAATAAAAAAAATTCGGGGAAACCCCCACACCATATGGATGGATGGAGGACTGAAGAGAGAGAGAGAAACCATCCCCGAGATTATCCTTTTTTTCCCTTCTCTCCTCTTTGGTAAATGGTTAAAGGAGGGAGAACTCTGCTGTATCTGAGAAAGGATGGCGCGCCTTATTCTCTCTCTTCTTCCTCTGCAAGGGATGCTTCTCCTCTTGCGCTTCTTCGGAGCAGAGAGATGATGTTGTGTTGGAGGGGGGGGGGGGTAGATAACACTGAGATGATGCTGGTGTGCTGGAATTGATGGGGGGGGGGGTCCTTCTCTCTGCTGGCTTTCGGTCACGTGTAGTAGTGTCTCCCCCGATTTCAAGGCCATGGCCACGGGTGGGATTTCCTGTTTACCTGGTCTGGTCTCTTCTCCTCTATCTTTGGAGGGAGGGGGAGGGGAGAGATCGAGACAGCTGTGTTTGTAAACAGTGGGTCCTCCTTGATGTGGATGACGCAACTGGTGTTGGAGTGCTTAGGTGTGCGTGTTTTGTGCATTGGAAGTGTCGAACCCTTTTTGACGGAAGTTTTTATTTAAGAGGGGGGGGGGGGGGGTTAAGCTGAAAATTAAACCGACAATATTGTTGGAATAATTATATATTATTTTCTATTTACATATTTCGGAAGGAAACTTATTGTTTAAAAAATATTATTCTCAATTTTTTTAAACCCTAAAAATCTGAATTGAACAAAATGGCTAAATTTTTACCATCCTACCAAATAGGAACCATAAGCAAAAGAAATACGGAAAAGGAATAAAAATAGATTAAATTATGTACTTTTTATAATTTTATGCCGGTTTTCGAAGTACTACAGCTGGCTTCCAAAATAAATTTTAAAGTTTGCCCATGCGGTTGCCACTCTTCTCTTTCCATGCGCAAAATTAAAATCCCCGTCTTCCCGATCGATACATCCAGTGACGCACTTCGAAGAACGAAGAAAAAAAAATACAACAAAAACTCCAAATTAAAAAAGCATCCCCAAGACACCATTCCCAAGCTAATATCTATTAATTTCATTTAATCTAATACCGTAGCCTCCCCCTACGTTGAAGATCGCCATTATTTTCTGCGGTCGAAGAACAACAAGAACCGCTGCCATCTTTTATTTGGCTCTTTAAAAATGTCTTCCTCTTTTAGTTTATTGGTTCGTCGCAGGCCCCGCCCTGTTCTCCGCAGCCGCTTTTGCAGCAGTGCTATCGATTTTTTAGAAAATGAAGCGGCTTCGTTTTGTGCTTTCTTGTTCAAAATCTCTCTCTCTCTTTCTCCCTGCGGAACCTTGGGAGAGTTTCGGATGGTGATGATGATGCTGGGGATTTGTTTTGTTTCGTGGGAGAGAAATCTGTTTCTCTTCTCTGGTTTCGTGGGAAAGAGATCTTTTTCGGTTGTGGTGGCGGAATAATAGGGGTCTCATTGAAGGCGAAACATTAGTTTTTGAAGGTTTTTTTCTTTAGTTGAACCTTAGACCTTTCTCTTTCTTTTTTTTAACTGCAGAATGCGCACGGGGTACTTTATACCCTAAGGATTTTTTGAACTAACATCCTTATGTACCTGATTTTTTAAGTGCTACAAACTATTAGATTTGATTAGAGGGTCACTCGATTAACTCATGTACAAAATTTGTCTTCGGCAGATTTACCCCTAAAAAAATTAACTATTGAATTATGTCATAAGAATAGCTTTATCCTTAGTTCTTGATGCTTTGAGACATCCACAATAAAAGTGCTTCGAAAAAGTCAAACACAACTCCCTTTTTTTAGCTTCACATATTCAGTCTAAAATACATTTGTTAGGACACACTAAGTATGATTTTAAATTTGATCAACTAGCGTTTTTTTTAAGAAGATGTTTAAGTTTTGTAGATTTCATATTTTTAAAAATTTGAATTTAATTGTTAAATTGGAGCTATTTATAAACCTAGCAGGATAAAATAAAAATTTACGTCTGAGTGCGAAAAAGAAACATCCTTAGGACTTTCTGAAACATCCCTAGCAATTCCTTTTATTAAAAACAGCTAGTTATAAAACTTAAAACCAAACGAGTCTGCCGACATTTGTAATTTTCATGTACGTTGATGTACGATGGTGAAAAATTAGAACGTAAAAACTGTTACAGTGTCTTGTTTGCTTAATTGTCTTCTTAATTCGTTTTCTGTTTAAGTTCTAGTTAGTTATATAAAGAACCTTCTTAGTCAAATAGTGAAAATGTGACTGGTTAAGATGATCAAGTTTTGAGTGATCCGGTTTTGGATATTTGACCTGAGATTTTTTCCACTTTTTAGTGGATTTGAAATATTTCCTAATTTTTTACTTTTTTTCTTTAAAAAATTTGTTTTATGTGAAAAATAAAGTTTTATTTCATAAGCTTCTTAGAATTGCCGAAGTTTCGTGATTTTCTAATCGCCAGATTTTTCGGAAAATTTATTCTGTGTTCAGGAATAACTGTGGAATTGCAAACACCCTGGGTTGGCACTCACTTTGTAGTAAGGGTCGCGAAAACTATGTTGTATTGCTGTGAAAAGACATGTTACTGTTTATGACCACCGTTTTCCATTTTTTAAAATGTAAAGGTAAATCAGTTATTTAGTATTTAATCATGGTTAACCAATTTACCTGAAGAAAAAAGAATGTTTTTAAAAAAAATATACCAAGGCAATTGGAGTATAGTGTTTCCATATATGTGCATAGTAAAAAAAAAATAAGTATTCAGCTGCCAATTCAGATTTTTGTACTCTACTTAAAAGTTTTCCAATTGTTTTAGTAGTTGCTTCTAGAAAAGTGGAACAGCTGAATGAATAGAGGCCATTGTCTCTTACATCCTCGTTATAGTTGAGATTAATCCTTAAATATTTTGACTATTGGCACTTAAATGTTCCGTAGAAAGGATTTATTATATTTTTTATGAACATGACAAGCAACTTTTTTTTACCAATTTTGGCATTGTTTACCACTAGAAATCCTTTTATCAAGAGAATGAATGTTTCCTTGTCCTTCGTAACGTCAAGTTTTATTACTATGCAAATACGAATGTAAAGGCATCTGTTTCGTCACTGAATACTTCCCATACCGATGCTTTACTGACGTCACATTTGAAAGAAGTTTGCATAACGATTTCTATAAGTTGCTTTTTAATGGGAAAAAAGACTATTCATTCATTGAAGGGATAAATCAGTTCTTTGACATTTGCTCTTTTCTCAAGAACTGGTGGCAGTACAATCTAAAATTGTGCGCAGTTTTTTATTTATTTTTGTAAGTAATGGTGAATTTTACTTTAAAACTGATAAATAAAATGTTAAATTACAAATAGTCGACCAGCAGCTAACTCTCGAACTACAAAGATTGGCCCTATCTAGAATTCTTGGCTGCTAAATCACGTCGATTGAAAGTTTCCGAAAACTGCAAGGTCGCGAAACTCGGAGTTGCTCGAGTATTTGCTAAAACTCGACAATCAGCAAAATTGTGACAAAAATATACTGTAAATGTTTTATAAAACGAAATAGTATTGCAATAAAAAAAAGATTCTTAGAAAAGAAAATTGCGATCGCAAAAAACGCAAAAAGAGCTATCGGAAGTTGAAAGCAATTCGTAAAACGATGACGAACCGCAACCGATGCGTCATACTTCGCTGCATTTCTTAAATGTTTGCAAAGAATTTTAAAATAAAGAATACTAACAATTAAATTATATTAACTTTTAAAATTAAATTAGGTTAACAATTTTTAGAGAGTTTTAGGTGTGGGTATTGAAGCAGCAGTACAACAGGAGAAAATTGGTATTAAATATAGTATATTTCAAACTGAACGTATTGGGATTGCAAGTTTTACAGATAGTTTTTATTGTGGTGTCTAAAACGCTCATATTATTTAAAATCTTCTAAGAAATATATACATATCAGTTTCCTGGCTGCAGAATTTCTCAAATTACGATATAATGACTTCATCTCAAGTATTCGGCCACTAATAAAGTATCCCGAAACGAAAATATACCGATACTAGAATACTCGGTTTCCGAAGATTTGGATAGTCTAAATTTGGATCGCCGTAGTTTCATAAGATATGGATCGGATCCCCGGAATTTTCCGACAAATGTGGATCGCCGGAGTTTTCCAATTAAAAGATCGTCGGGGAAATTTTTGCGTCTTTTAGAATCGCAATTAAGAATATCTAATCTAATAAAAATTCAAAGTGAATAAAATTATTTGTGTTAATGTATTATGCTATGCTGATTTTCCGATATTCGGATAACCAAAATTCGGATCGCCGGAGTTGTCGGACTAATGTCGGATCACCGGAGTTTTCCGCAATTTAGATCGACAATTTTCCTATTAAAAGATCGTCGATAGAAAGCTGCTACCCTGATATTTGCAAAAAAAGTTATTTGTATAATGTTTGAAAAGGAATATAAAAGAATATTTATCTTAAATTTTAATTACTTTTCTCATATTTTGTCTGTTTTTCCTTCACTTTTCTTTTACTGAAGTTTTGAATTTCCTCTTTTTTTTTAACTTATGGTCAATCACATCGACAAATTCCTGTTATTTGTGGACTTAAAGTGATCATTTGAAGAAATGAGATTGTAATAAAATATGCTGTCTTTTGGGAGATTCCCTCCAAGAATATATATGTAATCCTAACATATATCCCTTTATAAAATAAGTTTTTATGATGGTAATTTTTAAAAAATAAAATCAGTTAATTCCAAGTTAAAACTACTAAGATTTCTAAAAGTTCAAGGCAATGTATGTTATTAAAACTATTTCTGATTGCTTTTTCATTGCTCATATTCTATTTGAAGATAGAATCTTACTGTAGTTTGCCTTTTAAAAGATTACTCAAAAAAGTGAATATGCACATCAGTTTTATTTCACATGTTGTTATATTTTATAAAAAGAAAAAGTGGTTGTCAATCCTCAAGATACAACTTGCTAGCTGCAGCTGGTGGCTCTACACTAGCGTGATTTGTCAAATTTAATTTCAACACTGTATATGGGCAGTTCTACCATAATTTTTAATTTCAGGTATTAAAAACTTGTAAAATTTATTTTTTCAAAATCATTTTAAATGTTTATCGAAAGGTTTATAAGGGTTCTAGAAGAAAGAAAAAAGTTTAGCAAAGCTCATTTGTAAAAAAACAAAAAATTATAATAAGGGACGGCAGTTTTTTAAAAACACCGATTCTAAAGAAACCGGTCTAAACCGGCCTTACGAAACTAACTGTTTTTCAATGAAACCGAATTCGCAAAAAACCGGTTAGTCTTAAAACTGGTTTCAGTTTTCCATCCCTAGATCATTACGACGGTAAGGATCGGAAGGAAAGGACATTCACGCTGTTTTCCGGTCTTTTTTTGTGTTGAAACTAACTCCAGTATAATAAAAATGGATTTTTTAACTTCTTGTACTCCACTTAAACATATTTATAGAAAAAAATTTCAATTATCAAGCAAAAATTAACCTTAAACCTGGGAGACGGTGGTAAGGAAAGCAATAAAGCCTCGCAGCCAATTTCACTGATTTTTTTTTAAATTTTGGGCTTATTGGTGAATTTTAGCAAAAATATATGGCTACTAACTGAAATATCAGTTTTCTGCAATACAGTTTGCATGTTTGAAGAATCACTGTAGCTCAATCCAGTGCCTCTCTTCACCACTTTAGGAAGGAGGTCAGTGAATGTACCAAAACCCAGGGACAAAGTTAGGAGACGAGAAAAACGCATTATAAATGTTAAAAGCCAAAATTCAATGGAAGGAAATCCTTAAGCTACAATATTAGTTCAATTTAAAATCCAAATGAATGAAATTTTTAGCTAAAAAAAGTATTAGAATGAGCCCTAAACTAAAAATTTGACACTCGGGACACACGATGGTAAGGACTTTTCTGCATTGTTTTGTGTTCTAAAATTTTTTGGGGGTTTCTTTGCTTTAAAATTACGTTTTGCAATTATAAAAGGACCAGACTTTTAGTATAATAAGAAAAAATGGTAAAGAAATATCAATTTTTTTAAAAGTTATGCCCAAGGGACATAAAATTAAAAATTATGGTAGAATTTCCCATATATTTCCTAAAACTGAAAGCTCATAGTAGCAACTGTGACACTTCAAGTGTTGATTCTTTAATTTTCTTGTTTCAGATTCTTATACAAGTTGAGAATCACCTGTACAAAAGCCCAGAACACAGAGCCTCATTATTAATTGCAGTCTGGTCATGCCTTGGCAGTGGAACAGCTTCCTTTCGGAACATAGAAAATGTGTTCCGTATGTTGTACAGGTAACTTATTTTTTGTGTGTTTTCACTGAAAACATCTTTGCTCCTCCTTGCCAACCTAAGTTGGGTAAATAGAAATATGCTATGGAGAAGATCCTTCTGCGGATGTAAGAGTTCCATAAATTTATTTGTGAATCCATCCAGAAAACATGTTTAAAACATTAATTTCATTTAAGGTCTAACAGATTTGTGTTTGAGAAAATTTCGCAATTTTATCAGAATGAAAAATGTATTTTGGTTAAATAGTATTCAGATCATTTTGTATGAAAATATTACCTTACAAGAGTTTCCAACTAACGGACCAATGGCGCTTTTCCCCCTGCCTTTTTACTATTTGTTTTTACCCAAGTTCGGGTGGCACGGAGCTTAGTGGTTTGGTTTACATATGTGTGGACCTCTGTTGAATTTAGTTACTCACTTAGCAACTTCATTTCTAAGTTGTCTTTTTTAATAGTAATTTTTCTATTATGAACTAAAATGTTCTAGCTCATATGAGTCATTTTATCATTTAAAAAATTTTGGCATGGACTATTGCCAAAATCTGATAGACCTTTGTTTATTCATTCATAGCCCTAAAAAATGGGTTCTTTTACAGCTTATAACCTAAACTTCCACTAAATTGATTGATTGAATTGATAATTGAGAGTCTCAAAAAGATGTTAATTACTTGCAAAACCTACTTTTAAATATACAATAGTTTTAAAAATATGTTTAGATGAATATTATATGTGCAAAAAGTTACAAGAAATACTTTTTATTTGATTTAAAATATTTTCTTTTAGTATTTTTTTTTCAATGCTAATTTAAGTATTTTTGTTATATACAAAAAAAAATAATAATAACTTGGTTCTAAAAACAATATCATTGCAAGGGTTTTTTTGTCAAGAAACAACTTAAAATTAACAACTTTTTTGTTTAAAAAAATACAACTAGGAATGAAAAAAATGCATAGATTCTTTTTTCCATTTATGTTAAGGAAAACAGATTACTTTTAATCATTCAATTATCTAAAATTATGTTCTTTTTGCGTATTAAAATTAGTTGGGGGGGGGGGGTCAAAAATAAAATTAAAAATAATTGCAAGGTAGTTTCCAATTTACTTTTTTTTTTTTTGGTAAATTAAAATAAAACCTATCTTCCCATTTTTCATCTAATAAGTATATAAACACAATTATATTCTTAAAAGAAACCTATATTATTAGATTTGTGAATTTCTACTCCTTATCAACAGGTTCTAAGTTTTTTTTTTTCCTAAGTAATGTTTTTAATTTGTAAAGTAATAATAGGGCATTAATTTGATGTTGTACATTTTGCTTTTCTGATAATGTATTTCTCTTGATAAACTTCCTTTTGCATTTGACAGGCTCATCTTTACTAATTTTCTTTATTTTAGAGAGACAGCCATGATGATATTCGGTGGCCATTGGCCGAAAATAAACATAATGTACAAGAGAGGATTATCCCGAGCTCTAATCCAGTATTCTCACTCTATGGGTGTCCACATCAAGGGCTCGGAAGGGATGTGCTCAGCTCTAGTCATGGCAGCTTACGACGCCTGGGGAGATCCCAGCATTCAGATGTTGCTTAGTCAACAAGAAATCAACCTCAATTTAGGTATGTGTTACTTTTCATTTGAGGCTTGTATGTGTAGTAAAGATATTTGGTGATTTTGCCATGATGTCCATGTTTTAGTGATGTTTGAGAACTGATGCATTACTGGAAAACTTGACAAATGAGTAAAATAATTTCCAATTTAAAAAAAAAAAAAACTTTTTTTTCTCTCTAATGGGGCTGCAACATTGGTGGTCAAGCCTTTGCAGACTCAGAATATTCACCAGAGCTAAGAGCCATTTTTATGTGGCACCATCTCGGCGACTCTTGCTACCAATTTTGAGGCACAGATTACAATGAATCTGAGCTCTCTGTAGATGTTAAAGTATGCCAAGCTTTAATTTAGCCAAAAGAACCCAAGCCAATGGGCCCTCTAGGGATCTTTAATATACCACATAATCGTATGACATGCTTGCCCAAGATTTTCCCATCCAGGAAATCCAGCGATTCAGCCAGGGCTCGAACCTGCGATCTTGGACTTACAAGGTAGACACGTTTAACCTTTTAGCCACTGAGCTGCTATTTAAAAAAAAAAAAAAACTTAAGTTTTATATTACTAATTTCAAATGTGGTTGTTTTAAATTTCCATATGCTTACTGGTTTTTGCTTGAAGTCCTTGTACTATAGAGCTGGTTGGTTGGTAGATATATATTTTCAGACTTGTGTGCTTGGTCAGAGACCCGCTTATAAACCTTCGTCAAGAAGAACTGTTTATGAGCAGTTAGAGGCAATATTCATTTTCTATGTTAAATATGTTGCCACGCAAATGTGGTATTTCGACTTATAATTAAAATGTTGACTTTGTTGCAAATAGAATTGTTGCATATTAAGAAATAATGTCAGATCTTGTAAGATAAAAAAAAAAAAATCATCTGTTTTATTTACTTCCAAAGTCACAGGAACTGGGAAAAACTCATAAGATAGTGAAATTGAGATCTGATACATTAATTTTCCTCATTTATTTGTCTTTTTCTAAGCATTTCTATTTTAAGAACTTTATAAAAATACAATGCAGTATTAGAGAATTAAAATGTGTATCTATCATTCTTTTGCTGGAAATTTACAATTTTTTTTTTCAGTCAGTGAATTTGTCAAGTCTGAACCTCGCGAACTGTTACTTATCAGGGTTGAATGCCTAGTTAAAGCCAACTGTGAAGAAGCTGCCATTCGTATACTCAAATGCAGTTTGCAGTGTCTGGAAAACCCACCACCTGAAGATGAATGTGGCTATGTTGAAAACTGGAGGCTCGCTTTCAAAGAATGGCTGCTAAGGCTGCTGTTTCGGAAGCGGAGACTCAATGATCTAATTGCTGAAGTAAGTTTGATTTTAAGATGTCTCAGTCTATCATAGCTTTTTGGATACTTTTTACTTTTTTCTCTTGGTTTTAATTTAAAACTGCTATTTTAAATAATCAATTCAGAGCAGATACTAATTGGCTTATCTATTAAAATAAAAAGAAAAGAATTTGTGGGTTTGTGTATGTGGTGTGTATTCATTATAACTCTTATTTTTATTAAAATTTATTTCATTTATATCTTTTAAATACATAGTAAGTACCGAAAACACTTTCATCACTAAGGCTTCCAATTGCATTTTTTTCTGTTGAGCCAAATATTGCTCTTAAATATAAAGTTTTTTTTTAATGACAATTTATTTGTACCTTTGCTTAGTATGATTTTGATGTTGGTTAACAGTTTATACTTCTTTTCCCTTAGTCTTCCTCGTGCAGCTGCCATGATGGTGTTCGTCTAATTCGTCAGACGTTTCATTCGGACATGGAAGATTCTGAATCTCTGACAGAAACTTTAATCAATTTGTTCCTTGTGCGGGATCTCCTGTTTCAGTCCACCTATTGTTGTACTGCTGTGAGTAAATATTTTATTCCACGATTTTTTTAACTATCTTAACAAAAGATAGCACATTTAACAGAATATTTATAATATTGTGATGCATAAATCCTAATATTATTATTGTTATTGAATATTTTAGGAATTGATGAGATTATGGTGTGAACTTCAAGCAAAAAATAAGAAGTCATCAAGTGAAATTCAAGAGGCAGCTTGTAAACTGTTAGTTGGCCATGCATCATCCAGTGCCCAGTTTTATCTTTTTGTTGATATTCTCTGGGAAAAAGTAAGTGAAAGACACAAAAGCTGCATAGAATTTAATTACTCTTTACTTCTTATTAGTTAACTAAATTTTGATAAGTGTAGCTCCCTCTTGACTGGATTCCGTATAATCGGATCTTGGCTTTAACCCGACAAATGTTTTTTATCTTTAAGTCTAAAAAATAAACTTGTAATGAAACAGTAACTGAATTCAAAGAATTCAAATTCCACTCATCAGAAAGCAGATTTCCCTGTGATGAATGAAAGTAGGGATGGCGGTTTTTGGAGAGAGAAAAAACTTATCAACTTCAGTTTATCTGAAGTTTTGCTTAACCAGTTCACCCTCAGTCTCATTTAAGCCGGTTATGAAGGTAGTTAAACTAATTAGTAAAAAATTTTGCAAGTATTAGAAGCTTTCTATTTATACTGGTTCATCGTGATTGATTTATTCTTATTAAAGAACGTATGTATTACTATTATGTTAAAATCGATATTATTTTTCATTTTCAGTTTGGTGCATCTCTTCTCCCTTTATATCTGGAGATGTATATAAGAGGACTAACATCTGACCTCAACTTTCTGGAGGCAGCTAGACAAGCAGACAACAAAGAGTACGTGATTGAAATCGAAAACCATATGGCAGCTATGTACTTCAAGCTCTTCTCCCTGTTCAATGGCATCAACAAAGAAGTCGCCCTAGAATGCCTCATGAGTGCTTTTTCTCTTGATCCCACCAAAGAAAGATTGGAATGGATAAAGAAGCTGTCTCTGCAGATCACAAAAGAAAAGGCCATAAAGAACACTAACAGAGAAGATTCTAAACACAAATCATGCAGCAGGAGTGGATGCCCGCACAATTGTGTTCACCATCCCTCTCCGATTAAGAGGAAGGCTGTTGTCATGTGTGATCAGGCCATTCAAGTAGGAGATGACTTGGCTGAGGTTGAGGCTTTGGCGAAAGATCCAGATACCATCTATCAGGGAAGTTGTGATATAAAAACAGTCTCTTGTGATAATTTAGATCCTGTGATCGAGAGTAAAGTGACTAATGAAAGTGATACGAACACTTGTAAAAATGTTGACAAAGAGGACATTCTTTGCAAAGACACGGGAAAGACATTTTCAGAACTAAATCATTCTGATAAAGTCGAGGAAATAAAGGTGTCTGGAAATGAAAATGTGAACAATGAAAGTGATAAAAGACCCACTGTGGACGTTGTCAATCCAAGCCAGGACACTGGTCAAGCGTCATCGACAGTAAATCACTCTGGCTTAGATGTTGAAATGAAAGCTGCAAAACAGGAAGATGGCGAGAGAAATCTAGGTTTTGTCAATGAAACTGTTGATATTAAAAGTGATATTAAAGATATCCATGCCTCATCTAAATTAGAAAAAAAGGAAGAAGTTTTTAATTCAGTTGAAAATCGTTTAAATCATAAAAATAAAGTCAAACATACCTCTTTCTCAACCCATAACCACATCTCGGAAAGTGACAAACAAGTAGAAAATAATTGTTTGAGCTTTTCAATTGACAAACTGGTATTGCCTTGCAAAACTGATAAAATGAATAGTTTATCTCAACTACATGAAAGTACTGAACAAATAAATGCAAATTGTATTATTGATAAAATGGAAATTGAAACAAGCGTTAGTAGTGACTTAAAAAATTGTTTCAGCATAGATAAGAGAATAAAACAAACACCAAATACAACAACACCAATCAGTGAAACTCTTTGCCTTGATGAAAACGTGAAGAACCAAACAAATGTTTTTATCAATGGATATAGAGAAACAGAACACATAATCAATGAAGATGATAAAAATAATTTGAATTTAAATGAGAAACGTATTATTGAAAGTCAGGAAATGCTCACAGATTCTAAAGATCCCAATCCAGAAATGACGGAACCAATCACAGCAGAAATTCAACCAATTGTAAACGGAAATGAAACAACACAAAATTGCACCCTTAACCTTCAGACCTCATCAGTTGTGCCACCAGAGAAATCCATGGAGAGCTTCACTTCTGAAACTCCTAAACAAACAAATTTGAACTTGAGTAATATTGAGCCTAGAGTCACTAGAAGGTCAGAAGCTTTGAAAAATCTCAATTTAGACAGATTCTCACACATTGTTCTGGATTCGAAAATACCTGATCTTTCTTCAGAAGCACTTTCGGATCTGGTTGCCGTCTTGGAAAGTTTACGTAACCGGCAGCTCAAAAGCTCATGCAAATGGAGCCAAATAAAGCATTTGTTCGAGAATTACTTGGAAAATATTGTCACTTTGCGATGTTCAATAATGAACAACCAAGCATATGGCAGCATGGACAGTGAAACTGATTCTGTCTCTGAACTGACAACTGATGGTTTTAAGGATTTGGATTTTCCACAAAGTCAGGAGAGTGTTGTGGAAGATCCTTTCGTCAACAAAACGCATGTCTTAAAGCGGTTTATGAACTCTGATAAAGCTACAGAAATGGCAACCTATGTTAACTTATCTGATATACATTGTCCTCAAATTCCACTGGAGAAATTATTTTATACCGATCATTCTTCTTCGCACGTTGGCCACAAGAAGAGGCATAAAAGGCACAGGAATCACGAAAACAAAATTCCAGAAAAATTAGCATTGAAGAAATTCCGGCACGGATCAAGAGCTGAGAGAGATCTTATAAAAAGGAAAAAGAGGAAAAAACGAAAAGCAAAGAAGGGAAAGGGACATACAAAAAAGCATTGTTTTACTCACGGTAAAATAACCAAATCATATGTGAAAAACAAAAAGAAAAAACACAAACTAAAGAAGAAGAAAGATGGTAATTCAGGTTTCATATCAGGTGATTACTGCAGTGATTTTAGTTCTGAGAAGCTCATGCAGTTAGTAAAAGAACATTCAAATAGTTATTCTAAAATGCCTGCTACTACCTCAAAGCATCCTCATACCTCTGCCTTAGTCACTCGAAGTGCAAGCTCTTCTGATTTGAGTGAGGAACCTCTCAAAAAGAAGCAAAAAGTTGGTTTCAGCAAGAAACGAAGTCACAGTAACAAGCATCGTGACAAACACAAGCATATAAAGAAATCAAGTAAACGTAAAAAGACAATTGTTGTTGAAACTTCTGGTGCTGGTTTTAATGATGTAATTAATGAAGGTGACATAGGTAACAATATTGAATCGGTCAAAGATTATTCTCACTTTGTGCAGTACTCAAGTGTCAAGAAAATGGAAGCGGTGCAAATTCGCCAGAGATCTGTAGCACTAAATCTGTCAAAGGTCAATAATAAATCTCAGAATCTGTTGTCCTCAAGTAATAACCCATGCATACAAAATCCCCAGCTACAAGAGTTTGTTCACCAGAAATTTGAAAGCTATTCTCCAGAAGATTTAATGAAAATGCAATTGATGATGTCAGATCAACAAGCAAATGTTCCAGCTATGAGCAATTCCATTTCTTCTGCAAATAACCAAGCAGTGTTGAAATATTTTACCACCAAAACTACATCTCGCTTAATGTCAGTTGCAGAAGCCAATGCCTTAGGTGTCTTGGGATCTGATTCGGAAGCCAGTAAGTCGCCCATTCCGTCATTTTCGGACAGTTCTAATGTGCAAAAAGTAACCACTATTCATCCCACAAATCTGCCACCAAATGTCAAACATCTCATTATTAGTGGAAACACTGCTTATCAAGTGCCAAATTCTACTTCTGCTACAACAGTTAGCTCCATAATTCCCATAAACTTTTCAGGAAATACATATTCTAACATTGCAAAATACACAGGCACAGCCCATCCCAACAGTGCTAAAACTTCAACTAACGTTACTTCTCCACAAGTAACAACATTTACTATTCCTGTTAGCCATCCTATGGGTAGTCGATTAATTGGAAATAAGTTAGTTATTCCTTTACCTCCATGTGGACATGTCAATAAAACTACTTCTTCTTCTCTTGCCTTATTGCCCGCTGTAACATCTACTTTTGCATCCTTGCAAGGCAACCCACCTAATGTAATCTTAGTTAAAAGTGGTGCAAACACACAACTTATTCAGCAGCCAGGTTTATCTAGTTCCCTATCGAACAACACAAAATTTATGCCGATAGCAAGAAACATACCTACAAATCCACTGGTTACTAAAACAGCACCCAAACTAATAAAGCAAGCAACAAAGAGGCTAACTCAGCCTCTCCTTAAAAGACCGATAGTTAAAACTCAGCTGTTCTCAAATGCAATGGCAAACAGACCTGTTGATAAGACTATGTTAAAGGTTGTGGATTCAAGTGGTAAAGTATCACCAGTTACCACTTTGGACGCTGGTAAAAGCCAATTTGAACCTACTCCTGAGAGTCTTCTGGTCCAAAGAGCAATTGAAGAAGCTAAAAGAGCTATTGCAGAAAGTGCCCCTGATAAACTTCATGAATCAAAGCGAGGTTCAAAATCAAAGAAAGATAATGCAGAAGAAAAATTACTGCCTAAAACTTGGTCATCTGAAGTTAAAGTCCCTGAAACCAGGACATCCGAAGTTGGAGTTGTCTCTGAAAGCATTAAAGATGGAAATAGTGAACATACCGAAAACAAGAAACAACCTGCGGCATCCAATTTTGAAGCAACTCACATTCTCGCAACAAGTTCTGCTGTCATTAATGCAATTTGTGATCAAGTTGATGCTATTCCTTCACCTACTGTTAATAATATAGACATAAAAATTGTACCATCTCCTGTAGACAGTGTTGTTTCGGAAGAAAAGGTTTCAAAAGAAGAAACTTTATTAAAGGGAAATCGCGATATTGAAAGTAACAAACTGGCAACAGAAGTGAAAGCTGTTGTTGAAATTGAACAATCAGTTACCATTAAAAATGATACTAAACCGAAAGGTGTTCCAAGTCCCAAACCTTTGGAAATAGACCACTTAAATCATGTTCGTGTTGAAACTCCACCTCTAAAAACAGATGCTGCTTCTAAAAAGGACCAAGTTGGCATTGTATCTGTAGATGTAGCAATTATTGAACCTCAAGAAACAAAATTACCTCAACTAATTACAGGTACAAGTATTTCTACTGCCAAGTCAGCAGAACCTGCAACTCCAGACAAAATTGAGATAATAGACTCAGATAAAGCTATTTCTTCAAAACAAAATGTTTCACAGCTAGAACTTTCGCAGACACTTCATAATGGACTCAAAAAACCTTCCAAAGAACTTGGTAAAGAACAAAAAGATAATATTACAAGCGTTGATGAACAAAAAGAACTTCCTAAGAATTGTGAAGAGAGCCCAAAAGAACCACAGAAACAATCATGTGAGAAGCGGAATGAATTTCAACCAATCAATGCAGAAAACAGCAATCCCGCTATGAAAATGTCTAGCAAAGCAGAAAGCAGAGCTCCCGCATCTGAAGCACAAACAAGATCCTTTACTTCTATAAGTGATGCTGTACGTTTTAGCCTAATGGATATGGATGATGGAACAGACTCGGTTGAAAATCAAGTAATCTATTAACAATTTTTTATCTATTATTACAATCTCCATTATTCCAAGATATGTCTGTGTATAAATTTAATTAGATTTTAAAAGAAACATTCAGTGAAAAACTTAATTATTATTAACATATTGCTATATTAGTTTTAAAAAGATAATTACTTAATATGTTTATTAAAGTTAATTAGATGTTTATGTTTTGATCCAGATATTTTAAGATTTTCTAATAAATTTCTTAGAAAATGTATTCATTTTTTAAATCTGACAACCTGAACATAGTTTAGATCTGCAAGTTTCTGGTTTTCTGATTGCTGTAAATTATTTTATTATTTATTTTAGGAAAGTTCTGATATTGGAATGTATTTAATTATATTTTTTTGGTCAATTATTTAATATATGCTTTTAAATTTTAGGTTCTGCAAGCATTCCAAGTTTCTCATGAATCGGCTCCTGACTCTCCTTCCTATGACAACAATTCAAGTAATGATGGTGATGCAAGTGTTGCTTCTTCTGCTGTCATATTAACTACGCCTCAAAATACAACTACTACTGAATTGAGTGTAAGCAGAGTATCTCAGCGTTTTGAGGCTTCTGTGCATGCATCTCAAAATGAAAAATTTGTGGACTGCCAGAGTACAGTTTCACGCACCACAACGTGGGTTCTTGATGATTCTTCTCTGAATGAAACCTCCCAGGTCCTTGGAGGATCGAAATCTCAAGACGTTGACTCTTCAGAAGAAACTAAAGATGACGAGAGGCCTAAAAAGAAGAAAAAACGACGAGACAGGTGTGAAAGAGACTTAGAGGCTATGCATAAGTTTTGGTGTGAGATTTGCCACAAAGGATTCTTTTCTGCTTACAATTTGAGACGGCATTGCAGAAATGTACACAAAATGGATTTACCAAAGGGATCAACTGATTTACCTTTTGGTCAAAAGAGTTCCCCTGAGATGGCTTACGCTAATAATTCTCAATGTCATAAACAAGGGGAGAGTTCATCTTCTGATATTGTAACTCCTCCCAGGTTACCATATGCACAGCAAGCTTGTGTCAGTCCAAAGGGTGCAGAATTCGTATTGCAATCTCCTACTTGTGAAAATAAAAACCAAGAGTTTTCAATGAAAAGTGTATCAAGCCAGCATACAACTCATGTGACAGCCTCTGATTTTCAAATGCAGACGCCTCCTCGAATGCCAAGTCAGTCTCCTTCTGCCCATGTGTCAAATGTCTCTCCTGCAAAAGACTTCCGATTACCAGCATCAACTGCTGCCTCTCAAGTTCAGTTGTCTCCCAGTAAAATGACCTCTGCAACCAAATCCCCAACTTCCCCAAAATTCCAAAGACTACCAACTCCTTGCTCAACAGCTACAGTTCCACAGCTGGCCAAGGTATCCCAGCAAATTTCACAAATATCTCTCTGTGGACAGCCTACTCTTCAACAACAAATGCAGCTTAGTCGACTTCAGCAATCAGTTTTGATGCAACAACTTCCAGGTGCTTCCTGTCAAGCACAGCAGCAGCTCCAGGTTGCTCAGTGTCCTCACTTTCAAGCTAATAAACAAGCTGCCCAACAGAGTATTGGACAGCTTCAATTGATGCATCATGCTGGGCAGTTGCCTCAGGTTCAGCATGCTACTCATGTTGTTCCAAAGCAGGCACAGGTTCAACCCTATAAGAAGTGCACTGCTTCACAGCAGGCCTCGAAAATGGCAGACACTGAACAACTTCAACAAGCAGCTCAGTTGGCTCAAACTCAACAAGCAGCACAATTGGTACAAACTCAACAAGCAGCTCAGATGGCTCAGACTCAACAAATGCTTGCAAATCAGCACTTGCAGAAATTAATGCACCTTAGACAGAATGCAATGGTGGCAACTGGAAGTACTCCACAACTATCACTTGCAACTGGAATTCAGGGATCGCCTTCAAAAGCATCTGCTCAGTGTTTTCGAGCACAGTTGGCTGCGGCTCAACAAGTAGCAGCTGCTACAGCTTCTCAACAGCGCAGTCAAGGGACCACATATAGCTTAGCACCTCACAACTCTGCTGCTCATCAGTTCTTTCCACCTGGACAGTCTAATCAAGATCAGTCCAACTGCCCTCATGCCTTCACCACTCAAAATATTGTTGAGTTCAGCACTTCTGGTCCCTCTTATCCCACAATCCGTCTTTCTTCTGAAACAAATGATGGGTTGGAGGATTTGGAACAATTTCTTCTGGAAAATATGCCTTGGAGCGGTGAAACAGCTCATCCTCATGGTATTTCACAACAGACAGGAAATAGACCATCAAGTGCTGATTCTTTAACATTAGCCATTCCAACCTCTACATCACAGAATCGCACAGCAGCATCACAAGCTAAAAATAAAACCTCAATTTCAAAGCCAAAACCTCGTAAACCAAGTATACCCTCATGTTCAAAAAACTTGACAGGAAACCTAGGACGTGGTGTCAAGAAAAAACCTCCTTCTAAAAAGACATCCAAAAGTTCTGACACTGATTGTTCTAGTCTCAAACCTGATCTCTTTTTACAGACTGGCATTATAAATCAGCAGGCTCATGTGATGGATTCAATGCATCGACAGTGCAGTAAAGCGACTTCCAGTGATTTACTTTCTTCTAAATCAGCATCTAAGAATGCTGCAATAAGTTCTATAAATGAGAATGATAGTTCAGACAGTGTTCAGTGCATTAATGTAAATCTGAATCCTCATAGTAAAATTTGCTCCAACATAAATTTTAGCACATTTCCAAATGCTGAAAAGAATATTAATTCTTTCTGCAATACAGATCCAAATAGTACAAGATTATATGGGGAACATAACAAAAACTCTTTTTTAGGACAACGTAATTTAGTGAATAAAGATTGTTCAAATTTAGGAAACACTAGTATAAATTCAAGCCTCTGTGATACTGATCCACTACATGCTGGTAGTCCTTTTGCTTTCGCAGCAAAGGAGTCTGTGCCTAATTCTCGAACCGCGTTTTATCCAAATGAAAGATCTTTAGTGTGTCCAACTTCGACGGCTGATTTTTTAGGCCAGCGAAATATTGAAAACTGTGATTTAATGACTAGTGGGCAAAGAAATGTCTCCTTTAATACCCAAGACACAGCAAATAATCCCGGAGGACCCTCTACCAGTAGTGCAACAATTGATAGTACAAGACCAACTGTCTCAGACATACATGATCTTTTTTTAGGTGGAAAAACTGCCAACATTAATAATAGTGCAGTGAGTTTCAAAAAAGATAGTGGTGATATTGATTCGGGAAGTGTAACTAATAAAGTAAGTTCTCAAAGTGGTGTTACTACAGTGAGTAAAATTCCTAATTCACATACAAAGAAGGGGGAATCTGTTACTTCAAGCTTTAAAGTTACAGTTTCCGGGAAAAAGGGTGTGATTTTTTCAGATGATGATTGTGTTGCTCCTGAGAATGGTGACCATTCAAAGTCTCAAAACCTTGATGTGTCAAATTGTGCAACGGAATATCATTTAAAACAAGATGAAAGTGCATGTAACATGAGTGATAAAAATGTGGCATCTATTTTGAAAAATGATAACCTTCCAAATGATGATTCAAAGATCAAAGATATCAACTTCAATTATGTGTCATCTAAAGAAGAATTGAATAGTTCTGTACTGATTTCTGAAACCAATTGTGGAGAAACAGAAAATTCTCTTAGCGTCAGTAGTGATACTAATTTAAAGAAAAATTTAGTTGAATATGAATCAAATGAAATTTTATCGGACTTTGATAATCTAAAACAAAAATTGGTTAATGGTGAAAACAATTATTGTAAAACAGAAGAGAATGGTTTGGTAGATTCAGAAATCAAACAAAATGATTTAATCAATCAACTAATTACTAGTTCTCCTAAAAAGGGTGATACCATTGCTAAGTCAAAAGTATTAAATAAATGTGATAATGATTATCTGAAACTAAATTATGATAGCCAAGAAAATATTTCTAGTCATAAAAATAAAATCCTAAATGGAGTGAGCCATACTTCTGAATTAGTGTATTCTGAAGAAGAAAATGAGAACTCTGGAGGATTGAGACATATAACTCTAAGAATTCACAAAACCCAAGATATTGTACCTAATAACAATAAAGTAAAGAGCAAACAGAACTTGACTGAAAATTCTTCAACTGATGTTAAGAAAATGACTAAAAAGTCACATAAAAAGAAAGGCAATAATAAAATGAACTGTGAAGTGAAAGAACTAAGTATTAAAAAGAACCCACCTCCTAAATTAGACATCAATTCTAATATTCACAATACAGGAATATCTGATGTTGATGATAAAAACGCAGCTCAATCTCGGGTCCCACCGTTGTGTGATAAAAATACAGTTGAAACTCAAGAAAATACGGCCATTTTTGACGAAGCTAAACCTGCTCTCCCACCGGAACAAATATTACCAGGAAGACTGCGTTTGAGGGACACTCCCAAGACGTCTGTGAAAAGGACGTGTCCTTGCTGTGTAGAAAATGGGACTCCCAAAAAGTGTCGTACCCCTGTGAATAAAAGCCCCGTCAAAATATTCGGAACCTCTGGCCAAAATAGCAAAAGCAAACCGGATTCGAAGAAAAAAAATGCGCAAACCAGGAAAAAAGTCAAAGCTAATGTTTGTTCTTCGCCTCGACGTCTCAGGTCTCGTAATAATGCCATCAGTTAATCTGAGAGTTTAAAGTTATGTGATGTATGTTTAACCTAGTCTTTATTGTAGTTTAGTCGATTCATTGTAAATATATACTGTAAACTAACGCTTAATTGTTTTTATACACATGTACAGCTTTATAAATTTGGAAAACCTCATAAAAATGTTTTAATTTATGAAGAAATAATTTCTTTTACCAAATCTACTTCTATTTGGAACTTCTGGCTGTTGCAAACATATTTTTGCATCAAGTAACCTACAGCTGTCTTCTACAATTATAAAAATATTTTTAGCTAAAATAATTTTCAACTTAATTTAAATTTTTTTCATTAAATTTATTTCATACTTTTAAATCATCTACAGGATACTGTAATAATAGTTTTTTATTTTTAATTAAAGAAAGCGATTTTTTTGTGACTATTAATCTAACCAAAAGTGTTCTTTTTTTTTTTTTTGTATAAAAGGTGGTCTAGAACCTTGCCATTTTGAGAAATCATTGGCCAAATTTTAAAATTGACATGTAAAATAAAAAAGGCACTTTTTTATTTGAATTATTATGAAAATTTTCTGCTATCTGATCCTGATGCAAATTTTAAGAATTTCTGTTATTGCTTTTTATTGGGTCTTTTTTCAGTTGAGTCAATCATTCATTTGAATAGCAATTAATACAGCTCCTCTATCCTCAAAATGTAAAACTATTTTTTTACGGAACTGAAATTAATAATATGGAAAAATTTATTCAATATATCCATTCCCTTGCTATTAAACTTTTAAATAATGGTATAGTTATTTTTGCCAGGATTACACTGAACAAGAAAAACAACTGTTCTATAAATAATTAATAATTTTCTTTATGGTCAGAGGTTTAATGTAGATTTTAGTGTAATTAATTATGTGTTAAATTTTGATAATTATATTTTTTCAATGAGAATTTTTAGATTTAAGTTGAGACATATTTGATCAAATACAATTTATTTTTATTTTATATAATGTTGATTTTCAACCAAGATTTTGTTTTTAACCTTTTTATGTAATAAATTGTTTTTGAAAAAAAAGGTACCTGTTTTATTTTATTCTAACAATTAAGCTGACTAGAAAGCTTTTTTATTTAAAAAAAAAAAAAACTACTTCCAGCATACAGCTATATAAATGAAATGTGAATAAATTTCCTGCTCTTAAGACTTTGAGTTAAAGTTAATTCATAGAAAGAATTCTCAAAAATTCTTAATGAGAAAAATACATGAGAATATGAAATAATTTTTCTAGATTTCTCTGTTAAACAAGTGGATTGTAATAGAACTCATTCTTTTTCGTAGTTAAAGAAACTTACTGTATTCTAAATCAAATGGGACATCGTTAATTTTTTTTTTTTTTTTTTTGTATGTTATGAGGGGTTGGGCAATTAACTAAAGCTCTAGATTAGCGGTCGCCAGTCGCCAACTGGAGACTATTACATCGAAAGTGGCTACCTAAAAATCGAACCCCAGTCGCCAAATGTGGCGATCATAATTTTTCCTTTTTGTTCAACAAATAATTAATACTGAAGCTGCATTTCTAAAATAATAAAACGCTCCGATTCGATTCTGTCGGGAAGAAAGACTTGATGACAGTTGTTGCTCATCGGTGAAATTTTCCATCCTCCTCCGTGTGACGTAAATGGAGCTGGGCGATGAAAATCTTAAATGCAAATTTGATTTTTAAATTTTGCTTTACGATTTCGGCAATCTACAGGTGATTGAAATACATCTGATTAAGATCTCAACTATTCATTTAAGCAATTTTGATATGAGAAAATTTCATGAACAATTGTGGGTCGTGGGCGAGTCAAGAATTTTCCGAAACTAATAGTAGTTGAACTGATTGTACATAAAATAATTTTCTCCTAACAATAATGGCCAATCACATAATACTACATATTCAATCTTATCATGTCCAAAGTGTCATTAAAAAAAATTTGTGGAAAATCGCACTTTCTTTTTGTGGTATATACTGAAATTTAAAACTGGCTACTAAAAATCGAAATGTGGCTACCATTTTTTTTCACTCTGGTAGCCACTGGCTACTATTAAAAATTCCCAGTCTAGAGCATTACAATTAACACTCTGAGCAGAAAAAGTTATGCCCTTGCCCATATATTAGTTGTCACACATTTTGGTAACTCGTGACTAAAAAGTGTTGCACGACATTGTTCCGATTATGACTCCATGTCAAAAAATACTTTAAAATTTCAATTTTGGCGATTTAGTCTTAAAATAGCCAAAAAGGTTAAAGAAGGCTACATTCAAATATTTTCTCTAAGGTACCTAGATACACAGAGTAGTACTTTCAATCGATTTTGTTTAAAAACTCATGCTGCAATTAAATGTCTTAGAAAAATTGACAAATTTTGTTACAAAAAATTAAGCTTTCTAGTCAGTTGAGACATAATAAATAAGTTTTGTGTCATAAAAAAAGTTCCACTGTATTTTAAAGCCCATTTCACACCTTGTCACAACTACTTGCAACTCCCATAGGACACCGTGCATTTCAAAGATGCACTAAAGTCGTGAGATTTTTTTCATGCGAGCACGAAAAAGTCTCAAGTTGCATGTAAGTTTAGCCAATCAGAATTCAGTATTTTTTTGGCTGCATTGTGGCGAAATAGACTAGCCAACTGGTTGTTTATTTACTTTTTAAGACGCCAACTTCACTTGCTTGCATAAAATGTAAAAATCTGCGCAATTAAAAATTGATAGTTAATCGACGGCAAAAATGGAAATTGATCTTATTAAGGAAGTTCGGAAACATAAATTTCTGTTTGATGCAAGCAATGCCTATGGTTTGATTCAAGTTTGTTTACAAAACGATGAAACTTGCCAAATTCTGAGATAAATAATTTTTTTTGTGGAAACCCGAAAATCCAGGTTACCACAAGTTACGAGTTGCAGTTGCAAGTAGTTGTGCAGGTGTGAAATGGGCTTAACGATTCTATTCACAAATTACTATTAAGATTTATTTCGATTAACTTTATTTTGCTAAATCTTTAAAAATTGTCAAAAAAATCTATTTAAATCAAATTATTTTCTAGTTGAATTAAAGCTATAGAAATTTACCTTTATGGCATTAAATTTGTTATACAACTATTTTCAAAAATAAAATTTTCAGCCAAGAGATACTGGGAACTTTGTACCAAATTTGAAGTCTGTAAGAGCAACAGTGAAGTCTGTATATTTTCGGTTTTTAGCAATTCCTTTAACCCTTCAAGGGATATGCAAATTGGCTGAAGTGTAAACTTTTTTCACTGTATAAGTTTGAATTTATTTTTTTTTTCAGCAAATTTAGTTTCTTTACATTTTATTTGTGTAGTCGATGATTATTAATGACTGTTCAGCCCGATACTTTAAAATTCAGCTTAATTTTTTTTAATTGTGTTGCTGGAAAACCTAGTTAGTAACCAAGTGACGCGGTTATATGTCTGATACCTCACAGGGTTAAAGACATAAAAATGTTCTCTAGTAAAGCCGCTGAGTTGGCATGATTTTCTCAAAACCCTATTATGACTTCTGACTGATACTAGGAACTTGTCCTATCAAATTCAAAATACTATTTATTATAAGAATGAGTTGCAGATGGTGTGTCAGGCATACCTTATGTTTGAAAACCTCTTTTAGAATAGGTCACCGCCAAATCCTAAACATGAAGAAAACACAAACTTCTATTTTGGATTTTAGACCCGATTGCAATACTTTCATTTTTCATACTAAGTAATTAAAATTAAAAAAAAAAACTATACTCAACTCAACAATATAAAATTTTCTTTGTTTTGTAACTCAAATTTTTATTTTCATGGAACAAAAAAATGAAAAAACATTCAACTAAATACAAAAACTTTATTATTACCCTTACTTTTATTTTCTCAGTACATTGTGAAAAACACATGTTCAACTTTCATTGTTTGATCATGGAATGAATTAAGTAAGGTACTAAATCCAAGAAAAATGAAGCATGTTTAAGAGTGTATGGATTATTTTTCTACAAAGAGTACAGCACTCCATTGACCTTCTCGATGAGATCTTCCTTCTTCTTGCAGATGGCAGCATCGGAATCCAGATACTGCTGCTTGCCAATCTTGTTGGCAACTAGTCTCTCCACAAGCAGAGTTTGTTGCTGGAGCAGCTCTTTGAAAGCCTTGTCATGACGTTGCAGCTCTGCAACCTGAAAAAGTTTTTTTTTTAATTACAACTAAACTACACTCCTGGCCAACCTAAGTTGGGTAAATAGAAATATAGGGAGAAGATCCTTCCGCTCATGTAAAGAGTTCCATAAATGATTTGTGAACCCATCCAGAAAACATGTTTTTAAAACATTAATTTCGTTTAAGGTCTAACAGATTTCAATATTTGAGAAAATTTGGCAATTTTATCAGAATGAAAAGTATTTTGGTTAAATTGTTTTCAGATCACTTTGTGTGTAAATATTACCTTACAAGAGTTTCCAACCAACGGACCAACCGCGCTTTTCCCTCTGCCTTTTTACTGTTTGTTTTTACCCAAGTTACAGTGGCAGGGAGTGTAAGCAGTGAAATCATAACCCAGTATAAGCTTATTTAGATTTGCCCTGTGATTCTTGGGACACTTAATTATAAGGAAAGAGCTTAGCCTACATACTTAGAAAGCACGGTTCGAAATTCATGTCCGCTAGTAGCAAAATGCGACCAAATCCTACAAATTTGCTACTTCTAACTCATTTTAGTCCCAGTAACTGTGACTAGTTTTTATTCTTTTTAAGCGTCACTTTCAACTTTTAGGATGGTTTCTTAAGATCTTGCTGAAAATGATTACATATCTTGAAATCGCAAATCTTGGATGGTCTTGAATTATCAAAACTATCTTCCGATTCTGAAAACTCCAGCTTAAATACATACAATTACATCAAAGTAACTTTTTCCAAATAAATATTTTTCGCAAAAAAAGCTCCCAAAAAATTTGCTCCTAGGTTTTAAAGTTAGTAGCACACCACATTTCTCTGACTTTTTTTTCCATCAAATTTCTAACACTGTTTGAAAGTCAGTAGGCTGGGGTGCGCACTACACAACATG
This sequence comes from Hylyphantes graminicola, assembly GCA_023701765.1. Taxonomy (NCBI): domain Eukaryota; kingdom Metazoa; phylum Arthropoda; class Arachnida; order Araneae; family Linyphiidae; genus Hylyphantes; species Hylyphantes graminicola. The sequence continues at coordinate 50,914,695 of CM043114.1, forward strand.
GAGCTAAAGGAGGTAGGGTTTGTTCTAGTCCAATGAATGTTATTTATATTCTCTGTCAACAATATACAGACACCTCCTTCTGAGATGGTTACTTTGTAGTAAGAGTTGTTAGGTAAGGAGTAATGACTCAAGTTGTTGGCTGCTAATGGGGTTCCAGTTGCATGCTCTATCTTGCAGGTTTCTGCTCCATGGTGAGGCATGTTTCCATGCTTAAAAAGACAATTCTAGCCCCACATAATGTCGTAGAAAGCTCAACTTTAATACAAATTTAACCTTACAATATCTTGTAAATATGAAGTGCATTTTTTAACATGCAAGAAATGTTTTTATTCTTAATTATATGCATGCCTGGAAACACATTAATTGTTAACAAACTCAAAATTAATAATTTACTTTCAGTCAAACTCAAATTGTTAAGGTCACAAAGTTTCAATAATTTAAGCTTTTAGTTTTAACATGATTTACATATTATGCATTTATAGAGTAATATTATAGATTTATCGAGCAAACAATATTGGAGGAAAATTTAAATTAAATTCAGCAGTAAATCGTCTCTTAAGTTCCCACATGTGCTATCTAACTTTGCAAAACGGTAGAAATGAACTGAAGGGTAACCCTTGGCAAACTTTCCAAAATTGCGCCAAAAGTCGTCCGAAAATCCAATCAAAATTGTAGGATAGGTTTGAATTATCGTCACATTTGAGCTACACGAGGGAGAGTCGAAAAACCTGTTAATTTAACACCGGCTGTTCGGACTTTTTTGTTACATATCTCAGCAATACATTATGTAGACCAGTGGTTCCCAACCTTTTCTGTATTATCGCCCCCTTCTTTAAGTTGACTAACACACATCGCCCCCCCCCTTAATTTTTATAATTTGTCCAATTATAATTTGAGTGGTGTAACTAATAAAGCAATTTTATAATTTCAAACTTGTACTATCATATATAAAAACATCCAGCTTTATAGCTGGATGTTTATTTTTATTTTTAGCTAAACCGGATAAAGCAGCTTTATCCGGTTACTCTTAAATAAATCAAAACAAATATAAAGGTTTTTTTTCTATTTTTATTGAGATTTGTTCGAAGAATGAAAGTGAAATAATTTACTAAGATCTTTAAACTCAATTCTGGAAAATTTAAGAGAGTTGACAATAAAAATTAAAGAAAAAAATTGAATGCTGAAAACTTTTTTTTCTTTTTTTAAGTTCATGTGTAAGTCTTTGAGGCAAATGTTCAATTGATTTCTTGGTTTAGTGAGGAGCTGGATAACATAACTAACCCCTTTTTAACTAAATATATTGACGGAACGAGATGAGAGGTAGTTCAGCTTTTTAACACAGTTTAAAATCAGTGTAAATAAGTTTCACGCAGGCTAACTCATAACCTCTCTGCTTGAAAATGATTTTCGCCTCACAGTCATACTTCAAATCTACAAACTCCGTCTACAAAGAATTATCAAGGTTATCCACTACCACAGAATCAAAAATTAATGGATCAACAATAGAATCAGGAATTTTTAGCTTGGTCAAATACTCAAATCTTGCAAGAATGTCAGTTTGAAATTGTCATGGTGATAAAAAAAATGGAATGGTTTTACTTTACTATATGTGTGTCTTTATTTATTTCTTATATTTATGTGTCTTTAATTTCCCCCCTTTGAATACTCATCGCCCCCAAACTATTTATTGCCCCCTTGATAACACAAATCGCCCACTTGGGGGCGATCGCCCCCAGGTTGGGAACCACTGATGTAGACCGATATTATGTAACAAGAAAGTCTGAACAGCAGGTGTTAAATGAACAAACACGTTTTTCGGTTCTCTCGTGTAGCTCTAATGTGACGATAATTCAAACCTATCCTAACCCATCCTATCATTTTGGTTGGGTTATCGGCCGACTTTTGGCGCGATTTTGGAAAGTTCGCCAAGGGTTACCCTTCAGTAAATTTCTACTGTTTTGCAAAGTTAGATAGCACATGTGGGAACTTAAGTGACGAAATATAACTTCTCCTAAATAAACTCATTTCCAATTTTAAACACATTAAAAAGCATTACCTTTTCAGCTACATCCACAGAACCTTCTTGCTTCAATTTAGCCAGCAAGTCAGCAACAGCCTGCGATTCATTTTTGTGCTCGACATTCAGCTTCTTAACAATTGTTTGATAGGTGGATAAGTCCTTGCTGTGCTTAAATTTATTCAGTGCCTCATCAAACTTTGCATAAATAGTTGTTCGGTTGTCACAATAGTTGTGGATGGTCTCAATGTAGCCAGACACTCGAAGCTTACTTTCTTTATTCGGATCCTAGTTTTTAATAAAAGAGGATCAAAATATATTTTATCTTTATCAGTGAAAAAAAGTTTAACATTTAGCATCCATTTTTTTAAAAAAATGAACAAAATTAATAAAACTTCAGCTTATGGACAAAGGCAGTTTTCTGTCAAAATAATAGCAAAAACAGGAAAAAAACCTTTGTGGTTTTTTTTAATAGAAATACACAATACTTTACTCATAATTAATACAATGTATATTTTGTCTTTACTACTTTTAATTAATAAAATGATTAATACTTAATATTACTTCTAATTAATACTATGTTTAATACTTGACATTGCTTTTAATTAATACAGTGTATCTAAATATTACATAATAGTTAACCCATAATTGTTCTGTATTCTGTTATTTTAGTATCAAAGTAATTCGGGTTTTAAAAATAAATACATTTCATGATATTTTCATGAGTTTTATATAATCTTATTTGATGCTATTAATAAGTAGTATGTAGCATGCGTTTTGTTTAAATGTTTAGAACACGCAAATTATTGCATAATTTTTTTTATTTTTTAAATAAAAATCTGATTTTAATAAAATTAATGCTTTTATTAAAATGACATGTGCATTTTACACGGAATTACTACTTTAAATTTTTTACATGTGATTGAACAACAATAAAACTGCCAATTTTCAAATGACAAACATACATAAAGGTTTGAAGTATCTTACTTAAAATGGTGGAAAAATTACCTTTAAAAATATTTTTTCAACTTACCTGGGAAATAGTGAAGTCTAAACGCACATAAATGATGACAACTATGAAAAGGAGATACAGTGCAGCCACCACCAATAATGGTTCTTGCAACATCAAAAGCTTTTGATAATCATAATGAATCTGAAAGTCAATAAGCAAGTTAAAAATGTCTTTCTGTGGAACACTTACATTTGTATAAAGTTAATATCTAAAACAAAATGACTACTTTTATGCATTAACTAATATGGTTAACAGGATACCCACTGATAACTTCAGGAAAATTTATGAGCTTTTAAGATTTTTTCAGGGGGAAATTATGTATTTCTATCGGTATATATGAGCCATAGTTCCAAGTATAAAGAAATCTAAATTTATTGCCTTTCAAATCGCACATGTTGCCTGCAACACATAATTCAATATAAGGTGGGATTATAGCAGTGTGTCATTTGCTTGATAATGAATATGAATACAAAACAAGACAATAGTTGAATTTGGATTTTAAGGACCTTTCAATGGCTAATAGTAAATTTAGGGTCTTCTTAGAAGCTCTTAAAACCATTCTTAAATGTAGCCGAGAACCCTGATTTTCAAAAAAATAACAAGTGTAACAAGTTTCGCCGACGTTAATATTAACGAAACACACATGGTAAAATAGTCAAGAATCTAGCTAACCTCAAAGTCTTGAATGTGCTGCTCCACAAGATTTGACTTTTGCAATACAATCACAGGTCTTCCAATAGTATCCAAATATGTATAATGGGACTCATCAGACAACCGCTTCACAGCGTAAGGGGTTTTAAGCTTAATATTTCTGCAACAAGGATAAAATACATTTTAACTCCTTTAAAACAAAAGTCCAGAAGTATATTTAAAGAAATGCAAGACAAAAATTTACTTACTTGCTTCCTTCTGGTAAAATAACTCTTACAGTTGCATGATCAATGATACTATCATCAAAAATGTGATCCACAAACCTCATCTTCAAAACATATTGATCTCCTAAAAAATGAAGAAAGTCCTTAAAATGTTGCACACACCATAAACTAACGTTTTAAGTATAACATAGTTTTATTTACAAATATCAGAAATTAAATAGGTAAAAACACTTTTGTTCGAAAAATTTGAATTATTTAATGCACGCCCTTGAGCACAACTAACTTATTGTTGATAACTTATCTTTACGGTTGCTAAGAAGTACTTAATAAAAGTTAACATGAGGTGTTAAATAAAGCTTTATCATATCTAAACCTTTACTTACATACAAACTTACATGCTACAGCTTAATAATAATAAAGCTAAACCTTCTGCAAGAAGTAAAAACTTAAAAGAACAATTAATTCAATATTCTAGACCTACATATCCTAATATTTCTAACACTTAGAGTTAACATTTTTAGCTAAGTTAAGATTTGAACTTCAACTACCGTCAAGAAATGCGCACCATAATTTAAAAAAAACACGACATTTTTGCTTTTCTTTTCTCCCTGTTACTGCAGAAAATTAACATGTCTGCACAACGCAACAACAAACAAAACTGTGAACGCCTGACTAGCACCCAGGGATTTACAAGTTATATTTTTCTAAATTTCAAACAAAATATAATTAAAACCTAAGGCTCACCGCTATTGTATAGATATTCATAAGTAGGAACATAGTATCCCAGTACATAATGTGTTTTCCATCCCCCAAACAGCGGGAAACGTGGTCTCAGCTCTACTTCTGTGGAGTCTTCCAGCACCCTCAGATGGCTGGTGGAAATGTTACCAATCTCATCTCGATAGTACACATCACTTGCTGAGGCGGGTAATACAGTCTGAAAGTTTTAATAAATAGCTTTTGTAATACAAATCAGAGTAAGAAAATGATAAGTAGTTTAAACAAAAGATCTGCAACAAGAAAAGTTAATATTACTAAGTATTGTAACAAGAAATACAGAGGTTTAATGTGAAGCATAATTAACATAATAGTAAAAAGATACAAACTGGCCAAGTCGGGTTCCAGTACCTTATTTGTCGGTCCAGAGCCAGTTCTGGGTGTTTCCAATGACATTATCAGAGGTACTGTCCTATCCATTTTCAGGGATCAACAGTACACCGATTGGCGTAGACTAACCAATCAAAGACAAGCCAGGGAACTTAACTCGGGTTGCCCCAGCTCCCGTCATAATGAGCTTCTCGGGCTTAACCGTAACGGTATACGCAGGGCAGTAGGTTTACTCACTGGTCACTGCACCCTTAAAAGGCATCTTACCCTCATGAGGGTCCTCGATGACCCCACCTGCAGGGGCTGTAGAGACAAGGACGAAACGGTCACTCACATTCTCTGTGATTGCGAAAATTATGCAGCGCACAGATTTGAGCATCTAGGGCAACATTTGCTTGAGCCCTGGGAACTCCAGGATATTCCAATCAGATCCTTGCTGAATTTTGCTTCGGCAACGGGGCTCTTCCTATAGGAGTGAGGGATTTATTTCTTGGGGACAGTACAATAGACCCCTGGTCGCAGTGCTTGGCTCTAACAGAGCCCCCCTCCAATGTCATAAGTCAAAAAGATACAAGGTTTAACGTTTTATAATAGATGTCCTTTTTCTATTGAAGAAAGCATTTATTAATCCTATATGAATAGCATTAAATTTGATAAATAAGTATTTAGTTGTACCCCTTGTACGGTTTTCGAGAAAACAACATGTTCACTGTTCTAAACCTAACTTGTTTGAAGATCTGCTGCCAGATTAATAGCAAACGTTTTCCGAACCAAAGTAGGGTAGTGAAAAAAACTCAAGCAGCAATGCCCACATAGTTTTCTAGAAAGCTGAACAAGGGATCAGGAGAAGAAAGCGTTTTTGGAGCTGGTTTTGTGATCAGAATAACTATTCCTCCCCCCCCCCCCTAACTGGCGGCATATTCCATAGAACTGAGACATTCTTTATGACACCATCTAGGAGGATCTCAGTACCAAGTTTGACGCTCAGATTAAAACAAATCCGAGTTCCCTGTGGATATTAAAATATGCCAAGATTAAAATTTTCCGAGAGATACCAAGCCAAATGGGTACTCAGGGGAACCACACGAGAGTCAAACGATTATGTGATGCCACATAATCATATGACATGTGTGCCCACAATTTTCCCATCCACAAAAAATATAACTCAGCCAAGTTCAAAACGGTAAACTAGCAGTTATCAAGCGGACATATCATACCTCCACTGAGCTGTATATCATGCAATACTAAACTCAATTTACCTTAAAAGACTTGATAGAAGCTATGCCGCTTTGATCTCTCTGGAACTCATACCGCGAGAAAGCTCCCTTCAACAGCGATCCAGTGTGAGCTACGTCTACTTCTTCTTCAACAGAGATGACACCCCAATGGGACACTTCGATGGCTCGGTGCAGGTTAGTGACAGAAAGGAAGGGGCTGTTGTTTTCGCAGTGGATGGTCAGTTTGTTCTGGAAAACACCATTGTGGGAAAAATTATTTATTGTATTAAATGTTTTAGGATGAAAAAAAGGATTAAGATAAGCTCAACGCAATAAAAAAAATCTTAATTTATCCTGATTAAAGTTTAAATTTTCCTTCTAATTCTATATGACATACACACTTAGTGATAAAGAAAACCTTTTCCTCTTGTACCATTTTTCTAAAAATGTCAAAACCATGGTATTTTAATTCATTTAGTTTTAATATTCCATAATTAAACATATAATTAAATTATTAACTGCTGTAACTAAAACAGATTTGAAAACTTTTAATTTAATGAGTTGAACCTTAAAAAGCTTTTAAAGTTTTTTTTAAATAATTGCTTATAACTTATGTGCCCATTTTAAGCAAAGCTTAATGTGCTTGAAAATTAAAAATATACAGCATAACCTGCCGAATATTTTATTACATACTTAGATAAATCATACTTCAATCTTAATATAAAAATTAGCAATACTTAATATTTGAATAAGCAAGATTAACAAGGTAATTATACTTTGAATATTGATGCAAATTTTACTATGTATTTTCAAATAATTAAACGTTTAAAGTTTAAAATAAGAACGAATATTTTTGAAAAATATAATAAAGCATAGAAATAAGAAAAAATGCTGATATAGCCATACCAAAGTAAAGGGACTAATATTTTCATAAGGTCCATAAGTAATGACATTTTCGCTCTGGACTACAGGCTTCAGCTTAGTAAACGACTCGACTGATGCAGAAGGCAAAGTGACAACAGTAGTTTGGGCTTTGGTGGCATAAGGTGTGTAGAAATAATGATTTCCATGATACAGCACAAGCTGCTTTTCTGACTGGGTTATGCTGGATGGGTAAGGCACAAGGGCGTGGGTGTATATGATGTCAACACGAACAATTGTTGACTTTCCTGCAGCCAGAGGTGTTTTGAAGTGGATTTTGTAGTTGTCCTTGTCTTTTTGTTCACTGCTGTTTAAAAAAAAGTATATATTCAATTGGACACATTAATTATACAAAAATTGGATTTGAATCAAAACTTTATACAGTATTTTGTTGATAAATAGAATCTTTCAAAATTTAATTTCATAAAAAGTACTTGTGAAAAAAATTAATAGTAGTTTCAAATCAGAATTACTTTTGTTTGTAGGGGACTTCCTCTGTTTTTAAAGAAATTTTTCCTTCATCTTGTGTTTGCTAAAAGAAAAAAGTACAATAATAAAATAATTATAATAAGACTACTTATTTTGTTTACAAAATTGAAAATTGTAGCCACATCTATTTTTTTTTTCTGAAAAGTCATTCACCTGCAGAGTGTTTTCATTTAGTCACACAACAATAAGTTTACTTAAATCCCTTTGCATATAATTATACATTGAATTTAATATCAAAATATAAGATCAAAATCAAAACGTTCAGTAAAGTAAGTATAATTTAATTTTGTATAAACTTAATACTTTTTCATTATATATTCTAAATTAGCATGGATTCATAATTTCATTAATTTCTAAAAGTATATGCAGCTTTACTTAGTATCATTCGGTGACTACTAAACTTTCAGAGATTTATTCGAAATTGACCTTAGCCACACCAATTTCTAAAATTTACCTAGCAAGCTTATGTAGATTCAGGAGCACTCAAAAATAAAAATATAACACACAAGATAGTTGAAATTAAACTGTCTGAAGTACACCAAAAAATCAGAAAATTCTTTTTTTTTTAAATCGTTTTAGCTGTTTTTATGAATCACTTCATTCTGAAGGTTGTGGTTTTACACAAAATATTGAAGATGTAACAAGTACAAACAATGGTACAACTTTATTATGCAATGGCCAGTCTGTTCATTGGCGACCTTTGGCAAGCTTGAAATTGTGCTATAAATATTGAATTGTATTAAATATGAAGAGGAATCCTTATCACGTTTGTGTATTTTCTTTGCTTTGAAATAAACACCAATTGAGGCAGGCCATTGTACCACAGCTGTTTTCAGACAGTATGTTTAAAATACGATATTGAATCTCCTAAGCATTTATGATAAATAATATCTCTCTTAAATTACATGGATATCGATGATAGGTGCTAATAAAATCGTTTACCTTAATTTTGCTTTAGATATGTTATTATATTAAAAGTATATTTATGGCACACAATAGCACAAATATTTTGTAGGACACTGATACAATTTCAATTTAAGTATATATTATTTCAGTGGATTTTCGTCAGATTCAAGAACAGGAGAAAAGATGCATTTTTATTTTAAATAATACTTTCTGAACATCTGGTGATCCATGGTTAGCCATAGGATTAAAATAAATTATAATCTTTGATTTTTAATAATAAGAAACCAGATAAACTTTAAATGAACATTAGCAATACCACCAGGATTAAAACGAAAATGAAACTACCAGAAAAGTATCGTTTGCATAATTCACATCCTTAAATACTGTAAAGGTACAGTAATTTACATAATACATACCGATGCACCAAAGTAAGCTAGATTAGATTTGGTATCAGGCTCTAATGCATACAGAAACGATGATACCGGCGATTTTCCGGTGTTTTCTAACGTTAGTTTTACTGTTAGCTTTACTAGTTGTGTTGCGATGTCTATATTACGATCCACTTTGACATTAACAATATTTGCATAAGCCGAACAATAAAAGCAAAACAAACATAATAAAATAAATTTGGGATACATAATTATAATTTAAATTCAAAACTAATCGACCACGCGTCGATTTGACATCAACAGGCAGATCAAAATTTTGTGATGACGACAAGCTAAAAGGTTATTGCCATCACATCTTAATAAAGTATTATTACTGAAAATAAACCGTTTTCGTATTTAAAAAAAGTTAAATAGATGAATATTTGAATTTTAATAAGAAGTTATTATTTTTTTAATATTTTTATATAGAAATAAAATATTATGTATTTATTTAAAGAAATTGAAGAAGCGTACAACTAAACTTATTCTCAATTGTTTACTGAAAAAATTTGTTTTGTTTTCGTTTTCCCGAAACTTATTATCTGTCTTTTTTTGAAAAATAAAAAGGTTTTTGGATCATAAAAAACTACTGAATTTCGATTACTGTATCTTTATATCATGGGTTTGTTTGACAAGCTAGCCTACTTTCTTGGAATCAAAAAACGCGAGGCAAACGTGTTAATCGTCGGCTTGGACAACAGCGGCAAAACAACCATCATAAACCACTTCAAACCAGAAGAACAAAAATCCATGGAGATCGTCCCCACAGTCGGCTTCAACGTGGATCGCTTCAAGATGAAAAGCCTAAGCTTCACAGCCTTCGACATGTCGGGCCAAGGACGTTACAGAAACCTATGGGAGCATTACTATCCAGAAGCCCAGGGTGTAATCTTCGTAATCGACAGCAGTGACGCCCTGAGGATGGTTGTCGCCAAAGATGAACTCGAAATGATGCTCCAGCACAAAGATATCAAGGATAGAAGCATCCCTGTCCTGTTTTTTGCCAATAAAATGGACATGAGGGAGGCTCTGTCCAGTGTGAAAGTGAGCCAGGCTCTCGGTTTGGATCGTCTGAAGAACAAGCCGTGGCATATTTGTGCGAGCAATGCCTTAACTGGGGAAGGGTTGGGTGAAGGCGTGGAGTGGTTAAGTGACCAGTTGCGGTCTAGTTTGCTTAATAAGAAATGATATAAATACATAGTACAGTAGACTCCCTCTTAACCGGCCTCCGTTTAACCGGATCTCCGCTTTAACCGGGCTAAAAATTTTCCACCCTTAAAATGCCAAAAATAGCTAAAAATACAAGTTTTTGGTTAGTTCAATCGGTTTTCGGTGTCGTTTTTTAAGGTATGTAATCAAATGTGTAAAATACTACTAATAATATATAAAATAACCAGTAAAATGACGTCTTATTTCAATTGTACAATTATTTCATAAGGCAAGTATCATCAATAAACAAAAGTGCAATCAAATAACCATCTAAATTTCAATTTATTTAATTTCTCCGGTTTAACCGGATTTTCGTTTAACCGGCTTACCCTCGGTCCCGTTTAAGCCGGTTAAGAGGGAGTCTACTGTACCTATGTGTACTATTGGAGAATAGGATTAATTGTAGTATAAGTACAACCCTTGGCGATACTCAAATACTGATGCCTTAGTATCCAAATCCATTAGTTATTTTTATGTTCTTTGCCAGCAAGTGTCACATTTATTAGCGTTACACATATCTTCTTGATTTGCTAGTATTTTAGCCTTAATATAATGTTGTTGTTTTTTTTTACAAAAGTAAACTTTATTTTTAAATTCCTGCATTCTAATATTAATGTGCATTTGTATTTGCAGTTTAAAGGAAACTGGTGTAGGCAACTGATACATGGAAAGTTCAGTTCAAATTCTGTGAATATTTGCTTTTATATGCTAATATCGCCAAGGGACCCCATTCTGCATATTAACCAAAGGAAAAAGACCAATGTCTAGTGTTCTTGAAATAAAGTTTCTATAAACACTTTTCTACTTAAGAAAAGTCGTACACAGTGAAGCAAAATGCGTCTTTTTAACATTGGTCCTTTAAGTAATTCAGATATCTGGTCACTTTGCAAGGCGTAATACTTAGCAAGAAAAGCACTACTTATGTAGTTGTATTTGATTTTTTATGGTTTGTGTTACTTAACAATATTCAGATTCAATTGTGTGCTATATTTTATGCCTGTATGTTTGCTTATGCAAAGAAGTAAATACAGTAAACTCCCGATTATCCGCGGGTGGATTATCCGCTTTGCGGATTATCCGCGGGCCACGATCCCCCCACCTTCCTTTTTTCCTCCGAAAATTAATAATTTATTAAAACACGTTTTTTGGACACATTTTGTTTCAAAACTTTTTGGAAGAATGCAATCCATGAACAACGAATTCCTTTCTAGAACGATGTACACATTCAAAGAATGGCGAATACATATAACAAAAACAACAACAACAAATGTATTAAAATTAAGAATGACTATAGGAAACCTGTTGAGGGCCGTGTTTGGCCAGGTGCATATCACGAACAGATTTTCGTCAAAAAGCGTCACTTGTAAAATAAACTGCCCGTTATTTTAATTGAACTGTTTTATGTGATTTTGATAGTAGCGAAATGCGTGAGAAACGAAAAAAAGTTTTCTTGATAATTTGAGACAAACTAAAATTCATTAAAAAGATGGAAAACGGATTAACTAAAAATCAAATGTGTTTGCAGTATGTCATAGGAAAAGTGACTGTGAGATACATTTTAAAGTAAGTAAAATTGCACATACTATACAATTGCTGTAATTTACTTTTATAAAACCCAATAGGAATTTTGAGGATACATATTTTCTTCTCTTTTGCGGATTATCCGCTATTTCGCTTATCCGCGGATGCCGCGCCACCCAATTCCGCGGATAATCGGAAGTTTACTGTATATAATTAAAGATTTCGTTTGTATAAAGCAAATCTCTAAACGTACTGCATAGCCGGTACTATAAATCTTTTTTACATAAGAAAAACAATTAGTTAACAAATGTCTATGTCAGAACCCTTAAAGTCCTTTATCAGAAGAAAAAGGTGTTAGGTAAAAGGGCTTTTTTCCAATCAGAAATTACTGCCAAGTTATTAGTCGAAGAACAATACAGTAGAACCCCGATTATCCGAGTTAATGTGGATCGAGACTAACTTGGATAACCGAAAAACTCGGTTAATGCGAAAAGTGTAAATAAAGCAATTCTGTATGTCTTAATGTATACTTTAACAAATACAAATGTAATATATAGACCACGTGCAATTCTATGCATGATATTGAAATAGTTCTTTCACTTAAAAAGGTCCGTAATTGTTTTTTGTTTTATGTTATTTGGCGTTTCTCGGCAGCAATGTAAGAAAAGTAAAAGGGGATTATTGTTGGATTTTTCTTTCCTGACGGTTTGTGAGATCAGGTTCTGCTCAGAATTTTTTTCGGTAGTCGTCGGAAAAATAAAAAAAAAATAATAATAATAAAAAAAGAAATATTTTAAAGCTCGGTTAAGGCGGAAAATCGGATAATCGGGGCTCAGTAAATCAGGACTGTACTGTAGTTTGAAACACTTTTCTTGAAGGAGTACCTTTCCTATTGATTCTAGGTTTATTTAAACTCAAGGAATTATGTTTACGAAGATAATTCTTACTGGTTTCTTATAAACCTATTTGGAGATAAAAAGTTTATATTTTATTTCTTATTAAATTAGTAAAATATCAAATAATATGATGCAATGTAGCTAACTATAGCTAGTTTTGTTAAATGTTCCAGAGGAGAGGTTCATGTGCAATTTTTTAAAACATTAATTATTTTTATTGAAATAATACTTGAATATATTATGGCACAATACTGTGATGAAAGCTTTGTAGTCATTTTCTTTTTAGTTACTGTTGTGTCAAATTGTAATTTAAGTTATTGTTATTTTCTTCTTTAATTGCTATTTTTAAAAACTTACTTTAAATTAATACTGTTTTATTTTGATTTGTCAATTTTTTAGTAAAAACCTTCACATATTGCTTTGTTATTGATGTTTGAATGTTTTAAGTCTTCAAAGAACATTAAGTCATGAATGTTTTAAAAGGAACCAAAGTCTTCAAATAACTTTGGTTACAGCCATTTGCATATTGCCTATGAAGTATATACACCTTCATGATATAATAGTTAATGATAAAATAGGCGTTAAAATAGTATTTTTTATATTGTAATTATTTCTTTACCTTAAAAAAAGTATGGAAACTAAAATGTATTAATTATTTAAAGAGCATTTTTTATCACTAAAGTATTGTTATAATAACATTTGGTTGTGTGATGTAAACAAAATATATACTAGTCATTTATTTTCTTAATTTAAATGTTTAAGATACCGTTTTATTAATGTCTGGAGTTTTAGAGATGGGTTTTATCCTGATCAAGAAAATGAACTACAAATATTTTAAAAAATTACATATTTCAAAAGAAAAAGCTTTACTTTTAGATTAATAATGAAGACCGTATTTTTCTTATGTATGATCACAAGGTTATTGTTTATTAATTTAACTTTTTTTATATGAATGGTACCAAGCTATTCAAATTTTTATTGTGAGATTTTAATTTGGCTCTAAAGATAGTTTATTTTTTATGTAATAAATAAGGATGTGAAGAATTTTTTACTGAAAAAGAATATTTTATAATATAAAAAAAAGGTATATTGTATATTATCCGTCCATTTACTCTGTCAACTTTCGATCAGCTTTAAAATATGTATAAATGGAATTACAAATTTTATAGATGAAATGTATATGTTTTATAAAGACTATCAAGTTCTTTATATATTCGTAGAGTATTGAAGGTTGATTCATGCTAAAAAAAAATCAGATTTAAAATTACTCCAGTGTAGTTTGCTTATTTTTTAATATTTTACACTAGAGTCCTGTTTATCCGAAAATCGGTTTATCAAAAAAAAATTCCTTAGCCTTTCGGTTAAAATAAAAAGTGTATACGCATAAATAAATACACAAAAAATAAATATATACTTGCAAAGTTGGATTTATTTCTCAAAATATGCAGCAATTTTTTATTTTGGGTGCCGTACCTTTCGGATAAGCAGGGACTCTACTGTAAATCATTTGTCAATTCTCTTATGATGTATATTTTTTGTATTACTTGATAGCTTGATACTTAGCGAATTGGTTGTGGAAAAAAATATTCTCAAGTAAATCAAGCCTTTATTGTGTAAAAAAAAATATTCAAACCAGTCAAAAGTTATTATTTGTTAATTTTTATGTGATTTTATTATAGTGATTGTCATTTACATTGGGATCACAATTAACACTCTGAAACAAGAAAAAAATTATAGTATATACTTTGTATTAATGTCTATTTTACTCCTTGTTGATCAGATTTTCTTCTATGTTTTACATATTGATGTTTTGTTTTGTATTTTTTTATCAATAAAGTGTTGCACGCAATGGTGTTTCATTATTACAGAGAACAACTTTAGATATACTATAAATTTGAATAATTGCATGTTGCAAATGTTATATCCTTTTAAAAAGTCAACTTTATAAATTCCTTTTTTTAACTGAAAAGTTTATAAAATGTCTTCATAGCTTTTTTATTATTTACTGCCATCACTCAAATAACTTAAAATTACAGTGTCAGTATAATTTTTTAAAAAGAGAAGAACAAAGTCCTACAGCGGGAGACTGGTGCACAGTAAATCCATCCTCAGGTGCTTGCTTATAGGTTTTGTCCAATATCAGACTTTAACTAAGGTTTTTTTTTTGTAGCCTTTGACCACATTTTAGGTTTTTTAAATGGTGGTGCGTTCTTAGAAAATAGACAACTATTAAATTATGAGGTGATGACCCCCCACAAACGTGCCTTGAGGCTTCGTGCACGTGTTTTCACATTAAAATGCAGTAAAAAATTACGGGACGGGAACAGGAGTCATGTTGACAGAGACCCGCACTAGAATGTAAATCTAGTGCGGTGTTTTGCGTAGTTGCGATAGAGAAAATACAGGGTGGTTATAAAATAACGCTCCCTATTCGGAGTGGTCTGTAGCTTGAATGAATAATCCAAATGCAAAAAACTTTGAGACACTTACTAATCAAGAAGGGGGAAAATTATTGGAATCATATAAAACAAACTCGTCTCTTGACCAGGGTTCTAAAATACGAGGCGTAATTGGATGAGTTGGCCGTAATTAGCCATAATTGGCTACTCCTCGTAAGTAGTCGTAACTATAACCTTGGTCAAGAGACAAGTTTCTGTGTTACAATTCCATTCTTTTTCGTAATAAAGAAACTCGTCTCTTGACCAGGGTTCTAAATTACGGGGCGTAATTAGCTGTGTTGGCAGTAATTGGCCCTAATTGACCACGCCTCGTAATTTAGATTCTGGTCTAAAGACGAGTTTGTTTTTTATGATGATTCTTTTTTATGATTATTTTTTTGGATTTTGGGAATAGGGAGCGTTATTTTATAACCAACCTGTATGTCACACTTGGGAAAAATAAGGGTTTGGTAGCGACTTGTAAAATCACTGAGGTTAAACGGATTACGCACTTATATAGTTTACGGATTTTGTAGACGTACATAATACCTCCTTAATCCATAAAATTTTTTACGATTATTCTAATACAATTTTTTTTAAAAAGCGGCATAGACTACTCGAAGTCATTTTTGATGAAAACTACACAAGCTAGTGCACCTCTAGAGCGAATCGTCAAACAACCAAACAATGTTTTATCTCTATATTTTTTTTGCATCTGGTAGCTTTCAAGAAGGTCAACAAATAACTTCGTCGTCGTTAATCCGGCGGCGTAGTGGTTAAGGCATTGGCCTCTGGAGCTGCTGGGTCCGGGTTCGAATCCCGTTCAGGCATGGATGTTTGTGTTTGTCGAGCATATGAGGAGTACGTGCTCGTAAAATCTGTTGGGTCCGAAAGTCCCGTGGGCGGTCATTGCGCAGTTTCCCATGGGTACAGGTCCCTGAAGAAAATTTCCCTCACCTTCAGGGACATGTCTCAATTGCGGAGGTGGAGACAGATAGCAACATCTGTCATATGTGTTTGTGCGTGTCTTGTATTGTCCTACTTGACAATGGTTTATAAGCGGGTAAATATATGTCTACCAACCAACCAACTAACTTCGTCGTCGTCTATGGTCGCTATGTTTCGGTTGTAGCAGATAATTTACCCAAATTACATATAATATAAAATAAAAACCATGGCATCTGTTGTAAGATCCTTTTCTTTAGGAGTGCCTATACGAAATGTATTCAATAATTTAAATTACCGATGTGGTTCTGCTATTCAGACCAACAGGTAAGACAGTTTGCCATGACATTTCTTGGCTGGATCGCTAAACTGAAACTGTTTACCAAACACTTTCATCTGATTATATTAGTCTTATATTTAAATATAATTGTGTTTCTACTTATCCTGTAACTTATCAAACCGTCACTCAACAATATGCTTAATAGTATAACTCTTTGATTCAGTATCAGAGAATCGTAAACAAACATGAATCTATTGATTTCATTTATATATTTGTAAATAAATAATAGTAAATTATAAATATACATAAGTAAACATCTAATATACACTACTATGTATTCCTTTTAACAAGCGTTATGTTTCATTATCTACGAATAGTCTGTTAATTTTAACTCAAATTTTTTTTGCAATAGTCTGTTAATTTTAACTATCAAATTTTTTTTGCAATAATTCACGGTCACACGCTTGGAAACATTATTCTGGAATCGAGGTTCTGAATAAAAACAACAGTGCAAAGGTAGAGAATAGTTACCTTGTTTCCATGTCTGGTGCATTGGATAGTTGAGGTCTGGCCATTAACCTGTTAAGCTTTATAGCCTTGGTTAAAGTTTAAAAAATAACTTTCAACAGAAGCATTTGAATGTGTCAGAAATTGCCGAGTGCAGTACAGAACATAATGGCCGGTCTCAATTTGCATTTCATTGCTGAGCAACAGAGATGCCCAGATGTGGTAAACATTCCACTCCATATTTTATACTTTTCGATCTTACAAAAAGAACTCAGTTAGATTTTCACGCTCCTCAAAAGTCAGCAATGAACAGACCAGCCATTACATCATAAAAGGGCCCTCAAAGTAAAATCATTACTGATAATTAAAAAAAAACCAAATTTGCTTCTAAATAAGTTTTGAATTAAAGTTGCAATACTTCTTCTGAAGTCTTCGTTTAAGTTATTACAAAATATGATATTATACAGACCAGACCATGTACCTACAATTTTGTTCTCTAACGCTTAAAATCTTATTTAGTTTTACAGTTTCAAAAATATATATTTACTATCTTTTTCACTATCTCTCGAATAAAAATTTAATCAAATTAAATCCTGTTGAAATTAACTCCTTTTTGCTTTTAAATTGGAAACACTACTCTAGTAAATCTACTACTAAAATTTCATTGATAAGTTTTAGTAAAGCATTTGTATTCTTATTTAAATGCATTATTTTAGAAACAAACGCTGGTATCCTGATAGAGAATATTTGGAACAGTTTGAAGGTCCGGTCATGTACCCAGAGATGTTTCCTGGGGTGAAATGGCAACCTCCACGATATAAGGGTAAACCTTAATATTTCTTTTGCTTTTTCTATTTTTTTAAAATGAAATTTGTATTAATTTAGCATAATTTCTTGGTTTTTAGAAAATTGCATTTATTAATTTAAACTATGATAAACACATTAACGCTAAAAGTTTTATTAATTTTTGTATAATTTCTTGGTTTTTAGAAAATTGCATTTAATAATTTAAACTATGAAAAAAAAATTACATTGCTCTGTTCTTAAAGGTAGTTGATAACTTTTGGATAATGCATATCCAAATCCTAAAAATGCATTAAAATAAATTTTTTTTGGTTATTTTTTAATTGGTAAAATAAATAACAAAATGAACCAAACATTTTCATCTCTTCTTTTTTATGCCATTTTGTAAAAATTTTCAAAGTTTGTATTAAAAAAGTTTTTATTTGTTTCATAGAAAAAATGAAGCCTGCCGAGAAAAAAATTCAAAACATTACTGTGAATTTTGGCCCGCAGCATCCAGCTGCCCATGGAGTGTTGCGTTTGCTCTTGGAATTAGATGGAGAGGTATGGCATGTTTCTTACAGGACCAAATTTCTAAATAGGCTAAGTAGGCTGTAGCCTAGAGCGGCGAATTTTTTGGGGCGGCATATTATACTACCAATTAAAGTGGCATTCAGCATAAACAAAATTATTGCAAATATAGGAAAATTTTTAAGAAGGAAACTATATCTATATTTATAACGTATTGCTAATAATGCTTCGTAGCAAGCATGGTCGCTGCGATTGCAATTGCACTCCTTCCTTCCAGATTTCGAAGTTGAAAAAAAAATGGTAGAACTCTTTAGAAAATTCTCCTATTTCTCTGCCGATTTAGTGTGTAAAGGTACTGCATATAGATGATTCTAATATGTATCTATTTTGAACAGCACATACCACTCTATTTTGCAGCTAACCAGCTACTTTTCCCCAGAGAATAATGTGATAGGGGCGGCAAATTGTGATAGCTGCAGCAAATCAATCGTAGCCTACAGGCGGCAAATCTTTAAATCTGGCCCTGGTTTCTTACAATAAATGTCTTGTTTTTAATTGTAAATAGGATTTTTATTATCCTTTAAAATTAGCATAGAATCTATAAATTTTAAAACTTATGTCTAAGGTCTTAGATGGGCTGAGTTTTTTTCTGTAATTTTTGTACTCACTGTGTGAATCCTCTTACTGAACATGCAACAAAGTCATCAAACAATAAATTGAAAATGCAATGCTCAAAAGATCTATTTTTCACCGCAGTTTATCGTAAAGAAAAAAAAAGTGACCACTTTCTTTTCTGTTTTGTTATTAATATACATTTTTTTAATGTACCACCAATATTTATTTTTGGTTAATATTGAAAGTAATTGTTCAGTAATTGAGTTATTAATTAGTTAAGGATTTTGCCTCTTATGATGATACACCCTAAATTTGAAATTTATGAAAACATATTTATCCTAAGAAATTAAAGTTTTTAGTGTGTGATAGATAGTAGACTGGTATCAGATTATTATTATTATTTCAGTCTTTAATTTGTATGTATATTGAATGAAAAACTAAAGCATATATTTTCCTTTAGACTGTTATAAGGAGCGATCCTCACATTGGTCTTCTGCACAGAGGCACCGAAAAGCTCATTGAATACAAGACGTATACCCAAGCTCTTCCCTATTTCGACCGATTAGATTATGTTTCGATGATGTGTAATGAACAGTGTTATTCTTTGGCTGTAGAAAAACTTCTAAACATCGAAGTTCCACCTAGAGCAAAGTGTATTCGAGGTATCAATCTTAATATATTATTTATGATCCATATAAATTTACTTATCTTGTTTTTTTTGGGGGGGGAGGGATTTCAAATTTTTTAATGTATTAATAAAAAGTGCAATTTACAGAATAAATGAGCTTACAATTTATATTAAGTAATTAAAGTTAAATATTTATGTAAGAAATTTGTTTTTAATGCAATTTTAGAGAGCATACACTGCTCAAAACAATTAGGGGAGCACTTTGCGTACTTTTGCTTACCTGTCCAGTTCTAACTTCTTATTTCTTATTATAAAAATCTAAAATTTGTGAAATCGATTCCTTATGCATCCAGATTGAAATTTTAAAAAACCTGGAAACAAATCTGAATTTTTAAACTAAAATTTAAGGGGTAAAAAATTGGAATCATAACTTTTGAATAAATTATAACAACAATTTTTTCAAAATTTTAATTGTAAAAAAAGGGTAAAATCACATTTTAGACTTCTAAGAGTGCAAGCGTGAAGAATTTAGGGTCAATTTATTTCATAAAAGTTTTTGGGAGTTAATTTTATTTTACAATGTTTTTCATATTTTCATTCAATTAAAACAAACAATATTTAATTCTTCAAAAGACATGACTCTTCCATCTAACAACAAATAAGTACGAGTTCAACTTAATGAGCAAAAAAATCGGAAGCTGATGATACCAAATGGAATCATTTGGGGCGAAATGGTTTAAACCATGCATTCTCCTAATTGTTTTGAGCAGTGTATTTACCTTTGTTTTGGTGCAGTTGTTTTTAAGTAACCAAGAAGGTTTTTGGTTTTTGTTAGGTACGGTCTATTATAGTAGTAAGTTCCAGCAGAACTCTTAAAAGGTGCTGGGAGAGTATTCTCCAAAAAAACTTACGCTTAACGTGAACTTATAGAATCAAGAAGTACTTCCTGATGAATCAAAAGAAATTCTCCTACACCATAAATAAAAAATGCTATTCCTTAGAATCGTCCCTTTAATGTGGAATAAGCTTTTGCTGTTACTGCCTATAAAATGTTATCCAACATATTGTGAATAGATTAGTTCTACTTGTTGAAAATGTTATTAAAAATACCAATCTGGTGTATGCTGTTTAGTTGTGGTAAACTTAATCTGAAAACTATTTAATTTGTATGTGCAATTGAAAATGTTCAAATTA
Organism: Hylyphantes graminicola; assembly: GCA_023701765.1. Taxonomy (NCBI): domain Eukaryota; kingdom Metazoa; phylum Arthropoda; class Arachnida; order Araneae; family Linyphiidae; genus Hylyphantes; species Hylyphantes graminicola. The sequence continues at coordinate 50,935,214 of CM043114.1, forward strand.
ATTTTTATGCAGTGTCCCCTTAATTTGACCAAATTGTGTTGTGAGATTTTTTTTCCTATATTTTTTTATTCGATTATTATATAATGTGCTCTTTTAATTTTTTTATTAAGAAAAAAAAATTATATTCTCAACTGTATTATAAAATGCTTTCTATTTCAGTTTTATTTGCTGAAATCACCCGTATTTTGAACCATATAATGGCTATTGGAACTCATGCCCTTGATGTTGGTGCTTTAACTCCCTTCTTCTGGCTGTTTGAAGAAAGAGAAAAGGTTTGCATGGCTTTCAATGGTCGCTAATTTTCATAAATTATTTCATTTTTAGTATAGTTATGTTCACAGTATTCAAATTCGGCAGTCTCACATGCCCTAATAGCCTTATTTTTAAGCTTTTATTTCGTAATAAAACCTATCAAATATTGTTTTTGATACTGCCATTCTTGTATAGTTAAAAAAAATTCTACGTAACTTTCTTAAGGACTAACAGGTACATCAATCATAGTAAGTCCAATCATGATAGAGGGCTGTAGAGCCCAGTAGGTAAGCATTTGCCTTGCATGTAAACAGCCCCCGATTCTGGCCCACACATCACCAAAGTTACTGCCGACCTGTAAACAGTCTGTGCAGAAAAAAAAGTTAGATAAATTATATACCTCTGCTGAGGGAGTATAATTTAAAAATGATTCAATGTTCCAGTACTGCATACAATGTTGCTCTTTAAAGTTGTGCTGGGTGCCTACTCAGGTGTTGGCTCATCACTTGACTATGGATCTAAATTACAATGCTCATCACCAATAGCCCTCGTGTAGCTCGGGTGCAACAATTATCCAACTCAACCCACTGTCATGACGATGGCTATAAAGTTGTTGGGTTCAAAATCATATCCAAAAAGAATTGTCAAAATATCAAGATTTGTAAACTCACTTTGATGACAGATCAAAATTATCATTCTTGTTGTGAATACCCAAAGTGTAGCTCCCTAGTACAAAAATATCAAACCAATATTTCTCTGAACTGTCTGAACGATGCAGGCACATAAATCTATCCTGGGGCAATTTTTTCTTTACCACATAACTTAAAAAAGACTATAAAATTTATGGAGGCTATTTAGGTTATTTACTACAGAAATATAATTTTGTTAAACGTTTAAGTTAATAAATTGAAAATTTAAATATCTTTTCTGTGAAAACAATTATTACATTTTTATTATTAAGCTCTAGATTAGCGGTCGCCAGTCGCCAACTGGCTACTATTACATCGAAAGTGGCTACCTAAAAATCGAACCTCAGTCGCCAAAAGTGGCAAACATAATTTTTCCTTTTTGTTCAACAAATAATTAGGAAGCTGCATTTCTATAATAATAATAATAAAATTCTGATATAATGAGAAAATTTCATGAACAATCGTGGGCGACGTCAAGAATTCTCCGAAACTAATAGCAGTTGAACTGTATGTACATAAATAATTTTCTCCTTTCAATAATGGCCAATCACATAATTCTAACATGTTTGGTATATGGTCCTTTTTTTTTACAGTCAATCTTTTCATATCAAAAGAGTCTTTAATAAAATTTTGTTTTGTGGAATATTGCACTTTCTTTTTGTCGTCGAAATTTAAAATTGGCTACTAAAAATCCAAATATGGCTACCATTTTCTTTTCTCTCTGGTAGCAACTGGCTACTATTAAAAATTCCCAGTCTAGAGCATTAATTTTTATATACTTCTTTTGATTTGCACCTAGATGATGGAGTTTTACGAGCGAGTGTCTGGGGCCCGTATGCACGCTGCTTACGTTCGACCTGGAGGGGTTAACCAAGACTTGCCAATTGGACTTTTAGAAGACATTTACGAGTTTCTTTCAAAGTTTGGACAGAGGCTGGATGAGACGGAGGATTTGCTGACTGACAACAGAATCTGGAAATCAAGGACAATCGATATTGGCATCATTTCTGCAGAAGATGCGCTGAATTATGGTTGTAGGTAAGATAAGGAATTTTTTACCTTAATAGAGAAAGACCTATGTTTATTTTGTCGCTAGGAAGATTTTGGGAAACACTTCTTCACTTGAAGAGAAATACACATTGTCAAGTCCACATCATTAAGCAGAAAAAAACCATATATAATTTCATTAAATTCATTTTTCATTAGAGCACAGTGGTAGCGCTTCGCATTACCACGCCACAGGTCCGGGGATCGCATCCCTGAATGGGCACGTTTGACCCATCCTCTCATCTCTTAAGTGGGTCGATCTGGGTACCAAGCGTGCTTGGGAACTAAACAGTGAGAGTTCCACATGAGGCTGACCACCTTACTGAGACATATGCCTAGCACACCAGAGCCCTAGGTCACGAAAGCTGAAATGGGCACAGCAGGACTTGGCCCAGTAATGGGCTGTTGTGCTGAGGAGTTTAGTTTTTTCAGTTAAGGAGAACAGAACGATTAGTGATTTAAGTTTAAATGCAGTAAATTGCACTTTATTGTTTTTGCTTATTGAAATTTTCTCTTTTCTAGTGGTGTAATGTTGAGAGGATCAGGTATAAAGTGGGATCTTCGTAAAACTCAGCCTTATGATGGATATGAAAACTATGAATTTGATGTACCAATTGGTACTAAAGGTGATTGCTACGATAGGTGAGTATATATTATAATTTCAACAATAAATTGATTTAAAAATATGAGTTGAGTTGAACTCCATCTATCCCAATTGAGACTGGACCCCACTTGGATAAAAAAATTGTGATGCTTGTTTTTGACTACACTACTTGCCAAGCTAAGTTGGGTAAATAGAAATATGCTATGGAGAAGATCCTTCCGCGAATGTAAGGAGTTCCATAAATTATTTGTGAATCTATCCAGAAAGCATGTTTAAAGCATTAATTCCATTTAAGGTCTAACAGATTTCGATATTATTTGAGAAAATTTCGCAATTTTATCAGAAAGAAAAGTGTATTTTTGTTAAATTTTATTCAGATAATTTTGTATGCCTTACAAGTGTTTCCAACTAACGGACCAATTGCGCTTTTCTCCCTGCCTTTTTACTCTTTGTTTTTACCCAAGTTTAGTTGCCACGGAGTGTAGATGCACTGACTAATCAAAACAAACTATGACAGATGGGGAAGCTGAAAAATCCCCTGGAAATAGCAGTTACTTATCAACAGTTTGAGAGAGTAATTCATCATCTGAATAATTATTGATTTGAAACAAGTTGGTTTGTTACAGAATCTGTCACTTACACCGCTTCCACACAACATTTTACACTCAACAGGAAACACTAACACCTCAAAAAGAAATTCGCCAAACAGGGCCTTTGGCTAGTTCTAATTCAAACTTTTATAAGCAAAAACTAATAATTTTCTTTAATCTTCTTTTGCAGATTTGATAATTAATCTTTATCGTTTGCTAATTTTTTTGAACTTAGAAGAATAGTGATGATTTTTTTTAATAAATATCTTTTTGCAGTCACAAGTTTACATTTCGAAAAATAAATTAGTAAAATTGTTGCTTTAAAAATAAAAGCGAAAATTTGCATATTTTTTATGCAAATTTCGAATTTTTTATGCATCTTTCTTCCCAAAAATATAACGAACCATTAAAATAACTTTATTGTGCTATTACAACAATCCAAATTTAACTGTTACACAAAAATAAATATGTTTTTCAAGAATTTTATTTTTATTTTAAATAAAGTTTCTCGTACGTTTGATGTCATGGCAACAGTGAAAATATTGAATAAAAATGGAATTCGCATGTTATTTCAATGTATATTAAATTTTTAGTTATTTAAATTTTAAATAAACTTCTAATTTAAATTTTTTAATGAAATTTGGAATGTAGCCTAAAATGATTTTTTGCTTCAAAATGACGTATCCCACTTGTTTGTGAGACTTGCGGTTCGTTCTGTGAAAGTGGTGACGGACTGACAGACAGACGGACAGAACGATTATAAAACCTTCCACTTTATAAACGTAGTGTGGAAGCTAAAATCAGTAATATGAATAGTCAGTTTGGATAATTCCAACTACTGCTATTTAAATAAAATCTTATTTGTTTAAATGAACGAAGTTTTTATTTTTTTTATTTTACATTGTTATTATATGCTTAAAAACAAATTCTTTGAAGCACTGGTGGCCTTACGGTTAATTGCTTGCATAGAGTTACTCCAGTTAGATTTAATTTCTTGCTGGTGTAAACCTCTTGTAATTGTATCACAACATACTACTTGTTACTATGTAACTTGTTAAATTTTTTCCCATTTATTTTAAATAGATACCTTTGCCGTGTTGAAGAAATGAGACAAAGCATGAGAATCATAGAACAATGTATCAATAAAATACCCCCTGGCGAAATAAAAGTGGATGACCACAAGATTGTCCCGCCAACAAGGCATGAAATGAAGGTTAGTTAATTAATCTTTGTTATTTCTTCACTAAGAATTGGCTTAAAAGTTTTTAATATAATAGTTATTGTCCTGTATTTTATATGTTTAAAACTTATTTGTTCAACTGTATACTTATGCATACTAAATAATGTTAATGTAGACAGGGTCAGATTTAAAGATTTGCCCCCTATATGCTACAATCGAATTGATTTTTTTTTTGTTCGTTGTCTAAATGGTGTTTTTCCTTCCCCCACTTCCGTTGTAAGATATCCCAGGTATAGGTTTCTCGATTATTTTTTTCTGTCAACATATTAGAAACATCTATGTAACTTAAAACTCTAAATCGAAAACAAAATAATAGGCAAATTTTTTCAACTGTTAAAATTTTTTCTTTCAACTTCCATATCCTGGGGTGAGGTAGCAATTGCACTCGCCGCAGCCATGTTTGCTACTAAATATTAGTACTATACTATAAATATGTTTACAGTTTATGCATCAATATAAATTTTGTATTTTCTTTCTTAAAAATATTATTATTATAATTATTTTTTATGCAGAATGCCACTTTAATTGGTCATAAAATTTGCTGCTCCCAAAAATACGGGGCTCTATGCTATAGCCTACTTAGCCTATTTTGAAATCTGGTCCTAAATGTAGGCAAATTACATTTATAACTTGCCTATTACTGATTTTTTATATTCTCATGTAGAAGTTTATTCTATCTCAATACCTCTTGAAATAGCCAAGACAACTTGGATTAAGCTCTAACTCAATGTAGAAATGAAGCTATCATGAAAATTACCTGATCTTAAAGTTATGAGATTTGAATTTTATGTAGTATATGCAAAACGTATTTTAAAAAAAGTTGATATTCATAGGGAATTTAATTTTTGAAATATTCACTATATTTACGACTGCTTATTTTTTTTCAGACTTCCATGGAAGCTTTAATACATCACTTCAAGCTCTTTACTCAAGGTTATCCAGTACCTCCAGGGGCTACATATACTGCAATCGAAGCACCAAAGGTAATTAGTGTAGTTAACACTGCTTCAGAAAAATTAGTGTAGTCAAGGGGGCGCTGAACAAGGGGTCTCCAAACTCAAGGGCCTCAATGTTAATCCAATGGGGGAAAAACGATTTTCTCCGCCACATTTCTTCGGCTGTATTGAATATTTTTACAAAAAGTTTTTAAATAATAAGTGTAGATAACTTACAGGTCTCTATAATCCCACTTTTTGAAATGGCTTCGAATACTTCTTGTGAAATTATTTATTCAAAATTAAAAAAAAAATTTGAACCAATTTCAAAAAGTGGTATTGTCGGGACCTGTAAGTCAGCTACATTTATCACATAAAATATCGCTTGCAAAATTATGGATGAATGACGGAGAAATGTGGAAGAGATTTTTTGTCTCCTTAGGATTAACACTGATGCACTTTGCTTTGGAGACCCCCGGTTCAGCGTACCCATTCCCCCTTTAAGTTCTCCAGATGAAATTACATTTTGATCAAATCAATGTTGCTTGTTCTAAGTATAATGTAACTGGAAGAATTGTTCAATTCTTAAAAGTACTAAGAAAATTTTTGTTTTCGAAAAATGATTTTAAGGACCTTAAAAAGTCCATGATATTTGTTAGAAGTTTTATCTTGAACATGAAACAAAGTAAAACATAAACAAAGCAAGTAAAAAAGTAAATTGTTACTTATTAAATATTAGGTACTAGATACATTTAAGGTCCAATTTTTTTAAATAAACAATTTTTAAAAAAAAATATTCATAATTGATTGTTGAAATATTTCAATTCAGGTTATTAGTTGCATAAGTGCAAAAAGCATCATATAAATCTTTTCCATTTGTCAATGGTTAGACAATATATAGGACCTTATTTTAAAAGATATGTTAATAACGAAGGAAGACATATCATTTAAAAATGTGCATAACAGAGAAAAGGTTTATTGAATATTCAAACAAGTGGTCGCTTATTTCTTTGATATGTAGAATTGATAGAAATCATCAATTACATAAGAAAATGCAATAATAAATATGAATTAAACAGTGCTAACTTGATTATGATGTTACTTAGTCTCGAAAGATTATGATTAATATCTGACTTTGACTAACTTTTAATATGTGTTTATCATATATTTTATTACAGGGTGAATTTGGTGTTTACTTAATCTCTGATGGGTCTAGTAGACCATACCGTTGTAAAATAAAGGCACCTGGCTTTGCTCACTTGGTAAGCGTTTTTAAATTGAATGTTGGACAAGGCTATAGTTACAAAAAAAAAGTTAATGTGATAAGGCAATATAAATGAATAATTTATAGCATTTTCATTTGTTTGAAAGTTTAAAGCATTTAAATATAAGATTTATCAAGTAAATTAGAGCTTACATAATTCTGCTAGTGATAAAAGCTTTATCAAAATTGTTTCTAAAGCTTTTTCAGTGTTACATTTTTGTTTGTCGTTAGAATTCTAAAAAAATCAGCGCACACAATGCCATTTACTAAATTTTGATAATATGGCATTTAAAAGTGTACCCAACAGATTTGAAAAAAATATATTTACATTTATAAGAAAAATTCTTTAAAAAATACTTTCAAATGAACAGTAAAATTTGTTTAGCGTTGTAGAGTGAAAGAGAGTGAAGAGTGATTGATTTAGAGTGAAAATGAAATCAGTATTTTTAATTAGTAAAAAATTTATAATTTTAAAAGTTTTGGCTTATAGGTTCTTATTGTCTCAATGTTAACCAAAACTGAAAGTTTCATCCATAAGCATAACATCTTTGTGTTTGCTAATTTTAGGCTCTTCTTGACCACATTGGGAAACGTCATATGTTGGCCGATATTGTTGCAATTATTGGTAAGCATTCAATTTTTGGATATAAGACTGTACTTGCATTTAAGTTTTGATACATAAAATTTAGCAGAATAAGCTTTTCAATGTGTTTATATATTTAGAAATATACAAGCATTTTTATTGTAAACGAAGTGTAAATTTAGTACCAATATAACATTAATTATATTTCTAATTGATTGATAAAAGTATCAGATATGGGCTATCATTACATACTATGCTAAATATAAACAAAACTTCACTTGGTACATTTACTGCAAAAAGCTTTTTAACCCACATTTTATTTTAATAAAATTTTGTCAATTTAATTATAAAGTCATGCAGATATGTTTTTAATTGTCTTGTGTATGAAAAATTTAGTTATATATCATAACTGGACAAAGTAATACAGTAAATTCCCGTTACAACGAAATTCAAGGGACCGAAATAGTTTTTCGTTATAGTGGAATGTTCGTTAAAACGGAATTTCACGAAAAAAAATCTTAAATTCAAAATGCTTCAAAAGTCAATAAAAATATACAAAAATTTCATTAATATGCAAGTTACGATATTTGTATTTTAAATAATTAAGTTTTAAATAATAGATAACTAATTATTAATAGTTTATAAAAGTTGAAGAACAATAAAACAATTAATAGAACAAACCTCGGGGGGAAAACATTTATTTTAGCTTTCATGTAAGCATGAAATCAGAATGAGACAGAGTAAAAGACAACCTACTCACACTAGAAAGAAAAAAAGTGAAGAAAAATACAAAACGGACGTGTCTATCCTTTCCCCTTGGTTAAGGTTAAGTGTGTAACAAACCATTAGACATCAAGGAATAATTTTCTGTGACAACAGAGGCAACGGTCGTTCTCATTCTTAAAAAAGATTGCCTTAGTGACAAAAATAAAGTAACGCCCATGTACACAAAGTTTCAAGATCTATTCCCAGAAACAACAAAATCTCAAAGTGTCACAATGACAGGCTATCATTAGAGAATTCTAAAGGGCATTGTACTGGTCAGGTCACTCACTACAGATGTTTGAGTATGAACCATTGAATAGAAATTTCGGCCATTCTTAGGGGGTGAGGGAAGAAGCCAGATAAGAAGAATAGAAGAATGGTTATCCCACCCTCCCCCTTTTCCTCCGAAATGACAATAAAGTGCTAGATACACCGTTTTAAAACTTGTTTGGCGTCTTTACAAAACAGCAGAAACAGAAAAGTACGGAGTTACCCGCAGAAAAATCCTTCGTTATAATGAAACTAGGAGTTTTGAAAATTTCGTTAAATCGGAAATTTTAAAGCATTATTCTTATGGGATTTCAAAAGGGACCGAGGATTAATTTCGTTATACTGGATATTTCGTTATAATGATATTCGTTATAAAGAGATTTTACTGTAACTGGAATGCATTAATTGCACTTTTTAAATTATTGTTGTTACATTAATCTTTCGAAACTGCCTGGAAATGGGCAAAAATGTATGCTTGTTTGTATAGCTCTAATTTTAAATTAATTTATTCTAAATAATATGTTTGGTTAAAAATAATATAATTGGATTTATTTTTGAAGAGGGAAACTTGAATCATTACCAAATGAAAAAAAGTACATTCTAAATAAAAATGCTTTTATAAAATTCTAAAAGCGTAATGTTATAACAAAAAAGATTCACAAAATACGGAAAAGCAAGGTGCAACGATTGGGAGGTTAAACTTAAATTTGAAAAAACACATATACCTTTATTAGGTGCCCGTATTCCAAGCTAATACACATTATTTTATAAAATTGCCTGCTTTGTTTTAAAATTTAACAATAAAAATGCATTGATAAAGAGCCTTTTTATATCCTAAATGTTTTTATTACATGCATAAATTTCATTAAGGATACGTCAAACACCCTTCAACCTTTCACTTTCCATGTCAAGTCTATGACACAGTGTTTACAGCTTTTTTTTTTTAAATTTAAATTTATAAATTGCTTTTGGTATAACAAAGTGCAGTAAGTTTACAAAATATCTTAGTTAAGCTTTTTCATACTATCCTGTCAGATTTTGTAAAAAAAACACAATAAAGTTTGAATTTCATATTTAAAAAATCTGAAAAGATAAAATCAAGAGAGCCTATTCTAGTATACAAAGAAAACTATGTGGACTTCCATATGCAAAAAAACCCTAGTTCATAACTTTAAAAACAGCTCCATAGCTTTAACATGATAAGTAAACGAAGAAAGGTGCTTGACTTTCCTTAAAAAAAAAGTGATTTTATTTTATAATTGTATGAATACTTAAAAAATCTCTTTTCAGGTACACTTGATGTTGTGTTTGGTGAAATTGATCGTTAGTTTTAAAGATTCAAGATTATGTTAGTTCATATAATGAAATATGCATCTCCTAGTGTAAATAAATTAAAACGGAGAAATAAAATGACTTTGAACATTTGAATTTAGATAATATACAACCCTTTATTTTTAACATATTATTAGAATAAAGAATATCACATCACTTCATAAGTGAAAATTGATGGACATTTTTGAATTATAGTAGAAACTATCTGCGATAGATTCCATATGTTTGAAATTTTTATATACTAATTATGATCTTGAAAAGTCATTTTACAAATGTGGAGTAGGATTTGGGAAATTCTTGGTCATTTTCGTTTTTTGTATTGTTTACCTCCATTTCAAGCAAACCTAAATCATACTTTCATATTTGGTTTGATTTTTTTTAAAGAAAAATTTGTTCTGTGAAAAAAAAAATATACCAATAATTTCCCTTTCCTACTTTAAATATTTCTTATTCTCATTTCTGATATTCAAACAAAGTTGTGGTCCAATCTTTGTAAATAAAAAGTGTTAGGAACTTTTGCATAATAAATTATTACATACATTTAATAAAGTTATTTCAGAAGTCATAAAACTAACACAAAATATAATCATGCATGTAGAATACTTTAAAAAAAAAACGATATAAAAGGTTAAAAAGTGGTAATAGAACCTTATTGCAACAGCATTATGTTAAACTCAAGAAGAGAAAGCAACAAGCCATCACAATTATACTACACAATTTGTAAACATAGTAAAATTTTTTGTTTTAATTTAAAAGCTCACATTTAAAATGAGTTTCTAAAAACAATAAGTGACATTTGTATATCCTTTTGGATTTATATACTTCAATGCAAGGCCAAATTAAAAGAATCAATTGCACTGTAATGTTTAAAAAATTATTTTTTGTTTCGTCAACAAATGTATTCCTATCTTGTTTTAACGCCTGCTTTGAAGTTAGAGAAAATGCATATAAAAGCATTTTGTTTTCTTAAATATATAAAATAACTAATGTTTGACATTAAAACATGGTGTGAATTGCAAAGCATTTGTATAAAATATCACATTTTTTTTAGCATGAAAATCAAAACAAAAGTTTATCAAACAAAGCTAGTTTTTCAATCATAGTTAGGGAATGCATATAATTATATAGCAAATAAAATGCAACATATGTGGTAACTTGCAACATATAAGGAATGTTTAAAAAAATATATATATACTCTAGAAAGTAGTAAGTCTTTGGAAACACACATCTTATGAATTTGTACTTTTAACCCTTTGAGTCCCAAAAATTTACTGTACTACAAAAACATCTGATATTCACAAAATAAGCTTATTTTAGATCAAATATACGAATTCCATAAGAAAAAAATTCATTTAAATTTTTATATGGCTTTTGAAACAATGCCAAAAAATTTTTAACTGTGGAAAACAACAAAATAAAAAATATATATATATTACCTAAAAACACTTCGAGTTATATATTTTAAGGTATCTGACCAGATTATAAAAAAAAATTAGTAATTATTTTAACCGAAATAGTTTAAATTGCGTTTTAAAAATGTGGAACTGAAGTGAACTTATCAAAAATCAGGAGAAACGCTTGTTGACTATTTTCTAAATAAAAAAAATAGTTCTGACTTCTATTGAGATTCATGTAAAATATTTTCTGATAGAACAAAGTGTGAAGAATCGAATGATGTGTGAATGGATGTCATAGCGGGACATAAACATTTTGAAAAAAATATTGAAAGTGATGATGCCAAATGGCATCACTGGGACTGAAAGGGTTAAATGTAATGTTTTCTTTATTTACTTACCATTTATTTTTTTTAGCTGCAGAATTTTCCCCAGTCCCCTTTCCAATATTTTTTATTAATCTTAAAATTAAATGTCAAGTAAGGCAAATAATGTTTTATAAACAGTCATTAAATTAAACAAAAACAAATGAAGAACATAGTTATGAAAAATTTATGTAGAACAAAATATCCTTAAACAACAGCCTGGAAACGGACAAAAATGCATGTTTATTCCCTTAGCATAAAATTTTAAAGTTACACAAAGAATTAAATAAATTTTAAATTGATATTTTTCCTCGGAAATGATAGTATACACAGTCTTTGTTAATGATTTAAAAAGGGTATTATAATAATCAAGACGTAAAAAAAAGTCAAAACTAGTTTATTTTGCTAGCATTACCTATATATATATTTAGAGATAAATATCTATTTTATTTATTGAACTTTAAAAATTTCTCTTTTATATGTTTAAAGAGAAATTACAATTGTATACAAACATTCACTATAGTGGTGAATGAATATTCACCTATTGACATTATAGCACTTTTATATGGACCCTTTAAGCGCTCTAATAAATATAAGCAATTTTCGCTTATGTTTTTCATTTTCTCATAGTAAAACGTTATCGGTATATTTATAAAGATAATTATACAAAAAAATATTTAATCGTTGAGAATTATTAGTCAGCAAAAATAGCAACAATATATTAAAGGTATTAATTTCCTACTAAATAATTAATATGACTCCTAACTAGCGTTTTTTTTTTATTACTTAAAAAATATGAATTTACAACATTCATTCTTATTCTAACAGTTCTATCAGTCAAAATTAGATCCTGACTAAAGGAAACAGTGACAACAAGCAAGTTGTATCTAGATCTAAATTAAAATATTGAGTATAAAATAACAAGTAATAACTCTCACAAATATGTACATTCAAGATGAATATGGATATTTAATATACATTTAAAAAATGTCCAAAGAAACCCATACAGTTAACAGTGTCTCTTTTTCTTTGAGTTTTTCAAACTTCAGAAAAGGCATAAGATTTTAAAGAATCACACTTCATATGATGCAAGGTTTTCAATGTTTCGAGGAGCACTTTGGCAAGGAAACACCCATAACAATGGAGAACCTAAAAAAAAATTGAGTTTCAATAATTAGTATGCAAATATTTCTTGAAACTAAAAAGCCATGATAAAAAATAAAATCAATTTTAAATCAGCAAAATAATTTCAACTTAATAATTAATCAAACAAATATATATTTATAAATTTAATAACTTCTTTTGAGAAGCAAAAAATATTAAGGTAGATAGGTAGGTTTGAATTATCATCCCACAAGGGCTATTCGCGACAGTTGTCGTAATTTAGAACCTAAGTCAAGTGACGAGCCGACACCCAAGTAGGCACCCAACACAACAGTGAAGAGCGACATCGTAAGCAGCGTTGGGACTTTGGAGCATATTTAACATGCACTCCTTCTACACAGGGTACTATTCGTAGGAAATTTTTGGCTGCACAGGCCTTTTATAGGTCGGCAGTTATTTTGGCGATGCCCAGACCCGAACCTGGGACCTTCCGCATCCAAGGCAAAAGCCTAACCGATTGGGCTCCTCAGCCCCTAAAAATATTAAGGATCAACTATTATGCTATTAATATGCATATGCAGATCCAAGTGAAGTGTTGTTTTTTTTGTTTGTGAATAAGCATGAAAATTGGTCGCAAAACTTTACTCCCTTTTAAATTTCTAATTATTTTTACACAGAAAGATGTTTTTGTGTGTAATGTTAGATTTACATAGGAAAATAAACAGCAGCAACAAACAAAACAAAACCCTTATCTCATGGTAATGGTCAAAGCAAAAATATTTAAATATTTTTGGAAAAATATCGGATTTGCATTGCAAAGCCGGTTTCACATTAAAACTGGTTTTAATAATACCACATTTCGATTTTTAAAAAAAGATTGAAAATTACCTCGTCCAAAAACTTCACTAAGTAGGGCCATTTTTGGCTTTCGTGGTCTATGTGGTCCTTTCTTTTGTAAGTGCTCAATAGCTGTCTCATCAGACAATATTGCCTGAAACTGAACAAAAGATCATAACACTAAATATTTTATTCAAATAAGTCATTTCAACAAAATTCAATGTTTGAAAATCTTCCCAAATCAAGAGATGTCAGTTTCCTAGCCTAATATAAATATTAATTTTAAATTCACAAATAGGGTTGTTTCACGGAGAATCTGGCAATAGCTCTGCGGTCATGTTTTCCTTACTCTTGTTGGTTGGTAGACCTATATTCAGGTTAGTGTACTTGGTTAGCACACAAACCTGATTATCTCTACCAACCAACCAAAACAAAAGTTCAAGAGTAAGGAAAGCAAGACCGCACAGCTATTTCCAGATTCTCCGTAAAACAACCCCATTGTGTCAAAGAATTGCTTTAAAACGTTCGCAATTTTTTCCACCAAATATGAAAATAATAACAATCAGCAAAACAAATTTGAAGAGAAAATGTCATATAGTTTATTTAATTATTAATAATAGGTGCCATAGTTTATTAACAGAAATTGACAAGATTAAAAAAGTGAAAAAAGTTAATAATTAAATTTAAATATATTTTACTTTAATTCTTTTTATTCTGTAGTTAATACCACTTTCATAGTGGTGAAAAATGCATAAATTTTAAAGCAATTCTATGACAAATATTATTTCGATTTCAAAAAAAATTGGAATGTTTCAAGTCTTGAGTGGCAACATAAATACAGAATATAAATTCTTTCTCCACCATCGATTGGTAATCAATGTCAGGTGGGAAGCCACCAATTGGAGAATTGATAGAAGGGAACACAGGAATGAAAGCTAGAAAAATATACATCACCTAAAACAAGCCAATTCATAAGGTCTACAAGACAGACTCTCCATCTTACAGTATGTATTTTTATATGAAAACATATTTTGTTATTCCACTAAAATAAGTACCTGATCACACATGATAGCAATCACAAAAACTCCGAACAGAATGCTTTCAATCAAAAGTAGAACTGTATGTATCCTAAAAAAAATAATACAAAAATTACTTTCTAACAGTTAAAACTTTAATGTCAGTAAAATGGTAACATATTTCGGATTTTGTCCGAATTAAATTGATTAAAATCACAATAACTTGTAAATTTTTTAACATTTATTAGGAGAAAATTAACAAATAAAAGGTTAGGTATATAAAAGTTTGAAATGAAAAAGTTATATACTTACACACGATGCTGCCGGTAAATCATTTCTTTTTTGCATTCTATACAATCAGCGGTCCAAGAAATCACAACCATAACTACTGAGTACAAACTAGCTAAACCTGAAATGAAATAATAATAATAATCTATAAGTAGCATGTGTGATAATTTAAACACTAGAATTAATAATTATAACTCAAATTTTCCCATACAAATACAGTCGAACAACGTTAACACGAACTCGAAGGGAGTTCTAAAACATATCATGTTAACTGAATTTCATGTGAACCGTTAAGAATTTTTTAACATTCAACCAGTAAATAGTTTTAAAAACTTACTATCAAAAAAATAATATTACTTTATGATGTAATAAGCTTATAATACAATCATACAATAAAAAATTCACAATTAATATAGTTCATTTGGAGTAGTGCATTATAGAAAAATTATAAAAACTCTTTCTTGCAGGTTTAAATAATATTGCTGCATAGGCCGCTTCAATTTTATCCCAATTTTTTAAAATTGTTGAAATGGTTTTTTAGCTGCAACACTATATTTAGACTCTCCGGCCCGCTGGCGCAGTGGTTAGTGTTCTAGCCTTTGGAGCTGCTGGGCTTGGGTTCAAATCCCGGTAAAGGCATGGATGTTTGTGCTTGTCAATAAATGTTGCTATTTGTCTATATGTTTGTGTCGTCCTTCTTTGTGTGTCTCTTGTGACTGTCTCTTCTGGCGAGCTGGGTAATGGGCTATAAAGCCTACACTCTCCCTTCTAGAGGGCACAATCACTGTCATATTTAGACCCAATTTCCACTTTTTATAAACATTTGTCGCCAATTTCATTAATTTTTTTGTTTTGTTTCTAAAGGAATAGACTAATAGACTGCTGCTTTCGATTCATTTTGCATGAAAATCAATAGGTTTAAATACTAACCTTCATTTGTTCTTTACCTTTAACTTCCGTAGCGAAACACCTAAGCTTTCATGACATAATGGATCATCCTACACTTGTCAAATCCTTCATTGGATTACATTTGACGTATCATGGAAGATCTCGATTTTCACAGAACCAGAAGTAGAAAACCATACAGAAGACTATTTTTAGAATGTTCGTTACCAACTTTGTTATGTTTTGTTTCATTTTAATTAAAAACTTCGAATTACAAAGGGGAAAAAGACAAATTCAACCATTTTGTTTGGGTTAAGCGCAATTTTGCCTAAACCAATTTCACAAAAATAGATTTTTTGTTAGCATTTTAAGTTTATAGACTAGGGAAATGCTTTTAGTAGTTTATCCTAAGCAAAATTTTATGTTAACCGAGTTTGCGTTAACCAGGTTCAACTGTACTTGTTACTGCTATAAAGTTAGAAATACAAAGTAAAAAAAAATATTTAAAAAAGACTAATCAATAAACTTACCTACAAATATCAAGAATTGTATGAAATACTTTTGGTTCAATTCACCTACACAATTGTTGATCCTAAAATTAAAAATATATATAGTAAAATTTATAGTAAAAATATATAGGGAGGGTGTTAAAAAATCCTCCTAATCACATCATGTGATTAATGGACGCCCCCAAACAGAGATAAAATAACTCAAATTACCAAGGGCAGTGATGGTCCATTCTCCGAACACAGCGCCTGCATATTCTACAATGGTGAGCTCGAGGTGGTCTGTAGGTTTCACATCTGTTACACACAGTCCAATCCTCCTTTTAAAATATAAAAGAACAAATAAGTATGATTAAGCAATAGTGCTTTTAAAAATGATTTTTTTAATAAAAAATTGATTTTATTTTTATGACGTGAAAATTATGTTTTTATAATTGAGTGAAAAAAAATCCTACTTTTACATTATAATTTCAATATCAGACGCGTGCAAAAAGTTAAACTTTTTGAAACAGTGATAAAAAGTACTTTTTTACACCCAAAAGCAGTGAAAAAAAAGTATACTTATTGTTACTCTCTTCATAAGATGTTCAAGTAAAATTTCTATTTCATAAAATCCAGCGATTTATCGATCTGCTTTATTTAAAAATATTATGTGCATGAATCATTTTTGAACCAATCATATTATTTTTCCTGCAATTATAAAAAAATAGTGTATGCATCGCTTGTGAAAAGTAAACTTTTAAAAACATGTGTTATTATTTCACTCGTTCATGATATAAAATGGGAGGAATTTTAGTTTGGAGACCCATGGTCATTGGGTCTCATTCGTCCGTAAGCATACTATACTTTGTTTTAAAAAAATTATAAGTCGCATTTTTCGGTCTGTACTGAATATTTTTGCAAACTTCTTTTTATGATAAATGTAGCTGACTTACAAGCCTCTATTTAAATCCAACTTTTTTTAAATTGGTTCAAATATATTGTTGAAAAATCATTAATTGAAAATTTAAAAATTACATTATATAAAAAAAACCATTCACAAAAATATTCAATACAGCCGGAGAAATGTGGCATAGAAAATATTCTTTCATTGAATTAACACAGAGGAATTTCGGCTTGGAGACCCATGGTCTTTGGGTCTCATTCGTCCCTACGCATACTTTGTTAATAGGAGATCCAGCACCACTGTGCATATCAGAGAAATCCAAATTGTTGTCAGGAAACGGGACCATTCCAGGGTCTGAGAAAACTGCACGCATGTGAGCCATGATCAGTAAGAAAACTATGATGTTGAAACAAACGACGTTGAAAGCTCCCCATAAACTGAAAGAGAGAAAACATACATTTATTAAACTTGTAATTAAATTTATACTTACATTCAGTTGTAAGAATGTCAAAGTAACAACAATCTGAGATTGATTTAATATTTGCTTAGGGCTGAATAGCGAACTATTGACAGGGCTCGACTTACAACTTCAGGGGCCCAGGGCACGAGCGAATTTGAGGTAACCAAAACATACCTCGATAAAATATTTGCGTGTATTTTCCAATCTTGCAGTGTTTACCAAAGCCGAAGTAATTAGCTTGGAAAGCATGCTTAATCCCCCAAAATAACTGCTTTTCGCGAATTGATTAATTCAGAGTTTAAACACAATTTCACAGTCAACTTTTGTTTCATGAATTAAACTTTTTTGCATACTTCATATCAAAAAAATTTGGGGCCATTGTATTAAGCATAAATGTTCAGGAGGAAAATTTGGGACCCCCTTAAAGTGGGGGCCCCTAGGAATGTGTGGCAACAGTTTTTATCCATTTAGATACATCAAATTTTTAAATATCGTTACAAAGATTAAACAGATTATTTGTTTGTTACAATTTTAGAGGCACAGGAGTAAAACTATATCTTACTATGAAAATTTAGTTTACCAGCGAGACATACAAAATAAGATACTTTATATTTAAAGCACCAATGGGGTTGTTTCACATCGTGAAAGGCAATAGCTTCAGCAGTCTTGTTTTCATTATTTTGGTCTGGAATTACTTGTGTTTTGTATGAGTGTTTTCTAAGAATATTTTACATATTAAATATTTAATATATCAACTTCCTCCTGTGCTGTTTGTTGTTTAAATTCTTCGTTAAAGAAAGCTTGCATAGAAAGAAAAGCTTGTTTTCATCTATGACAGTCATTTTGACTGTGAAATCAATCAACTAATGAAATATCATGACATGGGAAAAATGAAAACAAAACAGCATTAGATCATGCGAAACAGTCCCATTGTGTTAAAAACTCTTGTAAAACTAGATCCACATAATTAAACGTTGATGCATGCAATGAAAAACTGGCTGAATTTTTCACAGGGTACTTCAATAGTTAAAATACAAATTTTGATTGCCAATATATTATCAGGTTTAAAAAAAGGGCATTTAGGCAGTGGCCTCTTTATATATTAGAGGAATTGGAGAAAGAAAATTTAACTGCAGTCAAATGCAGAACTAACGGTTTGGGGACAAAATATCACGGCCGAAATATCGCGGCCAAAAAGATCGAGCTAAAAATCAAGTTCAAATTTAAAACCTTAACCCATTATACCCCCCTTGTGTCGTGACTAAATGGTCATAACAAAAAAATGCATAAAAATGAATAACTTAAAATACATTTTTATAAAAATCCAGGCTCGAATAGGTAAAACCGGACTTCATCACAATTTACTAGATTAGTAATACCATTTTACCATCGAACTCCATTATATCTATTATAAAAATCAAGTTCAAATATAAAACCTTAACCCATTAAACCCACCTCGTGACTAAATGGTCATAACAAAAAAATGCATAAAAATGCACGACCTAAAATACATTTTTATAAAAATCCAGGTACTAATAGGTAAAACCGAACTTCATCACAATGTACTAGATAAGTAATACCATTTTACCATCGAACTCCCTCTCACTGCCAAACACCATAAAATCCACTCCATTTTTACTTTACGGCGATATTTTGGGCCCGCGATATTTTGTCCCATTACCAGAACTAACATATCTTCATATAAGTAAAAACAACCTTTTGGCAATGCTGCATCCAGACAGGTTTAACTCTGCATTATTATTTTAATAACATGATGACAAGCTTCTGACTCCTCAAAACTATTTTTATTCAATAATCAGTGATTTTTTTTTTCAAAAATTTATTCTCAAAACACGAAATTTAAAACTTAGTCAACCAGAATTTGAAGGAGATTACAAACTGACAGCACAACTGTTCAAAGTAACAAGCACATTAAATACATATAAATAAATAATGAAATTTTACTACCTCGTTGACATAGTTGGAATAACCATCCATTTTACAACGGCGTAATCGGCATAAAATACGGCTAAATAAGTTAAAATCATGCAGATTATGCCACAGGGATCCAGCCTGAATACTGCCATTATAATAAGTCAGAATCTTCATAGCATGAAATGATTCATTATTCCTAAGCAATATTTAAACCTTCCTAAACTTATCATACCACATTATTGTGATGGAATCTATTATTACACTAAATTAAAGTATAAAACCGATAAACAAACAAAAAAGCGAAAGTTTGTTAGCAGACAACTCGCCTAGCAGCCATAATTTGATTTACATGGTTACAGTGTTGTTTACGACGTTGCAAAAACAAAACATACCGAGAAATAAACAAAAAAAAAATCTATAAATATATTGGCGGCAAAAAACAAAGGGGAATGTTTTAATGAGAAGTTACATTCTAGGAATGTTAGTTGATAGATAAAAATATGCTTTTAAAACATAAAATTTCCAAAGTTATTTACACCATGATCACATGATGACGCAATAATTGATGTCAAAAGTCAAAACCAGAACACAAGTCAAGAAACTACTGTTTTGATTTGTTCTTTAGGATTTCAAGTTTCGTTTTTTTCCCCTTTTACTCGTTTTAAAATAATTGATCTGTTTTATTAACATTGAAGACTTTTATTAAGGTAATTTATTTCCTATTCAAATATATGTTACTGATATTTCAATGAATTATCAAATGATTACGATCGATTTCGCGGTGAACGCACTTCCTCATTTGAGTCATCTATTATTTATAAACCGATTAGTAATCTAATCAGACATTCGAGACCAGACTAAAATAGTCAAATTTGAGCTTGTTCGTATAAAGTTGTTTATTCTTGACTGTTTTCCAGAATGGCAGGTTATCCTAATATACCCAATAATGGTCAATTTCTTCCTTCGCCAACTTCAGCATATGCACCTAGAACCCCTCCACCACAAAGAGGAAATATTCCACCAGCAGTAAGTTGAATTGTTTGTACTTACTCAAGATAATAATTATTAAATAATATGTAATGGTATTAAATCAGTTATGTAAAAGTTTTCACTGATATTCTTTTTTTCTTAAGTAGCATGTATACTTGAAAACACACAGAATAATCCTACAAACTTATGAATGAGTGTCTTCCTTAAGCAATATATAGCACAAATACAAATAGTCTACATACATTGAAGTAAGACAATATTAATTTGAGGGATAGCTATGTTATAATGTTCATTCTTGATTTGGTTACATGCCAATCAATAAAATTGCCTAAATGTGGTAAACATTCCCCTTTATATTTTGTACAACTCCATAGGTACAGCAACCAATTTTTTAAGCTCTGAAAAAAAGCAGTAAAATCTACAATAAAATGAACAGACCATTATATCATAGCAATGCCAAATTGAATTTTGATGTTAGGATATTGATTGTTACGATTTTAAAAATAATATAAAAAAGTGTGTATAATAACTTTATACGGAGAGAATGATATTATCAGCAAACCTTTCAGCCAACACCCTAAAGCCTAAATGCAATTTTTTAAAGCTTTAATAATGTATCAGACATTCTATAATTGTAGAACAAATATTTTTATTTATTTATAGATTTATTTATTTTATTTAAATATTATTTCTCTTCTCATTACATAAATTATATTTTACAGGCTAGTTATGTTCCACCTGCTCCTTCCCCTTATCCTGTTGGTGTAAGTATTGCATATTTTTCCAAATTAAATTAGAATTGAATGTTTTTTTTGAGCCAATATTCATAAGATGTTTAAATCTTATGTGGTAGCAGTTCTAAGAGTCAGTTACTGTCGCATACCTACCTGTTGTTTTATTGTATTAATGTGTTTTTTGTTTACATGGTTTTTCTTATTTCAGGGAATTCAAGGTAAAATTTCCAACATGTCTAAGGAAGTTGGAGGTTTCTTAAAAGGACTGCAGAAAGTTGGCACCAAAGCTTTGAACAAAGTTCTAGATCACCCAACTCTAGTAAGGGTCTTTGCTTGCAAATTTTAGTGCTTTGTGCAGGTACATTAATTTTCTTAAGAATAGATAATTAGACTATTAAAACCTTATTTACATACGGTGATGCATAAATTATTGTATTGTTATTATGTAATTATCTTCTACATTTTTTAAGTTACTTAATTGAATTTCTGTAGTTTCAGAAAACATTCAAGATTTTTTTTTTAATTACATTGATTTGTGTTGTTGGTTTTAAGCAAAAAATCGTTTGATTCATTTTTTTAAAGCTGCACTATATTTCCTTACCTATTTATAATGCTCTAGACTGGGAATTTTTAATAGTAGCCAGTGGCTACCAGAATGACAAAAAATGATAGCCACATTTGGATTTATAGTAGCCAGTTTCAAATTTAAGTATATAAGGCAAAAATGAACTGCGATTTTCCACAAAACACAAGTTTATTAAAGACATTTTTGATAAAAAAGATTGACAGTATAAAAAAGGATCATACCAAATATGTAAGTATTATGTGATTGGCCATTGTTAAAAGAAGAAAATTGATTTATGTACTTACTATATACTATTAGTTTTGGAGAATTCGAATCGCCACAATAGTTCATGAAATTTTCTCATATCAGAATTGTTTAAAGGAATAGTTGAGATCTTAATCAGCTGTAAATCAATCACTTGTAAATTGCCGCGATCGTAAAGCAAGATTTGAAAATCAAATTTGCATTTAAGATTTTCGTCGCCCAGCTCCATTTACGTCACACGGAGGCTGACTCAGTGACATCCACACGAAACACCGGCCAATGATGAGGGGAAAATTTCACCGACAAGTAACAACTGTCATCAAGTCTTTCTTTCTGACAGAATCGAATCTGAGCGTTTTATTATTATCATTTTAGAAATGCAGCTTCAGTATTAATTATTTGTTGAACAAAAATTAAAAAATATGATAGCCACTTTTGGCGACTGGGGTTCGATTTTTAGGTAGCCACTTTTGGTGTAATAGTCTCCAGTTGGCGACTGGCGACCGTTAATCTAGAGCTTTACCTATTTAATTATAGTAATTTGTGCTAATTTGTTATCTTAAAATTTTTATTTTTTGTATTCCACTACTTATAAAACCTTCCATGTAATTTATTTTATTTTTAACTTTGTTTCATTTAAAAACATTGTTTTAACATACTTGTAAAACAATATTGTAAATTTTGCTTCCATTCAGTTGGAGTTGGCATTTATGAAACATTTTATCATCATCCAAATTTATATATGAAATGATTAACCCTCAATGGTCCTATAAGAGCTGAATTAAAAAACTGAAGACTTTTTAACTCATATCTTTAGTTCACTCATTTTATTTCTTGCAGGAAAATGTGAAGAGTGGTAACGTGGTGCAATTTGTGTCAAGAATAACAGGACAGCCCCTTCAAATTCTTCAGTCACCAGACGGAAGATTGGTTCTCGATTCCCTTGGAGGAGATGGACATCAATTTCACAATGGTATGGCTATACTTTGTCTATCTGGAATGCGAGCCTCGAAAGCATTTTCCTCCCCCCATCCCCCATGTGTTTTTCTTCGAAATGCTGTCGTGGGCGTATTTTCCCCCCACCCTACTGGGTTTTAAATTGTTCGAATTGTTAACCTCACAACAGAACCTTGTACACATTATGTTTATAACAGCAATGCTCTCCCTGTTTCCTAGAAAACCAAGCACAGGGATGGGGAAAGAAAATCTGTTTGAGGCTCGCATAGTAAATAGACATACTATATGTGGCAATAGTATATTGGGAAGCATCTTAGTTTAGTCAAATTGCTTGGTTTAGGGTTTTGTAGCTAGTTTACTGTACAGGAGCGCCCTTATAAAGTTATAATCCTTGCAATTTAGTCAAATGGCTTGGTTTGGGGTTTCGTAGCTGGTTTACTGGCCCAGTCACCAGTCATAATTTTTTTAATATTATTTCCTTATTTTTATGACTATCAGTCAATATGGGCTTTGTAATTTAGAACCCTTGTCAAGTGAAGAAGACAACACTTGAGCGGACACCCAATGTAACTTTGAGTGACATTGTATTGCCCGTCAGAAGTTTAAACTCCACATATTTAACAAGCATTTATATTGCAGTGTGTTCAGGCAGATTTTTGAGCGATTTTTTTTTTAGCCAGCTCACAAATGTCTCTAGTATGACTAGGATATAACCAAGAATCTTCCTGGCAAAAAGCTTGTTGATTATGCCACTGGGGGATAATAGCTTTCCTAAGTTAATGTTTAATAACTTAACTCAATTTTAGAAACTTATCTAATGTGCATGTGATGAACCTGAAAGCTCTTAAATAATGTTGCAAAGAATTTATAGGTTTATAACGTATATTATTTCTTAAGGGTTAACATTTAAATTAAATTTAAGCTTCCTTATTGTAAAATAAAATGTATTTACTAGACTTTTTATTTTTATAGCACACTTTACAGTAGTTCAAGATCGGGATGGCTACATAATGTTGCATAATAATTTCAATTATTTAGCCATCAAAGATGGAATTGCGCAACTTTATTCAGCTGTAAGTTATTGTATGATTTTTGTATTTGAAACTGAACATTTGACTTTTAAACTATTAAAAACTAGTGAATGTAACATTTTGCTGTAAAATATTTACTTCACTATTGACAGATCTTTATTATTGACAGATAGTTTTCTTAGTATGTAAGCTTTGTCGAGTGTCCTTTGTTTTTATCATCAAAATTTGGTGGTTTGATGTAATTAAACCTAGTAATATTTGTGTTTATTATAATTTTTTTTTATTTTTTATTGTAACTTATTTTAATTACATAGTTTTGGGTAATTAAAGTGATATAAAAAATTATTTATTATTTGAAAAAAATATATATATCATTAGTTTATGTATACTAATCAAACTATGGATTTTTACATTTGTATACAGTCAAACCTCGTTAATGGGAACTCCCTCAACACAAAATGTTGCTTAAGATGAACTGAAAGCATTTCCCAGACCTATAAAGTTGTGAGCTATGCTAAAAAAAATCTCTTAACACAAAATCACTTCAGGCAAAATGCCGCTTAAGCCAAACAAAAATTTCCGAATTTGACTCTTTTTTTTTCTTCTTTGTAATTCAAAGTTTTGAAGAACAAATGAAACAAAACATTAAAAAAACGTAAACAAGCATTATACAAAATTTTTTATAATAAGTTGTCTTCTACTTCTTTGAAAATCAGGATCTCCCATAATTCATCAGTTTTTATCCAATGAATGAGGCAGCATGTGTATAGGATGATTCATTACGTCATGAAAAGCAGATGTGTTCCTCTACAGAGGTCAAAGCTTAAGAACATATGAAATTAGAAGTGGTTTGCATTTAAATGTATTGATATTTATTCAATACGAATCGAAAGCAGTAGTCTATTATCTTTTACAGACGAAACACATTTTTTTCAACGATATTGATGACATGTTTAAAAAAGCAAATATTGCGTCTATATATGGTGTAGCTAAAAGTGCATTTTCAGGATTTTAAAATATCCCGAGGATAAAATTGAATTGGCCTATGCATTAAACCAATTTGACCACTAATCCAAATGAACTTTATTAATTAAATTACTAATTGAATAATGTATTGTTTTTTGTTAACT
This sequence comes from Hylyphantes graminicola, assembly GCA_023701765.1. Taxonomy (NCBI): domain Eukaryota; kingdom Metazoa; phylum Arthropoda; class Arachnida; order Araneae; family Linyphiidae; genus Hylyphantes; species Hylyphantes graminicola. The sequence goes on from CM043114.1 coordinate 50,960,132, forward strand.
ATTCACTGGTTCAATGTAAAACAAAATATGTGATGGGGTAAACATGAAATTCTGTTAACGTAAAATATTTTGGTGCTCTTCAAGTTCATGTTAACTTGTTTTGACTGTATATAAATTTCATTTATTTGTATTTTATGCATGCAAAAGTCTATCTGAAGAAACAATACACAATTTTTTTAAAAATATTGTCAATAAGCTGTTTTTTTCTTTATATTTTCCGAATATATAAATTTGCTTAGCATTATGATGTACATATTGGGATTGGTGGACAATGTGAACTATTATTTCAAATAATATTAAATATCCACTTCTACCAATTATGTCTCTGATCTCCAAAGCAACAATATACTTGTGTGAAAGGTAGCTGGTATAGACTTAAGATCTCATTAATAAACTAAAATCCTTTTATTTTAATTATTTCATTCCTGTGTATTATTTTATATAGGGTACCAATGGTCTTCCAACTCCAGAGTGTCGATTCAAAGTCCGGGAAGTTCTCATGCAAAATCAATTTGTAACCCTTGAATGTGTTTCTGAGCGAGGGCGCTACATGGCTGTGATGCCAAACGGACAAATGAAGTCTGCTATTGCCACTAGCGGAGCCGATCAAGATACTCATTTTGCAGTTCGCTTAATTGTGAGTATTTCTTTGAATTAAACTTATCCTTACTATTTCATTTGGATTGGGTATCTTTAAAAATACATGTTTTGGGTATTTATACTGTTAAATGATTATGGTGACATTTAGTCAAAAATTATGTGTGGAGGATTTTGTCTGTGAACTTGTAAAATTTGAAGTTGATAGTTTTTTTAGAAAAGGCTTGAAATAAAACTAATAAAAATAGGTTATTTTTTAAAAATTGAGAACTTGTGAGAAAAATTGAGAGAAAATGTGGGATAGGGATGGCTAACCAATTACACTTGGTAACGCTTAATGAAACAAGCTGGTTTGAGTTTAACGCTTCAATAATACACCCTGACAATTTTAATCATTTTTATTTTTCAACTTAATGATTCATTTTCACAGCCTGGTGAAATTATCCATTTTAAGTACATTTTTTTTTTTTAGAAATCCTATTAAGTTTTGGTATAGTTTTTCTCTTGTGTATGAAAATAAAGAGTCAATGTTTGTGTGTTAAACCACAATTATTCTCTTCATTTACTTTATTTTGCTAGTAAGGAGGAATGGAAGCAGACAGAAGTGTTTTTGTTGTCAATCCAATGTAAAAAAAAAAATAATATTCTATTCCATATTTACTTTGGTTGAATTCAATACTTTTACTAAAAAAAAATTATATGATAATTGTAGCTGACTTATAGAGTTTCATAAACCCAGGGCTGCCAGTGGCGACTTAAAAGGCTACTAAAGCGACTATTTTAGTGTCTAGGCGACTATGGCAACTATTTAGGTCCAAAAAGGGCCCAAAACGACTATTTTAAGCAAAACCTTCAACTATTTTCAGTCTCGGGCGACTTTTTTTTAAAGATTTTTTTAGTTATATAATTTTCAAATAGATGGCGCCACGAGGATACTACCGATACGCAAAACGTGAAGTGCAGATGATGCCTTTACTTTTTAAATCCAACAGCACAAAGCAAAAACATGCGTTTTTGAAATTGTGCTTGACTTATGATTTTTTTTTTTAAGCCGCCTATGCAAAGTTTGTTGAAACTAAAACTATGATTTTGTATGCTTTGTTGAAGTTTTTTTTTTTAACTGCATTTGGATAGGATTTACATCTGACTGTTTGTTATTAATTTGCCTTGTTTCTAAATTTATTTTTTATTCAGTAAGTTGGCGATAAGGCCTAATACTGCATATTAATATAGCATAATTTAATAAAAATTGTACTGCTATCAAATAAAGCCAGAAATAAATGCAAATTGAAATTTTTAAAGTACTAATAGGGAGAAACATGCGTTTCCAACACGCTATGTCTAGTTTTAAGTAACTTTTTTTCCCTTTAAGTTTTAAGTAAGATACTATAAATCTTCTGAAAACATATTGTTGCTAAATTAAGTTGTTTGAAGTTTTTTATTTTTAATAAAATATGTATCTAAAAGCATTGTGCATCAAAATACATTTATTTTTCTCTTGAATTTCGATGATTCTAGATCGTCGTAATATGAATACTTAAATTTGCGTTAAAATTAAATTCATTTTAATTCAGCATTCCTTGTATTTTAAAGCTGTGGGTTGTTTCAGTGAAACATATTTACATGGATTATTGATCCTATATTTCTTGAAAAACTGAATCTATATAAAATATTTTTTATATTATAATATATTTTAAAATAATTTATTTTCAAGTAAATTTTATTGGCAGTATCAGTTCTTTCATTTGATAGGTGGTGTTGCAATTTGTAAATTTAAGTTTTGGTTTTAAATTTCTTGCACTATTTAGCATTTTAACTTCTTCCTACTCGCTTCTGTGAAATGGCAGGCGTTTTCTAGGTGAATGTTGGTTTTTCCTATATTTTTTTAATCAAGCTAAACACAAATTAAAAATAGATAAATGTATTGGACATACACATATATATTTTTGAAGCATAAAAAAGGTAAAAAAGGTACTTTTATGACTGTTTTCTTAAAAATTATCCAATTGTTAATGGAATTTGGGGTTTTTTTTGAGAATTTTTTTGTAATTGCTAATTAAATTCCTATACAAATAAGTAGATTTAAAATATTTTTCCCTAATTTTTGTTCTCTAACAATTATATATAAATTAGTTTAATAATTTAACATGAAATTTTCTATTGCAATACATCCCAAAAACTATTAGCAGATTTATCAATCCTTTCAACTGAGTGTTGGTGCTACAATTCTGAAGGTTTGCACTATAATACTAGTCTTAAGTTTTGGTTTTTAAATTTTTGCACCTAAGCATATTAAACTAATCTATCACTTTTTGGAAAATTTATGTAATTGCAGATAACATTCAATGCAAATATTTAAAACAATTCTAACAATTAAAAGTTGTTTAGTTACTTAGGTAAGAGAGGATACTATTTTGGCTACTATTTTTAACATCTGAGGCTACTAAAGCAACTATTTTCAAAGCTTTCTGGCACTGGCAGCCCTGTAAACCCATTGTTTGAAATTGGTTAGAATCTTTTTAATTTTCTATTAATAATTGTATAACAAAATATTTGAACTGATTTCAAAAAGTGGGACTATAAATCTCTGCAATACAGCTACATTTATAATATCGAAAAACCGTTTGTAAAAATATGCATTAAACACAGGCAGCTTAAGTAATTATCAAACTATTGATAAAAATTTTATGTAATTTGCATATATATTTTTATTTTGCAGTTCTGTCCACAACAACAGCAGAGTCCACAAATGTAAATTACATTTCCGGGACAGCTTATTTTCGCCTATCAAAAAGCATATCCAGCTATTTAAGATATTTTGCACAGACAATCTCAGTGTGATGTACTTTTGAGAAAATTAAACCTTCCATATATTGAAATATATTTTTCAAGAATGCTTTACACAGCATATTATCTAGACATTATTTTATTTATCTTATTTTTATAGATAGTGTCGACAGTGAAAACTCTTTTAACTGTGGCCTGATTAACTAAAGCTTGATATAGACAAATTCCACTATTTTAAATTGTCAGTGTTGCTGGGGAAATTCGCATGAATTCACATTAAATATTTATAAAAATTATTGCAAAAAAATGCACTTTTTTAATGCGATGTGCATGTAGCAAAATTTTTAAGAAATTACAATTGCATGCACCACTTGATTCAAAGTTTTTAATAAGAGAATTTGCAAACCTCAGCAATGGCAAATATGTCTGTAGCTAAGTAAAAAAAAGGGAACAGACCTCGCTCTTGAGGCCCAGTTTGTCGGAGGCATAATTGTGATACGTCATTTTAACGGAAATAACGTTTTGAGTTCATTAGGCAACACAAACATTTTGTAAGGGGTCATCCTCATATTGAAATTAATACCAACTTCAAAATTTCTAATGGAGTTCCAACTCAGAACGTTATTTTCGTTAAAATAACATATCACAATTATGTCTCCGACAAACGGTGCCTTAACAGCGAGGTCTGTTCCCCCTTTTTTTTTTGTCCACGACTGTACCAAAATCATGTGAATATGGCTCAATAGGCCAGTGACTTTATGTGTTTTCTGGACTGACACTAAAACAATTATATAGTAAATGTTTTAGTATAATAATGAATAATTTTATAAAAGTATAATAATAATGAATAATTTTATAAATGTTATTGCATTGATATTAAAAAGTCAATGTCTATATGTGATAATAAAGAAAAACTTGATGAAAAAATAACCAGTTTTGAAAGTTTTGTTCTAAGATAAGTGAAAAAATTGCAATAAACTGAGCCATTTTTTTGCCAATATCAGCTATTCTTTTTTGGATAGAGCTAACTTCTTCTTACTTTTTGATCCTCAGTATCTCATTTTAGAGGTACGTTCTCTACTAATACTTTTATATTTTGCCAGTTAGTAGAGTTTTCACTGTACTTGTTTGCATTTACTAATTTTCTATTGAATAATTAGTAGCAATCTTTTAAACATCTTCTAACTTGTTGTATGTTTCGTAATTTAAAGATATTACTTGGGTTTTAATACAGTAAGTTTTAAAAAATTTGTTGTGTGAAAATTAGTTATTTTTTAAATTGTGTCAAAACATTTTTTTTAAAATCATTGGTGTTATTTATTCTAAAGATATTCAATTATATATTCTAAAGGTATTCAATTATACTTCCATATTATATAATTATTGTTATTTGGTGAAGGCTTATATTTATTTCTTCTCAGTGCATGGTATATAACCATGTAAGTTGTTTTAAAGTTTTTTTTTTTTTTAATAAATATGTGCTCAAATAAAAAGGATCTATGTCTAATATCATGAGTAATATCATACATTTGAAGTTAGGCCCATTATAGTAAAATGCAGAATAGATGCAAGCAAAATTTTGTTGTATTTATGTTTACCTATATTCTAATTAAGCAGAATTAGAATAACCTTAAAATTCTAATTTTCTCTCTTTTAAATGAAAATACAAACAAACTTAAAAACGAATTATACAAATTTTTATATTTCTAAAGAGTTATATTTTTATAATATTGTGAAATACAAATGAATTTAAATAACTCTGTATAAAAAAACAATAGTTTTTTAATAAGTAATACTGTCTAATTTATGTTTTAAATATTTATATCAGGTATTTAAAACTTTAAGCTACATATGTGATAACTTAAAAAAAATATTAAAGTTTTATTCACTTATTCAAAATATGTGTTATGTTTCTGTGTTGCATTATCGTTTGTTAAAATGATATCATATAGTATGTATAAAAATTTTAGTAAAAAATTATTGTCTGTTTATTTCGGTTAAATATTAAAAAATATTCTTGCATATACATAATAAAAAATGCATAATATGTTTAGCTTTATTTAATAATAATTGGAGAAAATGTGTGTTGTAAAAAGCACAACACATATACTTTAGTATTATGGTTTTTAGTTTAAATTGATAAACATCACACTAGAAGAGCACAACACACATGCTCTAGTATTATGTTACTCTAAGGCTGGATTACCATGAGAGTAATATGGTAGTATCCCAGACTGGTTAAATTATTTATCTATTTTCTTACTCAGTGGTGAAAGTGGGAAAAAAAGTAAGTGGTAAAAAATAAGATTGCCTTGCCCCATCCTCATACTGTCCATTAAAAAATTGACTCTTAATGTGAACTTGTACATACTACCCATAAAAGCCCGAATGGTATAAACTATATACTTTTTAGCCTTAAAATACCCCAAATTTTTATTACTAGAATAAAAAAAACATTTAAAATAATCTAAGCAAAATATTTTAGAAAAACTAATTTTTAAAAAAATTCTGGTTTTATATGTCAGATATTAACTCACATTTCCTGTACATGTGTATTTAATCCATTAAAGACATAATTTTTGTTCTCCAATTATCTTAGATCAGTTTTGTTTTGCATTTGTAGGCTTGGCAATAGTTTAAACAATACTCAACAGATTTCGTTACCAGTCTTGGAATTTTTTTTTCGTGTTTTTATAATTGTTTAAAATTAATCGAGGCTTTAATGAGTTTTAGGAAAGATTAATTTCTTAGATAATAAGAATTAATGTTGCCCTATTGCTACACTTAAAATACTGACAATGAATCTCATAATTTAAAACCTTTTACAAAATTTCGCCCCTGGAAAGTAAACATGTGATTTCTGGGAACCTTCAAAACCCTTAATGTCCCGTTTTTACCATATTGTGCTCCCTATAATTCAACTAAAAAATTTACATTTTCATAGTTTTTTTTATTTACTGAATTTTATAAGATTATCAAACAACAAATCATAATTTTTTTAGCTTCCACACTACGTTAATAACGTAAAAAGTGGAAGGTTTTATAATCGTTCAGTCCGTCTGTCTGTCACCCACTTCCACAGAACGAACCGCAGGTCTCTCAAACAAGTGGGATACGTCATTTTGAAGCAAAAAATCAGTTTAGCCTACATTCCAAATTTTATTAAAAAATTTAAATTAGAAGTTTATTTAAAATTTAAATAACTAAAAATTTAATCTACATTGAAATTGCATGCAAATTCCATTCAATATTTTCACTGTTGCCATGACATCAAACGTCCGAGAAACTTTATTAAAAATAAAATTCTTAAGAAAATATTTATTTTTGTGATATAATTCAATTTGGATTGTTGTAATAGCACAATAAAGTTATTTTGAAGGTTCATTATATATGAATGAAGAAATATGCATAAAAAATTCTAAATCTGCATAAAAAATATGCAAATTTTCGCTTTTATTTTTAAAGCAACAATTTTACTAATTTATTTTTCGAAATGTAAACTTGTGACTGCAAAAAGATATTTATTAAAAAAATTCATCACTATTCTTCTAAGTTCAAAAAAAAATTAGCAAACGGTAAAGATTAATTATCAAATCTGCAAAAGAAGATTAAAGAAAATTATTAAATTTTTGCTTATAAAAGTTTGAACTTTTTTAGTTCAAACTTTTAACTGTTTGGAAAACTGTTTGAGTTTTGTTCATGTAAACTGTTGGTTTTGTAAACTTTTGGTTTAAAACTGTTTGAGTTTTTAAATTCAAAAATAATCTAAATTTTACAATTATTGTCACAATAGTTATTTATGCAACAAGTGTGAAAAGTAATACTTTTTAAAACTAGTGAAATAATGACACGTGTTTTAAAAAGTTTACTTTTCGCACGCGTTTCATACACTATTTTTTATAATTGCGTGAAAAAAATCAAATCTTATTGGTTAAAAATAATTCACGTGCTAATTGGACTCAAATGAAATTTGAGCTTCCAGAAGAGGTGTCAAAGAAAACAACCAATGAACTCGCAGTTCGGAGCGCGTGACGCTATAAAAAACCAAAAAGCGTGTTTCAACATTATGTCAAAGAAAACAACCAATGAACTCGCAGTTCGAAGAGCGTGACTTAAGAAATATTCTCATCGCGTGAAGAAAAATTCATTGATTCAAAAATAATTCACGCGCATAATATTTTTTAATAAAGCGATCTATAAATCTTTGGATTTTTTGAGAATTATCAAATCGAAATGTTACTTGAAATGTTGGCATCTTATGAAAAGAGTGACACAAAGTACTTTTTTTCACTGCTTTTGGGTGAAAAAAAGTACTTTGTGACACTGTTTCAAAAAGATTAACTTTTTGCACGCATTTGATATTGAAATTATAATGTAAAAGTCGGATTTTTTTCACGCAGTTATAAAAAGTATATTTTATATGAGATTTTAAGCATAAGCTTGAAATGACCTTTCTAGAACTTTTAACACAAAAAAAACAAGTTGGTTTGTTACAGAATCTGTCACTTACACCGCTTCCACACAACATTTACGCTCAACAGGAAACACACTAACAACACCTCAGAAATAATTTTGCCAAACAGGGCCGCAAGCTAGTTCTAATTCAAACTTTTTTAGCCGAAATTAATAATTGTCTTGATAATTAATCCTCATCGTTTGCTAATTTTCTTGAAGTTCGAAGAAGAATAATGTATTTTTTAAATAAATACCTTTTGCAACCACGAGTTTACATTTCGAAAAATAAAAATAAGTAAAATTGTTGCTTTAAAATGAAAACGAAACTTTACATATTTTTTAATGCAAATTTAGAATTTTTTTATGCATCTTTCTTCATTCATATATAATGAGCCTTCAAAATAACATTATTGTGCTATTACAACAATCCAAATTGAATTATTAAACAAAAATAAATATTTTTTCATGTATTTTATTTTTATTTTAAATAAAGTTTCTTGCTCGTTTGTTGTTATGGCAACAGTGAAAATATTGAATAAAAATAGAATTTTCATGTTATTTTAATGTAGATTAAATTTTTAGTTATTTAAATTTTAAATAAACTTCTAATTTAAATTTTTTAATGAAATTTGAAATGTAGCCTAAACTGATTTTTTTGCTTCAAAAAGGCGTGTCCCACTTGTTCGTGAGACTTTCGGTTCGTTCTGTGAAAGTGGGTGACAGACAGACGGACAGACAGCACGATTATAATACCTTCCACTTTTTACGTTATAAACGTAGTGTGGAAGCTAAAAACACTATATTCTATAGGCATGTGTTATTTAATAGAATTCGGTTTCCCTAGAAACTATGTGTAAATATTTATATTTATTGGTATTATTAATAAATAGATTATTTTCAAACCGTGAAATAACCATTAATGAAGGTACTTGTGTACATCAAATTAAACTATTTTGTGATGATACTACTAGGTTCAATTTAGAGTTCCGCACGCAATGATTCCAACGTGAGAGGTAATGTTAGGTCAATATTAACCAATTACGGCTAAGGAAGGGGCTGTGTACATATAACGTTATAAATTTTACACATAGTTTTGACCCCCTCCCTCCCCTACGATATCAAACGTTATCATTACATGACCCAAAATGATATCGTTATCAGGTGTACAAAAAGAAAATTTAGTTTTAAATTCTATATCACACCCATTCCTTCATAAAATTATTGGTTACAGTCAATATCAATACCATAATTATCAGTAATGCTTTTATAAAATCCAGGTATGAGTAACAAAATTATTAAAAAATATAATTTCAATATCATGACAAATGCTAAAACAGTTGATAAATTTAAAAATATTTAATTTGTTATAATTATTTTATTGCGTACTTAAAACTTTATTTTTAAAAAGGAAATTTAAGAATTTATAATAACCAGCGGGTGACCGAGCTCTGCTCGGAGAAAACAGGTATCGAAGCTAACTCAAAGATTTAAATTTTCAATTGTGATTTATCAAAACAATACATACCATATGGAAATTTGTAAATCCATTGGTGAAAAGATAACCAGTTAAAGTTAATGTGACCAGATTTTCAAAATCAAAAAGTGAGACACTCCATCGTATTTTTTAAGTATTTTTTTATGCACATAATAGTCCCTTCACACAATTACACACTTGGTATAAGAAAGATAAGGAAGGCGCGTTCAAAAGCAGCAGGGGTTCCAGGCAAACAGAAACCATACTCCACCAATTTGTTGATGACTTTAACTTCATTTAACTATTTCTAAAGACGTCATAGCGTTTTACAACGATTATTCATTAAAAAAAAAAGTCTATTTTATTTACGATTTCCCCGTTTTTCGGGACATTGCGGGACTTTTACAAAAAAGCGGGACGTTTTGGCGGGATATTCGGCCAGCGGGACAGTCGGCCCGCGGGACAGTAACACAAAAAGCGGGACGTCTGGTCACATTAGTTAAAGTGCACCATTGTAAACAAGGTTAAAGTTTGGAAAGGGAACTATTCTATACAAAGGTAAAGTTTTAAAAGTCATAGGAAATTAAATGTAATTGATAATTGGCGTTTCGTTGAAAAGCAACGAAAATGTCGAAATGTGGTAAACATTCCATTTCATACTTCATTCAACTCGATAGGTATAGCAACTTAGCAACCATACGTTAAATTTTCAAGATCGACAAAAATCGCCAATGAACAGAATAGAACTAAAATCGTCTGCTGATTCGAACTAAAAAAATATTCATGTTACCATTTCTGTAAAACTCAATAAAGTTTAAAGCAAGGTTGAATTTATTTAAATTTGAAAAATTAATATCTTAACTAAACATTTATAGCTTAAGCAGAGGCTTATAGCTTTAGCAGATGGCATCACGAAAGTAGCCATTATGGCGAACTAATGAAGTTTGAAAATATCCTATCTGTAACTCCGAACTGCTTGACCGTAGCGCTTCAAAACCTGTGCCAATCGATTCGTCGTGGCCAAAAACCCCAGACCCCCAAGTTTACCGGAGTTTATTAATTCTGGGGCGATTTTCGACTTGGCACCAATTCCTCTTATTATAGTATAAGATATTAAGATAATTAAAAATGAGCAAAAATTAAGTGGAATATAGTAGACCAGTGAATAAAGGAGTTTTACCATACAAAAGGTCCGGTATCGCTGATTTTTTTTATATGTTGTGTGAGACCCCTAGGTAGTAATAAATGTGAGTTTTCGTCATCCTCGTTCTATTGCTTTTTCCGCCATCTTGAAAAAACGTTCGAAATTTCGCCCATTTTCCAGTTTTTGGCCCATAACTTTTTTCCTAAGCATTTTTAAATTGAACTTTTCGACACAAAGTTGTAGAAAATAAAATTTTCTTCAAAATCAGTAGCAAAAGTGTTTTTCTACGACAAACAGTTAAAGAGCTAAGAAACAGCAAGAAGGGTGCAAAATCGAGAGTTTCGAAAAAATATTACGTTCCAACGACTTTCTAACACCGTAACTTACATGAGACTTCATTTTAGCAATAAAGTAATATTTTACAAATTGTAGGAAATTTAATTTCCTCTAATATACACATATCAAAAATAAGTTTCTTATAGATTCCATTAAGAAGGGTGAAATGTACAGAAACACAAAAAAAGTCATATTTTCACCCGACAATACAAAGTTTTATTTTTTAACCTACAGCTCTTTTCCAGTGTATTTTTTAGTGTTTTTGTGAATACAAAACTTGTTCAAAATAATTTTTTCTATAAAATGGTTCTATTTTGTGTTCCATACGATAAAATGTGACGGAGCTACGCTGTTCGAAAAATGGCGTAAAATCTTGAATATCGCCAAAAGAGTTTTTCACCACTTAAAATCCCAATAATCAAAAAAGAAGTCACTGTTTTAGGGGATCATAATTATTATGAAACTTGCAGATATCATCATTTATTATATTTGTAAGGCCTTAAAAGTAATTTTAGGTTCAATACCAAAGAATTTAGGTACATTTTTGAAAAAACATAAGCAGAAGCCATTTCATGTTTTGCTTAAGACACAGAGTTGTCGAATGGATAGCTGTATACTTTCATTTAGATTTACTATAGCAACCATAGTAACGGAAATCCTTTTTCGAGAAAATAGTGATCAGGAATGGAATTTGTCAAGATTATTTCCATTTAAAGATAAAGTAAATTTGATTGCCTACAGACAACCGAACTCAAATATGTTGAGTTTTGTATATGGTTTGGCAGAAATATATAACTTTTCTAGTTTTTGACTGCTAATATATCGAGTTCATGAAAAGGTAAGATACTTTTTTTGTCTTTAATTGTGTGACTGCTAGAAACCGTTGTCATCTATTTTCATTATATACTTCTAGTTACATTCCAAACTTTACAGAGTAAACTTTTCAAGCTAGTAAATGCTGAGTACTAAGAGCGCTGAACGATTAAGGAGGTGCAAGATGAATATCTCAGCTGATGTGATATTTGACCGAACAACTGTAAATACAACCCCTCAGTAGAAGTTTTTATCCAATGAACAAAACGAAAGACGGTTCGTAACTCAAATTAGAGACGAAATGGGGGCTTCAGACATTATAATAAAACAAGCAGACGAAGATGCCGACGTTCTAATCATCAAGACTGCCAAGTCAATAGCATCCCAATATGAGACTGTTTTGATTGTGGGTGAAGATAATGATCTACTGGTGGTAATAACTGGTGCTCCTCTTGTTGCCAAAAATATCTTCTTTAAAAAACCATGGAAAAGTAATTCACCCGACATTGTCTACTCTTCCTCGTCATTTCTGCATGGTTCGACTACATATCTTCTACTGCTTCATGCCATTAGCGGATGTGACACGACTTCCAACATTTTTGGATATGGAAAAGGCAAATTCTGCAATCTTTTCCAAAGGAATACATATTTGTTAGAAGTGGCAGATGTTTTCAATAACCCTGATGCTAAAATTTCAGGAATTTCAGGAAGTTAAATTTCAAATTACTGCGGCATAAATTTCAAAGGCTGGATAACAAATTTTAGTTTCCTTATATGGTGGAGACAAAGATCAGTCTCTCACAACTCTTCGATTTTCAAAATTTCTTTCCAGCATCATAAGTCTCAATTTAGCTGAGCTACCACCAACCTTCGAAGCAGCGCGATTTCATTCATTTAGAACTTACCATCAAGTCATGGCCTGGAGAGGAATTAAAAAAAATCCGTTCAATTGCGGATGGATGAAAGGGAGTAGAGGTTTAATGCCTATTATGACGAAAAAGGACGCTGCGCCTGCGGTTTTATTGAAAACAATTAAATGTAAATGCATCAAACGTTGTTTGGCTGCATGCAGTTGCAGAAAATCTGGATTGCATTGCTCTTACCTTTGTAAGCACTGCTGTGGGCAGTCCTGCGACAATAGGGTACTCATTGTCGACGAAGATGATAATGATCTAGACACAATTTCAATCTATGAAGATGAATCAGCTGAAGGTCTTCTTTATATGCCACCCAAACGAGTCCGATTGATAACGTAATTTATTCACTTGACAGCTATATACTTGTCAAATTTTATTTGTACCATTTCAATTCTCCATATAGCTAGTTCTGACATAAACTGTTAGGCATGATAAATGCCGCTCAGAATGCCGTTTGGTTTTTTATGTGTATTACTTTAAGCATAAATTGTTTATTAAAATAACTCATTAAAAAATTGATAATTTTCTATAACATATTTCCTATATTTTTTCCATAGTTCTATTGGTACGATGTTCCTTAAACGAAAAGGATATATAATAGTTTTTATTTTTAATTAAAATTCTTTGTTGAAAGGAAAATTTTACTTCAGTATCATGTAAATTAAATCTTTTAAAAAATCAAGTCCATTTATTCAAATGAAAAATGCGCATCTTCGATATTTTTTAATGTACCTAAATTCTTTGGTATTGAGCCTAAAATTACTTTTAAGGCCTTACAGATATAATAAATGATGATATCCACAAGTTTCATAATAATTATCATCCCCTAAAACAATGATTTCTTTTTTAATTATTGGGATTTTAAGTGGTGAAAAACTCTTTTAGCGAAATTCAAGATTTTACGCCATTTTTCGAACAACGTAGCTCCGTCACATTTTATCGTATGGAACACAAAATAGAACCATTTTATAGAAAAAATTATTTTGAACAAGTTTTGTATTCACAAAAACACTAAAAAATACACTGGAAAAGAGCTGTAGGTTAAAAAATAAAACTTTGTATTGTCGGGTGAAAATATGACTTTTTTTGTGTTTCTGTACATTTCACCCTTCTTAATGGAATCTATAAGAAACTTATTTTTGATATGTGTATATTAGAGGAAATTAAATTTCCTACAATTTGTAAAATATTACTTTATTGCTAAAATGAAGTCTCAGGTGAGTTACGGTGTTAGAAAGTCGTTGGAACGTAATATTTTTTCGAAACACTCGATTTTGCACCCTTTTTGCTGCTTCTTAGCTCTTTAACTGTTTGTCGTAGAAAAACACTTTTGCTACTGATTTTGAAGAAAATTTTATTTTCTACAACTTTGTGTCGAAAAGTTCTATTTAAAAATGCTTAGGAAAAAAGTTATGGGCCAAAAGCTGGAAAATGGGCGAAATTTCGAACGTTTTTTCAAGATGGCGGAAAAAGCAATAGAACGAGGATGACGAAAACTCACATTTATTACTACCTTGGGGTCTCACACACCATATAAAAAAATCAGCGATACCGGACCTTTTGTATGGTAAACCCCATTTTTGAGTCTCTATTCACTGGACTATAGTGATGAATAATGAAATAATGTCACCTTTCTTCCCATGTCGCTTATATTACACAATGTACGAAAATTTAAAATAAATAAAAAAATTGATAACGATATCGAACTTAAAACCACCCTCGCGCTCTCGATATCCAACGATATCATCTGGCTTACCCCCCCCCCCCCCCTAAAATGATAACGTTATATGTGCACAGCCCCAAAGTACTCGTACTCTTTTGAGTTAAGTGAGAACTTGAGTTATTATGGAATTTTAATCAGCACTAATGGTTTTCAAAAAGATAATACCAAATGAAAATGTGGGTAGATAATTTATTCAAGATAGCTAAATATTTGTGGAATTTTGTTGCCATAACATTTTTTTTTTAACTAACTGGCGTTTTTGACTCTCATAAAGTTCAGATGCTTTTCCAACATTGGACAGTTTGATTATTTTCAAGAAAATTCGACAACAGAACACAGTTATATAAGTCATTTTAGATAATTTTGATTATAGCTAATGTATATGCTTCGTGAATTTGCTTGTTGTAGTAGTGGCTAAAATTCTACCATTTCTTGACAAACGTTTTAAAGGATATTAAAAAAATACAATAGAAATATGAATGAAGTTAATCTATTTCACAAAACTCGTTCTTCGACAGATTTTAGTAAAGATTACGGCATTATATTTGTACTCGTCAAATACTTCGGAGTACTTTATTTGAAGAGGCAGAATTGGTATAAACACATTTTGGCATTACTAGTTCCTGCATTTCTGCATTTACATTTAATCGATCGCTTGATTTTAGTGTTACATTCTGTCAACGAAGACTGGTTTAGATTGAAGATAGAACTGAGCATGGTTATAAGTTTGGCTATGAAATTACTAGTTTGGCATACCTTGAGACGAAAATCTAAAATGGTGATTGTGACAATGAAGAAAATAAGAAGTTTATCAACGCAACCTTTCAAGAATAGGTGTTTTAATTCTAGCATTATCATTATATTGCTATTTTGGCTTTCATTTCCTATTTTATATACCTTGATTGTGGATTATTATGCCATTGATCATGTGTACCAATATCACTTATACGTCAAGTTTGAATTAAAGTGGGTCGGAAATTTACTTTTATTTTTGAAAATCGTTTTCTTTTTCACTTTACCAGCATTGTTAGTGACAGTAATACAAGGTCTGCATATGGTTTTGTGTTACAAAATTTCTATGCACATAAATGAATTTACAAAAGAAATTAATGAACAGAATGAGCATTTGATTCTCAAAAACCATAAAACTTTTTATGACAAGTTCTTTAAAATTCTTGATGCCGTAGAGGACCTACAAAATTCATATTCTAGCACGTTGCTTTGCCTGTGCAGTTATTACCTGCTGATTAACTTCAGTATGATATCAGATTTTCTCATGTATCCTCTGGATACGCTAAGTCATGTGTGGATTTTTCAGGACCTGTATTTCATCACATTCATATCTCTATCCCTGTATTTACTGTTTCACTTCGCTGACTGTGTGCCGACGCAAATGAAAAGCCTGAAGCTAAGTATTTATAAAAAGTTTGGTAACGTAGCGAAGACAGGCATGTCTGGTGACGATCGTGCGAACTTCTCGATAGTCCAGCAGATTGTCGGTGTACCTGATGGTGTGCTGTCTGGCTGCGGACTGCTGTACTTCACAAAGCGGAATTTGCTGGCAGTCATTGGAACTTTGGTGACTTATGGACTGATTCTTGTACAGCTAAATCCACAGAAGCAGGAGTGAATTATAAGAATAAGTTGGTACATATTCTAAAGACATTAAAAAAATTAACCAAAGGTTTAGTAATCAGTTTTAGGAATTATTTTAGAGAAAACTCCAGATTTTCAGTGACCCATTTAATTACCAACCAATATACAAAATTTGTCAACTCCCATCCTATTTTTTTTCGCAAAGATATTTTACTAAAGGCAGGAATATGGAAGCTCAACAGTTGAAAAAATATCGGAAAAGCCTGAACATTATTTGCCTAGTAGTCAAGAGCTCTAATTGGTTCTCCGGAGCAGATCTTCTAAACCACAGTAAGGTGCCTCATAAACTAAGTGAAAAGAAATTCGAAGTAATTTTTCAACTCCCATCCCATTTTTTCGCAAAGATATTTTACTAAAGGCAGGAATATGGAAGCTCAACAGTTGAAAAAATATCGGAAAAGCCTTAATATTATTTGCCTAGTAGTCAAGAGCTCTTGGTTCTCCGGAGCAGATCTTCTAAACCACAGTAAGGTGCCTCATACACTACAGTGGCGGATCTAGGATTTTTCTGAGGGAGGGGCGCACCCAAAAACTTGCCTGAAAACCCAACTATACTATCAGGAAAGCTGGGACGCAACTAAAAAAAATTCAGGGGGAAGGCCGGGGGGGGGGGGGGTAAATTTTATGACTTTATTTATTTTTTTAATTGGAATTATTTTTAATTTATTTTATTTTTGCTTTGCATTATTTATTGTTGAATTACATTGTTTTTTTTTAATTCAATTCTCCGTGGTAAATATACATATTTTTACTAGTAATTTTTTACTAATTACTATTTATGAACTAACATTAGTTTTTACTTTACTAACTAACGTTTATATTGTTAAATAGATCATTGATGAATAATTAAAAAAAATAAGTGCAATAAATAGGGAAAAATCAATTGATGGGAATGTTACAGAATTTAACTCTCTTTTGTTTTTACTTTTCAATGTACTGCGTTTGCATTGGTTGCTTTGGTTTCACTCTCAAATGACCAAAATAGATGAAGTAGATGATATTCTATGAAAGCTTTCTTTAACAAATGTTTTGAACAAGCAGCAGCACAGCAAAAAACTGGCATTAAGTAGCTAGCATATAAACAACGCAAACAATGACTGTAAATCTTGAAAATAACATAGTTATTCGAAGTAATTAACTATTAAATTAAATACGACACGTGAAAGCTCACCAATAAAATAATCAAATGATTTAATATTTTAAACATCACCGAAGCTAATTGATATTTTTAGTTAATTTTAGGACGTCGTACAGGCGCGAATCGCCGATGTGACACAATTTTCAAATTGTATGCATGTATGCCGAAGTATAAAAATGGCACCTTAATTTTAACTTTAGGTGTTTTAAGTTCCTTAATATCCAAAAATAACTGCCAAACTATTAACGGCCCGAGCAGCCAAAAAATGTTCGAAGATTAATAATCTGCGTAGAGGGAGTGTGGTGATATAATTTTGTCGAAATGTTTGTTTAATTTCGTATTCAATTACAAAAAACAAACAAAAAAAAACGGTCAACAGGTCTTGAGGAGGGGGCGCGCGCCCCCTGGCTAGATCCGCCACTGATACACTAAGTGAAAAGAAATTCGAAGTACTTTTTGGGCTGCAAATCAAAGTTCATAGTTCATTGCCCTGGTAATCAACCGGCTGGTCTCATTTGAAGAGTACACGGGAAAAACCGATTGATTTTCCAGAGAAGTTTCCTTAGCAGGCCACTTTGGCGATGATAGCGAGTGATCGCCTAAACTTGTGTAAGGAAGCCAGTTCCTACCAGATATCATAGTTAAAGTAATTGCGTGGCAGATCACGTGACCTCCAATGCTAACGACGGGACGCGCAAGGAGCTCCCAGAAGAGCCCCAATGAAGTCAGTGTTGTAGGTCACGTGATATGCCACTGTAGTACTTTAACTACTGTCTCTGTGGTTCCTAGCTACCAATATTCAGCCGATTGGCAATCCCGACGCCTGGACCAAGCAAAGAAGAAAGAGAGAAACCGGTTTTATGCCGCCAAGCAGACAATTGCAGGCGTCCGCCAAATAAATCAATCGCTTCTTTCCGTGTACTCTTCATTTACTTTAACACATCAGGTGCATACTTGTTTCATTACAAAAAGTATCTTTTGCTTTTTTATTGCCACTTTTGCCCCACTGTGCATCGTAGCCGTTTTTTTTTTATTTTAAATTTTAAATAAAACATATAGCTTTCATTACAAACTTCAATTATTAGAATTAATGTGGAATTTGCAATCGGGATGAAGTCATGACGTCATCTGACCAGCAATGAATCTTAAAGAAAAAAAATGTCAATGCGAAACATGTAAGCGAGAAAATCAAACTTTATTTTTGTAAAAAAAAATTGATTCCAAAAGCGCAACATTTCTAATTGGTTTTCATTTTACTGTGAAGTTTATGCGATGTCGCACTGCATTTGCCAGTGAAAGAAACCCAAGACTTAAACCTCAAATAGTAGCTTTGTTCTTCTTTACAAAAAGTTTCATGTTTAAAGTTTTACATATTTACTTTCTCCAGTGAGCGCTTATTTTTATCTCCATGACACCTCAATGTTAAGGAAGAAGGAGCTTAAAAACGATCAAACTTGATTATTTTCTCGAAAATCTCTTTTCCATCACGTGCGAATGACTTGAGGTCGACACCCTGCCAAAGTTTTGCTCCAGTTTCGAATTCTTCTCTTAACCTCTTTTGCAACCCACGCCAGAATCAATTAATTCGATATTTTTTTCACCTCATTTTCCTCTCTCAAGATTATTGTCGAAAAACTTTCGCTTTTTTTTTGTATTGTCTGATAGGTTTTACTTTCGGTTTAAGGGGATAATTACTGGCGTCTTTGGATGGCTGCAGTGGAAGAAGTGGAAAATTAAAAAGTGGGGGGACGCTCATAATTTTAGCTGCAATGCAATAAGTAACTCGCCCTCTTAAAAAAAAAAAAACCGCTACATATTTATTTCCTTTGGTTAGGTTCGAATTATCGCAGTACTAGAGCTACACTAGGGCTATTGGTGACGGGCGTAGTATTTTAGAAACACAGTCAAGTGACGAATTTCCTTTGGAAAAACGTCATATTACATTCTGAATGCATATTGCTCATCTCTCTCTTATTTTTTAATTAGAAGTACAGGGTGGTTATAAAATAACGCCCCCTATTCGGAGTGGTCTGTAGCTTGAATGAATAATACAAATGCATCAAAAATTGAGACACTTGCTATTCAAGAAGGGGGAAAAAGAATGGAATCATAAAAAAGACAGAATTCTAAAGAATAATCATAAAAAAAGAATAATCATAAAAACCAACTCGTCTTTTGACCAGAATCTAAATTACGAGGCGTCGTCATTTATGGCCAATTACTGCCAACACAGCGTATTACGCCTCGTAATTTAGAACCCTGGTCAAGAGACGAGTTTCTTTATTACGAAAAAGAATGGAATTATAACACAGAAACTCGTCTCTTGACCAAGGTTATAATTACGAGGAGTAGTATGGCTAATTACGGCCAACACATCCAATTACGCCTCGTAATTTAGAACCCTGGTCAAGAGACGAGTTTGTTTTTTATGATGCCATTCTTTTCCCCCCTTCTTCATTAGTAAGTGTCTCAATTTTTGATGCATTTGGATTATTCATTCAAGCTACAGACCACTCCGAATAGGGAGCGTTATTTTATAACCACCCTGTATGAGGGGGGAAAAATGATCCCCGCATATAGTACCAACACTTCTAGCACTGATTGGCGATGAACTTGTGTCTCTGTTCAGACTTCGGACGATGTTTTGTTAATAGACATTAGAGATATAAAATACATTCAATAATTTAATGAAATAAAGGCACCAAGATAAAGTGTATACATGAATACATTAATACTCGGACCAGTTAATTAAAGAATTCTAAATAAAAAAAAGTGTGTACAAGAATCCATTTACATAGAAATTTTCAACACCATCCCCTCCTCTTCACCCTCTCCTCCGAAAAAAAACCCGCAAACTTTTTTCCCTTTAGAATGATAAATTTACCCTTAAAAACAATTTATGTCGTCCTATTCTTAGCTCTGTATAGCAATTAAAAGGGTGCAGTATTTCAATTTTTTTTATCTATAATTTTAAAAAAAACATCATTTAAATATTGCATAAATAAAATTGTTGTATAAGAATGTTGAGTGGTGGTAAACATATTTTGGCAAGTATTTAGAAATTTAAAAAAGCATACATTTTAATTGAAATTAGCTATACAAAATAAAATTACCGTTTGCTTTGGCCAAACCCAATATCTTAGTTAGATATTGGGGAATATAAATCTTGCACCAAGATCCTTGTGTAATTAATTTAAGGCTCCTCGAAATTTGTTTTTCCGACTGGCCCCTCTTGCCACGGAAAATAATGAAGTAATTATATGACTTTGAATCAAGTTGTAGGTCATTCTGATGTTATGTCATACTTGTACGTTTAAGTTTCACAACTTCTCTTCAAATACCTGTAATGCCAGGTTGTCTTTAAATAGGAAAGCTTATGTAGAGCCTAGAAGGGAAAGTGAAAAAAAGTCTGAAACTTTCCTTTAATTGTGATGAAAGCAACTATGTTTCGAATGCTGTAAGAAAATTGCGCTTGATAATACTAATGAGCAATCGATTGTTAAACTATCCACATAAGTGTTTTAAAAAGAAGTTGCTTTCTCCGCTTGTATGATTAAATTTTGAAATAAACTTTGATTATAATTTAATTTGAAAAAAAAAAAATGTTAGCTTATTTAAAGGACAGGCTTTGCCTGGATTTTTTTTCGTTGCAAAGACTATAACTAATTTATTGCAATTTTGTAAGTGCTTACTCCTTGGTAATCTGAAAAACACCTTTTATTTACAGTGGGAGAAGTCTGGCGACTTTTCATTCAATAAGATATATTGGTTAGATTAAGCTACAATAACTTTGTGTCTAAATGATCAATAATCTCAAATTGAGTTAGCCAAAGTTAAAAAGAATTAAAATATATAGGATACTGTACTAGTGTACTATAGTAGTGTGTTATGCTAATGCTCACAATGGGGTCGGGAAGAATATAGAGGTATATAAGAATATAGTAGAATATAGAGGAATATACAATTATATAATACATAAATGATGTTATGATGATGTTTATGGCGCATTATGCCCTTGAAACGCTATAGTCACACAAAGCTAGTTTCGTTTTCCCCCTGTAATAGAACGGAGCTGAGTTTTCATCAGACTCTGTATATGCCCCAGAACTGAGAGCCAATTTAGTTTTACCATCTAAGGGACGACTTTGACTCTCAGATTGCAATGAATCTAAAACTCTCTGTATATGGGTGTTGGTGTAAAAATACGCAGAGATTCAATTTTGCCGAGAGAACCCAAGCAAAATGGGTACTCAAGGGATCTTTTACATGCCGCATAATCATATATATCACATGCGTCCCCATTATTTTCCCATCCTGAAAATCTGACGACTCAACCGGAGTTTGAGCCAGCTAACTTCGGCTTATGAGGCGGACACGTTATACCTCTTAACTAAACCTCTAGTTTCATTATAAATTGTGACTCAGTAGAGAAACAAGAAACAATGCCCTCATCAAAAAGAAACAAAATTCGAACCTGGCTAAATGCTCCAAAATTCCCATTTCCAAATAAAAACGCATTTGCAAAAGTAATCAATTTAAAAAGGCAAAAGAAAACTTGAATTTTGGAAACGAAAATTGGGACATTCTAAATTGGAAAGAAAATTATATTAATTTATTGAGTACATTTATTTTTGCAAAAGCTCCCGTTTTACGGGTCGCGGCCATCACAGCGGGCGTTAGTTGTAGCGAAAAGATTTGTCCATTCTGTCGAGTAATCCGGTCAAATCATCGGGTTTTCTTCCTCCTTCTGTGAGAATAGTTTGGGAATAATTCATTTTAAGTCATGTCCCGTTACAGGAAATCACTCACGCGGTCTTCAGCATATGGATTTATTTGCTCTGCTGAATTTCTTCAGGGAAAACTAACCCCCATTGCGTATGCTTATAATTTGCATGTAAAAGAATGCATGCAATGTGTGTGTATGAAATTCGGACATTGGTGGTTTGTGGATAAAATTGAAGTTTAAAGAGTCCACCCAACGTTTTCATGCGTAAACAGCACCTTTTAAAACACTAACATTTATATCGTTACAGACCGCACAGATCGAAATTTGAAATAATGGTTTTTAATTTAAGGGTAGTGAGAATTTAAAGAACAAGCTACTAGTGCATGTGAGAAATACTGAAACATAAAATGTGCGTTCGAAAAGTTCGGTGATTGGTCTCATAATTAAAAAACCGCTCCGGTTAGGATCTTGCACTGAAGACGCAGTGACACGACACACCTTGTATTTGACAAAAAAAATATACTGAACTATTTATACAGTACTCCAGTCAGTCAGTGCAATCTTAGTAGCGTGATTAAAGTTTTGTTATTTCTTGAAAACTAACCAATTTCAGTGCTGAATACGATATCAATAAACGAAATTATTTCTTTAGCTGTGGTAACTTGTTAAGTTTTGTTTTCACCTGGCTACGAAATATTCTAAATTATTAGGCCATGAGTGCATTTCAAAAGCCACCACAAAATATTTAGAGTAAAGTCCTTAAAACTAATTTTGCATAAGTAATGCAATTTTATTGAATTTAGTGCCTTTTTGCACAGTATCCAGTGCGTGAAGCTTGAGTTGCAAGATTTAAAACAGAAAAAGTTTAGTTTTAATTTAGTCGTACTAGACTACACAAGGGCTATCGTAATTTTAAACCACGGCCCAGTGACGAAACCGAAACCAGAGCTCTGGCACCCACCCAGGGTAACCTTAGTGACAACTTATCGCGCCGGCTAATTTTGAGCCATCACAAATTTAACGTACACCAGCCCCATATACTCGGCGTTATAAATTGACAATACTTTTGTTCTCTTGCACGATCCGTTTATAAGATTGTTGGAGTGAGGTCAGGACCAGTGGAATTGGTCCAGAACTATATCTATCACACTACGTTTCTATTATACTTTTAAAAAGGAATTAATTTTAATAGCTTTGTCCGTCCGTCTTTACTCAATTTTAGAGCCAAACTACAAATGCCTCAAACAAGTTTGATGAGTTAAATTAAAGCTTATTAGTATAAAAGCCCCTCAATTATATAAATTAATCTTCGTTCACTCAAAAAAGGAGTAGGACCAGGGCAAATGAGGCAAATTGCCCTTTTCGAAACCATAAGCTATAAGGCGCGAATCACATGTCCTGTATTCCCCCTAGTGTTTAATTACCAAACACGCTTCGCTTGGCTCTCAGTTTATCGAACAAGTGAGGGATTTAAAACCTGACTAAATCATCATAAAACCTGACTAAATTGTCCAACCCGATGTCCGAACCCCGGACCAAGTACTATGGTTGCTCGCAGCGCCCAGGCCACTGAGCCTATGGTCAAGAAAGAATCTAATTAAAACTCTGTGAGACATTACTAATCTCCCGGCAAAAGAAAGTCTTTCCGAAATGGCCGACTTAGTTTTCGCGGTCGACTGAAGAATTGCCGACAGAAATCATTAACCTGGGAGTAGGTCAGTGGATATATAAAGATGGAAGGCGTTGGACATCAATTGCTCATTCGATCCACTCGCTGATAGGTAAGAAGATGGCTTTCTCCCAAGTGCTCTTGATCCTCGGGATTTGTGCCACAGGTAAGTGAAAGTGCGGGCTTTTTTTCGACCAATTAAAAAAATAGCGGTAATTATTAATCATTGATCCCGTGTGCGTTTCGTCTTTTGGACTTAATTATCGTAATTCGCAATCCTCTAATTCATGAATTTTTTTAGTCCCGAAAAAATATATATATGTATCTTTAATACTCATACATTATGGGAAAAATACTGAAAAAAATTTAACTGCATTAGAATTTGAATAATTTCAATTTTTAAAAAATTTACATATGATAAAAACCAACTACAAAATTCCAATTTTGATAATAATGACTAGAAAACTACTAAATATATTTCAAAATAACCCTCTTTAACTATAATTAATTTTTCAAAACAATTCATTTGTAGTTTTTTAAGTGTTCTAATATTATTATACCTTGAATACTGCCACAACCGTAATTTCACAACAGTTAATAACCCAACTCTTTAATTTTGAATACACTTTTACTACTGTCATCTATGAAGATTATTAGTAACTAAAACTTCAAAATGGAATGTAATCGATGAAAAAAACACAAATTTGTCGAGGGGAGCTCTACTTTAATAGAAAAAAGTGGATTATGTTACTTGTTGCCAAACGGCAACAGTATGCATTAGAGGGTTAACTGTCATTTTGTATTAAAGTATTAGTTGACTAAATTATAATTTGATGAAATGTCCCATTATTAATATAGATAATAAAAATAATTTTTGCTTAAATTTGTCGTCAATAGACGTGCGCTCTCCTGGGGAGGAATCGTTAGTCTTATAGACCTAATGCATTGTTTTTGCAATTATAATATCTCTCAAAGCATTGCTTTAAGAGATACTAGAAAGTGAATTATGAAGTGGAGAACTACTAGAAAGTGGATTATGTTACTTGTTGCCAAACGGCAACAGTATGCATTAGAGGGTTAACTGTCATTTTGTATTAAAGTATTTAGTTGACTAAATTATAATTTGATGAAATGTCCCATTATTAATATAGATAATAAAAATAATTTTTGCTTAAATTTGCCGTCAATAGACGTGCGCTCTCCTGGGGAGGAATCGTTATAGTCTTATAGACCTAATTCATTGTTTTTGTAATTATAATCTCTCTCAAAGCATTGCTTTAAGAGATACTAGAAAGTGGATTATGAAGTGGAGAACTACTAGAAAGTGGATTATGTTACTTGTTGCCAAACGGCAACAGTATGCATTAGAGGGTTAACTGTCATTTTGTATTAAAGTATTAGTTGACTAAATTATAATTTGATGAAATGTCCCATTATTAATATAGATAATAAAAATAATTTTTGCTTAAATTTGTCGTCAATAGACGTGCGCTCTCCTGGGGAGGAATCGTTAGTCTTATAGACCTAATGCATTGTTTTTGCAATTATAATATCTCTCAAAGCATTGCTTTAAGAGATACTAGAAAGTGAATTATGAAGTGGAGAACTACTAGAAAGTGGATTATGTTACTTGTTGCCAAACGGCAACAGTATGCATTAGAGGGTTAACTGTCATTTTGTATTAAAGTATTTAGTTGACTAAATTATAATTTGATGAAATGTCCCATTATTAATATAGATAATAAAAATAATTTTTGCTTAAATTTGCCGTCAATAGACGTGCGCTCTCCTGGGGAGGAATCGTTATAGTCTTATAGACCTAATTCATTGTTTTTGTAATTATAATCTCTCTCAAAGCATTGCTTTAAGAGATACTAGAAAGTGGATTATGAAGTGGAGAACTACTAGAAAGTGGATTATGTTACTTGTTGCCAAACGGCAACAGTATGCATTAGAGGGTTAACTGTCATTTTGTATTAAAGTATTAGTTGACTAAATTATAATTTGATGAAATGTCCCATTATTAATATAGATAATAAAAATAATTTTTGCTTAAATTTGTCGTCAATAGACGTGCGCTCTCCTGGGGAGGAATCGTTATAGTCTTATAGACCTAATGCATTGTTTTTGTAATTATAATATCTCTCAAAGCATTGCTTTAAAATGTATATATATTTTAAACGGGTATGGAAAAGTAATAATAACAGGTAGAAACAAAAAAAAAAAACATTAATATTTATATGCATTTTAGTGAAAATTGTAAATTTACTTTTCCAATATAACTACTAGAAATGGCAAGGCACATAAAGTATATTGTTTACGTAGAAGAGTAGCTGGAAATATTTTGAAACTATTAATATAAGTTAAGCAGCATTTTTTAAGCAAAGTTAGAACTCTCTCTGCACCTTTCTTGATACATAATGAAGCATTAAAAGAACTCTACCAATATGTAAAACGACGATATCCCAATATCTTTTATGTCCCCTAAATATTCCTTAAAATTTTATTTTCATTTTAAATAGTTTGTCGTGCGTTTGACAAAGTGGCAACGCGCAACAATTGAAATATTTAAAAACGACTTATCATTTAAATGTAGTAACTACTGTACTAATTAGTGAAACTTTTTAATGAAATTTTGGATATAGTCTTGCCTGATTATTTGCTTCATTAATCATGTATCGCACTTCTCTGTGAGACTGGTGGTTCGTTCAAAAATAGATGCCGGACAGACAGACGGACATAGACTTTATACAACCTTCCATATTTAACGTTATAAGCGTAGTGTGGAAACTGAAAATAGATATAAAAAGCCCCTATTGAATTGATCGTTTCCTTAGGTCTAAATGCAGCGGTGATGCAGTCAAAACAGGACCAAGGCCCGCTGCGCATATTTCAGCCTATATGACACAGGTCAATGTGTAGCACACACAATACTCCGATTGTTTAGTTTCCAATCTTGCTCTTTGTTCTTCAATAACTGGGTAGTTTCACTGTTAAAAACAGAAGAGAAGAGAATGGTCGTTATTATTTTTTAAAGTGTTTAATCAAAAATAAACAAAAGAAGGACATGACATACATCAAGTAAATCATAATACCAATACAAATTTATGTATCTTTCGGAAAGTTTAAAAACAAATTGACAGTGTCACGTTTATTGATTCATCAATTAGTCGATCAAATATGGATTTCGAAGAAAAAGGAAAGATATCCAAGGGAACAAAAACCAGAACAAAGAGTTCGTGCACATTCTCTTCAAAATCGTCTATGAAAGTGGGCGGTAAATCAGAGCATCGTGAGATCAACGAACTGCGATTGTTTTTTCGCACTTTCTAGTTTATTGACGCAATTTAAGTGATTCTCCAAAATTGGGACACAATCTTTTGGATGAACGCCCCCTATCACTCCACTTCCCTAGTCAAGAAAATAAAACTCAGGAAATACGCAAAGGTCAAATCGAAATGGGGAAACACAATTGTTTTGTTTCTTATTTATTCGAGAACTCTCATTGTTATAGGGAAAAAAAACTCAAGAAAGGCAAACAATCGAAAATGGGAATTTTCCGATGTAACGATGGAAGTGAAAAACAAACGTTTTCATAAATATTATAGGCTCTTTTCTTCGTTTTATTTAAAACTTCTTCTATTGTTGTGGAAGCACTCTGAAATGCTATCTCGAAATGCAGTTTTTTTTTTTTAAGTTTTAAACTATTTTCTTTTACTTCAATGCATAGAGAAATTCTGATGTAAGCTTATGGTAGAAAGTTTTTATATTATTATGGACAAAAAATGCTAAAGATGCACGCCTCTGATGACATACCTCTAAAAAAATCATTAAAATCTGATGGTTAGAACGGAAGTTGTGAAAGGCAGACAGACGGACAAAAAGTATGAAAGATATTTCTGATGTCACACGAATTTCAAACAAAAAAGACTTTTTGAAATCCGAATTTTAGAACTAAAGGTAAAGGCTGACGGATGCAGATCTCTACCATGCCGATTCTCGACTATCCATTTTAGCTTCCACATTACGTTTATAACGTAAAAAGTGGAAGGTTTTATAATCGTTCAGTCCGTCTGTCCGTCCGTCACCCACTTTCACAGAGCGAACCAAAAGTCGCACAAACAATTGGGATTCGTCATTTTAAAGCAAAAAATCGGGCTAGGTTACATCCCAAATTTCATTAAAAAAATTAAATTAGAAGTATATTTAAAATTTAAATAACTAAAATTTTAATCTGCATTGAAATAACATGCAAATTCCATTTTCATTCAATGAGCGAACCAAAAGTCGCACAAACAATTGAAATACGCCATTTTAAAGCAAAAAATCGGGCTAGGTTACATCCCAAATTTCATTAAAAATTTAAATTAGAAGTATATTTAAAATTTAAATAGCTAAAAATTTAATCTACATTGAAATAACATGCAAATTCCATTTTCACTCAATATTTTCACTGTTGCCATTTCGTCAAACGCACGAGAAACTTTTTTTAAAATAAAAATAAAACCTTTGAAAGAAAATTTATTTATGTGATATAATTTGGTTTGGATTGTTTAAGTATCACAATACCAATAGACTTCTTTTGATGGTTCATTATATATGTATGAAGAAAGATGTATAAAGAATTCTAATTTTGCATAAAATATATGCAAACCCAAGCAGCAAATGATCGGTTGGCCGAGTATTGGCCAAACATCGCACAAAAATACTGCGACATCGAGCCGACGCGTCGGAATTTGATTGGCGATGTCCATCGCAGCGGCTGCGTTTTGTCCTTGGCAAGCGACCATTTGCCAATCAGGTGCGACCACTTACCGACGCATTTTGGTAGACGGCAAAAAATCGGAAATGACAATCGGCAGCACATGGGGCCGATGTACAAAACACGACCTTTAGCCAATCATCGGCGACAAGTTACCACCTTTTTTGCGACCCCAAATAGTCGGTTATCGATCGGTTTAACCAACGCAGCGACTTCCCAAGCAGCAAATAATCATTGGCCGAGCATCGGCCAAAAGTCGCAAAACATTCTGCGACATCGAGCCGATGCGTCGGAAATTGATTGGCGATGTCCATCGCAGCGGCTGCGTTTTGTCCTTGGCAAGCGACCATTTGCCAATCATGTGCGACCACTTACCGACGCATTTTGGTACGTTGGAAAGAGATCGGAAATGCATTTCGGTCTCGCATTGGGCCGATGCATAAAGCCCGACCCTTCGCCAATCTCTGCGATTAGTTACCGCCTTTTTTTGGATGTCAAATCGCCGGCTATTGATCGTAGTTGACCATCGCAGCGACTTCTTGCCAATTTCACTCTAGA
This sequence comes from Hylyphantes graminicola, assembly GCA_023701765.1. Classification (NCBI taxonomy): domain Eukaryota; kingdom Metazoa; phylum Arthropoda; class Arachnida; order Araneae; family Linyphiidae; genus Hylyphantes; species Hylyphantes graminicola. The sequence goes on from CM043114.1 coordinate 50,988,887, forward strand.
CCATTTACCCACGTCAATTCAATCTATCTCGCGTTGTTCTGAGATAACCCATACGACTATTTACCGCTGTGCAGGCGGTTACCCAATGCTTAGCCGAGTCGTTTCTAACGCATTTCCTACGTAATACCGGCTTCTACCCCACGTTTGACCAACATACTCCCGATGCTGGTGCAAGAACGTACTAATGCAACTAAAAGCATTGGATATATTTTGGAGCTTAATCCTTTATTAGAAAACAATTGAAGTCAAATAATCTCTACATTATATCACACATAAGCCCTTGTCTAGTAAAAATTTTCAATTTTAAATTTTCACCACTTTTTAAATTAATTAACTACTTTTTGTAACAGTTACTTATTGAACTTACTCTTAATTTAAAATTTATTAAAAACTGCAATCCTGCGGACACTAAAAAATTAATTTTAAACACAAGAAAAAAGAAACACAACTTGAATTATTTTTATTAACAAAATGATAGGTAACAATAAAAATACAATACATGTATAAAAATGCAGTACTTGGTAGTAGTCTATGCCCTGAAAATGTTCCTTTCTATCACATGATTTGCTGTATCCTGAAGATGAGCAGTCTCACAGCAGCTGAAAGCATCAATTTACAATATAAGTATAAACCAGTGATAATACTACATCTTAGTATATTTATATTTTTAACATAACTAGCTAATGCTCATATGTTGTAAGTCATTAAAATGCACAAAAACAAATTTTTATACTATAAACTTTTTTAAATACCTCTTAACTACTTGAATATCATAAACACTGATCTAAACAAACAATTTTATGCAATCAATAATTATGTATTATCAGACATTTAAAAAAATCAGTATTTTTCTATGATTAAGAAAAAATGCAATGCATTAGATCACTAAAGATCACACTAAGATTTAATAAAATATATTGCTAGGAGAGGGATAGTTATTACACATTAGACACGCGCGAGTTCAGTTGCCAAACATACTTAATTTTGTTTATTAGAAAATTCGATTTTTTGGGGGGAAGTGGTAGAGATGACAAATTTTACATTACTTCATCATTGTTCTATAAGTTTTTTGGTTTATTTTTATTTAAATTTCTGTCAAATAATTTCCAATTTATTACCCATTATAACGCATTTTCAATAGAATATGGAAAAAATATCAAAAAATTACTAACTAAGTATTTTGGATATTTACCGTTACTTATAATTGCACAATTACTTTACATCATTGTGCTATAATTGCACTTATAAGTAAAGTTAAAATAAAATATTGGGAACTTACCAAGCATCAATTCGCCAAATCCCTTCCATGGAAAATCCTTTATACTGGAGATTCAGCTGGTTATCCTATAAACTCGATCCTCCGAAATTCCCAAGGCACGAACACTGAAAAATAAAATGCAATTGAGTGGTCATAGAGTACCTGCAAGACTTGACTACAACGCAAGCTACGAGACTCTTCTAGCACAGCTGTGGAAATAAAAAAAGCACCACTTGTGATTATTTCAACCGTTAGTCACCTTATATAATCGGACCTTTTAGAGATTGTGAACAATTAACATTCTGAGTTAATTGCATGACACAAAATTTGCATAAGGGGCCGTCTTCATATTAAAAATGTTACGAATTTTAACATTTCCAATAGCAACACATAATATTAATAACTTAAAAAAAAGTAAGCACTCTTGAAAACCCATAAATCTAAGTTTTTGTTACATTTGGATGAGTATATTTGATGAGTTATTCAATCGAATCACTTGGACCTTTTGGGGATCATCTCTAACATGACAAGCGTAGTCTAGTTCTTTCTTTTGCAAGGCCGTCTTGATTTATCAATTACACATAATCTTATACACAGTCCCCTAAAGGGTAATTAATAAGTATTTTGTGATTTACTCAGCAAATTATGAATAAAAAAATTTTAAATTTGGGATTTCGCTTAAACTTCCTGTCTTAAATGCATTTCTGTAAAAATATTAAGGGGTTTCTATTCCTAATTTTTTTTAAAAATTAATATAATAATTATTTAAAAATATAAAAATTGTTTTAAAGATCCAATAGGGTATGCATTTCGTTTGGGTTATTATAATTACTGTTCAGTAAAAAAATCGTTTCATTATCTCAATTATTTATAGATTGGGATAGTTTTTTATGTGCAACTCATTTAACATTATGGCACCTAAACTTTGCACGTCTCTAACTCCCCTAATAATGCTTAAAAACTAACAAAATTTGGCATTTCGTCATAAAATATGTCATAGATTTGAAATATGGACTCAAAAAAGGGTGTTGCTATTGGAAATTGTAAAGTTAGTAACATTTTCAATATGAAGAGGGACCCTTATGCAAATTTTGTGTCATGCAATTAACTCAGAATGTTAATCTATAATAATAAAAGAAAGAGTCTGTCTGTCGGTCTGTCTGTCTGTCTGTGTGTATGTCTGTGGATCGCAAAAGACCTACTTAAACAGCTCTAAAAAATTCGAAATTTTTAATATAGATTCCTTTTAATACCTACGTGTGCACCTGAGGCTTAGTTTTTTCATATTTGATTGTGATTTTTAATTAATATAATCTATAATAATAAAAGAAAGAGTCTGTCTGTCGGTCTGTCTGTGTGTATGTCTGTGGATCGCAAAAGACCTACTTAAACAGCTCTAAAAAATTCGAAATTTTTAATATAGATTCCTTTTAATACCTACGTGTGCACCTGAGACTTAGTTTTTTCATATTTGATTGTGATTTTTAATTAATATAATTAGTTTAAAAAAAACGTCATCCACGTGGGATTGCGGGACCATAACAGGGCTTGAAAATACATTGACCGGGCCGAAACGGGGGCTTGACGCCATCCTCTATTAGTTTGATTGGTTGAGATATATGCACTCGCCCTAAGGCTGCTTCATCCTCTATTAGTTTTTGCTTTTTTTAAGTGCGCATGAGCCAACACGAATTTAATTTTGTTTTGGTTTTGAGTGTATTTTCACAAGTAAGCATGCCTCTAAAAGGAAGCTATACGAAGTTAACGGGTTCCCAGTAAGGCTTTATCATACTGCTAGTTGTTCATAATCTCAAAAAAGTAAGATTCTATAGGGTGACTAACGGCCGAAATAATCACTAGTGGCTCTTTTTTTTATTTCCACAGCTGTACCTACTCGTATTAATTACTTTAAAACGGCGTTAGTGTACCTGTATTCGCCCCCTTCCCTCCTACTCGGATTTAGGTAGAGTTGATAGTAAAAATCAAAATATTTTAGTTACAACAACTCTAATAGTGGTCTTAGTTAGATTAGTTTGAAAAATCGTTGCACTAGAGCTTCACGAGGTCTATTGCGACGTGGGTCGTAATTTAGAACCACAGTCAAGTGACGAGCTGACACTTCCAATGCCTGAACCCGAACCTAGGACCTTCTGAGAGCACGGCGAATCGATTGGGCATTCCAGCCTAATATAGGTCTTGGTAAAATAAATTACTTAACTTCGAAATTTGATTAAAATAATTTTAAAAAATTACACATTTCATTTGGCTGCGAAACAATTTTAATTCGTGTTTCACTTATTATAAGTATAAAAAATAAAGTTTTCAAATTAAAGTTTTATCAAATATAACATGTAAATCAACAATTGTTTGGAAGTCAGAAGCTAAACTCATTAGGTGGTTACATAAATGCCTTTGAAACTAAATCGAAATCCTCTGACAAGATCAGCAACCAAAATAACGAGATCCGATACTAAATCTTCTAACCTTTCTGGTTTTGATAGTCCACAAAAATTTAGCTAAACAAATCGTATATTAGTACTTTAAGCGACAGACCAAAACACTTAAAAAAAGATAAATTATAAATTTACTTACCATAGTTGCTTGACCACCGGTTTCTTTAGTTTGTTGGTCGACATATATATTCAGATTTGTGTGCTTGGTCAGAGACCCGCTTATAAAACTTCGTCAGACAGACAAAACACATACACAAACGCATAAGTGGATCCATCTAATTTTTAGAGACAAAGACTTGAGAGGATCCCCACCACGGTTTCTTACACAATATATACATACGGGTAGGTTAGGATGGGTTGGTTGGTTGGTATACATATATTTTCAGGCTTGTGTACTTGCTCAGAGAGCCGCTTATAAACCTTCGTCAAGTAAGACAGTCACAACACACACACTCCCATGCACACATATACGTGACAGATGCTTCCATCTATCACGCGCCACCTCCACATTTTAGACAGGTCACTGAAGGAGAGGGAAATAGTCTCCAGGAACCTGTACCCATGGGAAACAGCGCAATGACCGCCCACAGGACTTTCGGACCCAACAGATTTAACGAGCACGTACTCCGCATATACTCGGTGAGTTTTCAGCGACCAGGAATCGATCGCAAATCCTTCCGATCCGTAGATCAAGACGCTGACCACAGGGTGCCTCACAGCTCTATTTAGGATGGGTTAGAAACTCTGCTGCGGGTAGTTCATCGTCTCCAACTGTCTATTTCCAGCCATCCTTAAAACGAACTTTAATACAGACATTTTAGCTTCGTAATTTTAAACCCTGGTCAAGTGACGAAATCAGCACCTGTGCGGGCACTCAACGTAACTTAAAGAACCTATGCCATTGCAATGTTTTCGTTTACAAAGTTCGAGATTAAAAATTAAAGGATTCGAAAAAATTGTTATCTATTTTGAAAATATCAAGATTATTTATTTTTGATAAATCTATTTGCACGCTACATTTCAGAAACATTTTAGCTTATTGAGTTTAAATAAATAAAAAAAATTCGTTTCACCCGTCACAGGGTGTGTCGGTTAGTCATTAGATTTTTTTTTGTTCTTGTTACAATAATCTATAAAATATATATAATTTATTATCTTCATGATCGAATTGAAAGATCGCACCTACATCGGCCCAATCTCTACAAACGACCACTTTTAATTGATCGAATGACGAGGTCGGGCAGATCTCGCAAACCGATGCATAAAATACCATCAAATCTACTGGTTGGCAGACGACTTTAGCCCGATCTCTATCCGATCTCACAAACCGACCAGTTTTTTTAGACGTCGGATTGACAAGTTGGCGCGAGATCTTCCCGACCTCGTGAAAAAATTTCCAATCATTTGCCGACGAAATCGATGATTGGCCAACCATTTGCCGATTAGGCTTGCTGCCTGGGAAGTTTGTCTTTTATTTTTAAAGCATCATTTTTACTAATTATATATTTTTCGAACTGTAAATTAAATTCCGGTGACTAAAAGAATTATATTTATTAAAAATTTGCATCATTATTCCACGAATTCCAAACAAATTTAGCAAACGATAATGAGTAATTTTTAATTTGACAAAGTATATTAATGAAAATAGTTAATTTTGGCGTTTACAATTCTAAATTCGAAGTCTCTGTTAGGCGAATTTCTTTCTGATGTGTATAATAAGTGTGTTTCCTGTGAGCATAAATATGGTGTGGAAGCGGTTTTAGTGACAGGTTCTGTAACAAACCAACTTGTTTTATTTATCTAAATTGACGGCTTCTTAATTAACGAGTTGTATTCTAATTACCATTTTAGACTTGGTTTACTTTCCATAACAATTATCGTTGTTTTAAGTCCATTATTAAATTATTTGCCTTTCCTAGCCTTGCAGCTTGGTTCCTGTCAATCTTGTCACCTTCGCGAGCTGGATTTGTGTGCAGCCACCTTGGTCCTTTTCAACCAGAGCCCAACTGGGGTAGCGACGAATGAGCCAGATTTGGACAGACAGTGCACGTAAGTTATGCATAAATGGCTGGCTAAAACTTACCTAAAACGCTCTTTAGAACTGCATGCAGTATGCACTCTGCAGTGGTAGAAGTGAGGGTAGACGCGGGGTGACTCACCCCCCACTTTCCAAGAAAATAATTATGCGTCCCTTCACATCTAATACCACTAAAATCCATCCCCCACTTGTTTTGGATTGTTTAGCAGATTTTCACTTTCCGTAAAAGAAAACGTAGACGATTTTAACATTTTAAAATAACATTTGTTCTCCTTTAGTTAAACTATTGGTGTAGCTCATTGTATAACAACTCTAATTAATGTAACATAAAAAAACACACATTCTTTTTACATTAATTGATGTTTATATTAGTACTGATATTTATTAAAACGGAAGGCACTGGGAACCATCATTGATTGTTAGTATTCCCCACTTATTTTGTTACTCTACTTCTACGTTCTACCACTGACTGTATGCAAGTTAAAAACTGTGAAATAGGACGTTAGGAACACAATTAGGTTCTGAATACATAACATACGAACCTAATTTAACTTTTTACTATTTTGTTATCAATTTCTATGCACAACAGTTACATCAATGAAGCCGAGCAGTGTTTCAAAAACTTCACCCTGAGATGCATGACCCCTCTTCAGAGGGAACTTCTAGGATTCGTGAGCGAAGGGTCTGAAAAGTTGCTGGTGGAATACTGCACTCCTGGAACAGAGTTGAGAGCAAGTACGTGCCTTATTTTAAGTCCATTATTATTTTTTGCCTTTATTAATCGTCTGCTAACTGTCTATACACAAATAGTGTAGAATATACTTCTTCATAAGCTCAACAGCCTTTTGCAGGCCAAGGCTGACTCGCTGATCCTTCTCCAGTTGGCCCTATTAGCCGCAAAGGCTCTCCATCGGTTGACTCCAATTAGATTGAGGTCCCTTTCAATATCGTCTAACCATCGTTGGGGTGGTCGTCCTCTATGTCTAGTACCTTCAATTTTGGAAAAAGTCAATTTTTTGGAGGGGAAATCATCGTGACATCTGTATAGATGGAGCAGCCACCTGATTCGAAATGCTTTTATAGTTCTCACAATTCAATATCTCCCGTCTCACCCGTCAAATTTGCTCAATTTTCTGTAAAGTAGAATATACACATACTAAAAATATATGCATAAATACCCATATATATTACAGTAAAACTCGAATTATCCTAACTACACGTCTATCCGAAATCCAATAATATCATTCTTCTTCATCACTTAAAAATTAAAAAAAAAAAAGAAGAAATTTTGACATGCTTAAAATGTTTCTAAATGTTACAGAAAGAGATTTCCGAAATACCCGGAAACGATTTAAAAATTACATCATGTAACGTAACTGCTCCATATATCCAGAAACTTGGTGAATATTTTTAACAGTGTAAACTACGTTTTCATATAAAGAATGTGTTTTTATTTAGATTACTTGAAACACGCCCCGTGTCTCAATGACGCTCACAGCCTGCAAAAGGAATGTTTAACAGATTTGCAAGTTGGCATGGAAGCTATTTCCACTTCTGAATTTCAGAACAGGATTCCCATGGCATGTTGGTAAGTATTCATGTTTTTTTTTTTTTTAAACAAATGTCGTTAAAATATTATAAACAGAAATATATATTTTATTGTGTCCTCACGATTGTACAATTTCCCTTCGTTTTAATTATTATTCAAAAATTTTAGAAGTTTTGGAAATAGCTGGAATATAACTTAGAGGCGTAAATAAGTTCAATTTGCTGGGAATGGGTGGTGCTGCCATCTTTGGGCTAGAGGTTAAAATAAGAGCTAACCCGAAATTGACTACTACGCGATCTTTTTACACACAGGCATGCCTCTGTCACTGGTGCTTAGAATAATTTTCAGAATGGAAGGTTTAACCCTTTCAGTCCCAGTGATGCCATTTGGCATCATCACTTTCAATATTTTTTTCAAAATGTTTTTTGTCCCGCTATGACATCCAAACACACATCATTCTATTCTTCACACTTTGTTCTATCAGACAAAATTTTACTTTTATCTCAATAGAAGTCAGAACTACTATTTTTTTTATTTAGAAAATAGTCAACAAGCGTTTCTCCTGATTTTTGATAAGTTCACTTCAGTTCCACATATTTAAAACACAATTTAAACTATTTCGGTTAAAATAATTACTAAAATTTTTTTAATAATATGGTCAGATACCTTAAAATATATAACTCGAAGTGTTTTTAGGTAATATATATTTTTTTATTTTGTTGTTTTCACACAGTTAAAAAATTTTGGCATTGTTTCAAAAACCATATAAAAATATTAATGGATTTTTTTTCTTATGGGATTCGTATATTTGACCTAAAATAAGCTTATTTTGTGAATATCAGATGTTTCTGTAGTGTAGTAAATTTTTGGGACTGAAAGGGTTAAAGGGAATGTAAATTGAAGATATGCTAAAAATTAATAGAATTATCTATTAACACTACACACGAGAGGGTTTTTGATTGAAGCTAATTTTTTCTTATTTGAAGCCGATTATAAATAATTAAAATAATTTTTACTATATTTTGCACTCTCTCCAATTTAAATCGAAACTGTTAAATTTATTTCGCCAAACACTATTGCTAACACCAGCAAATCCACGAACTAGGAGCGTTCTGCTTCTCACGGATATACAATCAAAAAGGTGGAAATTATCAACGAATATTTTTTACGCAAAAAAATTCTTAAATATGTATTTAGTTTAAAATACACGCGCGACTAACATGCACCATTCCTTCTCTCAACAGTAGCTACCAGCGGCACATGAACTGCGCCCGAACCGCAGTTGAGAAGAAATGCGGCAAAGCAGCCGTAGACTTCATGCAGCTACTGCTGAAGAACGCCGTATCCAGGTTACCAGACATCATATGTACCGGATATGGTTCCGAAAACCACGAGTGTCACAGGCTGCTTCCGGCACCCGGTACAGTGCCTCTTGGGTCTAAGTCAGAGTCCACACTGTCAAGGCTGTTTGCGGCATACCTTGGGAACTAAAGTCTCTTGGAGTTTTTGATTAGTATGGGTTCCGAGTAACAACACTTAGATTAGAAGAAGGCCTGTAATTTAATGGTGATGTCACTTAGTGAACCGACTTGAAGTTTTAACCTATGAATAACTATGCTTATTTTTTTTTTATCTTACATAGTATCCTCTTTCAACAAAAATCTAACGAACCTTGGAGGGTTGCGTCTCAACTTAGTTCATTTATTTTTATTCGAAACAAATGTTCATGTGATATAGCCTTGAAAGATGAATCTTTAACTCTTTAAAGACCAGGCACGACCAAAACGAAAAACTCAAAATAGACCACGTCCATTATCGTTTGGTTGCCAGCACAACTGTCGCAATAAAGCCTATCAAAACACCACTATGGAAAAATAATCAAAAACTTTTGAGAGGTTATTGGTTTAAATTGGTTCACTAACAAGACGTCACCCTATGAAATGGACAGGCCTTTTTCTTATCTTTGTGGTATTGATGTTGAAGCTGAAAGGAGCGTGCTATGCAAAACCATTTATCCTGAATCTTTATACGAGACGCTGGATGGAGTAATTAAAAGATTGGTCACACCACTCTTAAGTTAATTACAGATTCCATGCATAGATTGCTTAGAAGTTAAAATGGTGTAACTTCATTGCAAATTATTTTACACCCATTTCTAAATAAAAATATATGTCATAGTAGTAAGGGCAGAAATGCGGTGCTCCTGCCTTGTTGACTCAATGGGAAGCGACACTTTTTACCTTATCTTGCTATATATATATATATATACTACAAGATACAAGCCCTAACATTCCCTCATAATAATTTTATAAACTGTCCACACATCTTTCTTTAATTCAATTTTAAAACCTAAGATTTTAATATATTTTTGTGTGGAAAATTTAGTTTTTTCTTATACAAGAAAAAAAAGTTGGAAATTACAAAAAAAAAAAAAAAAAAAAAAAAAAACCTAATTGACAATGCAGTACTTTTTCCTCAAGAAATATACATGATGGAGAATAGTACACTTTAAGTTTAAAAGAGCCTACAGAGGTTAGTTAAAAAAAATATGGATATTCTACAAAGACGAATTGAATGATTAACAAAATTCAATAACTTTACTATAAACTTCATTAACCTTTAAACATAGATATGTAGCTCTGAAAAATTATTTTATGCGTCTCATATTATGCATGTTCTTTTGGTTGAAAGGCTTTAACTTTCCCATAGCCATCATATCATACTACATTATATAAATGGATTGGTTTGAATTGAAATTTTCTTCACTGAAAATATCATATGAAAATTACTAGACAGGTTCTAGTTGTTATAATCAATCATTACATTTTATTTTACTAGTAATCATAAAAAGTATAGCAAAATAATCATCATAAACTATCATATTTTTGTGCATTTTGTTTATATAAAGTACATAGTTCTAGTATTTTCCCTGTGATATAATCAAAATTTATTCCTGTTTGGGTTTTTAATTTTGAAAGTATACCTTTTTCACGATTTCATGTTTTTTGAATAAATAAATTTCAAAAATAAAATTGCAAATGTCTTGTTTTAGTTTAGTTACTAATACACATGGAAAGAAAATGAAAATTAATAATTAAATTTGCAAAAAAAGGCGAGAAAATAACTTAGTAGTGGTTATTTTGACAAAACTCTTCATAATTTTGAATGACTTCGACAAAGGTTAAAATATTCTTTTGTTTTATAAAGTAGATAGATTTCTTAAAGAAGGAAATACGAAATTTATTATGCATCAGTTAAATTTACACACTTTTCTGACAAAGAGGAGAGGATACAATTATACAATTACAAGAGAAAGATTACACAGCTGTTAACTAAGGGAACTATAGTTTAACAAAAATATTTTTTCTGTTCTTTTATTAATAGTGTTTTATATGTAATACAAAGTTATTTAAAAGTTACCTTCAACCTAAGCAACCAAATTATTTGTTAAAAAAATGGAACTGAAAACTCTGTATGTATTACAATAAAATTAAAAGTAATATATAATTCTGTTTAAAAAAGAAAAATGAAATAGGAATATTGGTTAATAATTTCCCACAGAAAAATGGCATGCCATGTATCAAATTAGAATGAGACTAGATGTATTGTAGCACATTGCCTTCCACACGTGAATATAGTTAACATATAGAAAGAAAGACAAAACCTCTCTACAAGAAAGACGAAATTAAAAAATAATTCAATAGTTAAAGAGTAGTATAGTTTTACCAGACAATATAAATCACCTATCAAAGAAACTTCAAAAATTAAACTGTAACAAACAAGTAATGCAATAAATAAGTTTGGATATTAAAAAGCCATAAAATGTTAAAATAGTCAAACTCAAGCCAATGATTGGAGGTGTGTCCCTTTTGTTACAATACCAAAGAAAGATATAATGTCGAAAACAATATTTTTAATACACTAGGGTTATGTTTTCAATTATTGTATAACCAAGATTTCAATTACAAAAATGATATCAAAAGCAAGATATTTTTCATTAAAGTATATTGTCAATCCAATGGAATAAAAATTGGGTAAAACTTTCTATATCAACTCAGAGGAAACTTCAACTGCAAAATGTGGTGTTATGTGTGTGAAATATTGGTTTCACATAAATGTTTCTGAGGAATTTTAGAATGCTCCAGTGCTAAGAAATATATTAAACCTCTTTAAAAAAAAATATTTAAAAAAAATAGGTTTAATGTTTCTATTTAAAAAAAGACTGGTAATACAAAGCTCTTTGAAGTAGTCTAATCGGAAAAGTAAAGTACCATACCAAATATATAAATTCACGCTAAAACACTGACATACAAATTATCTCATAAGAATGAATAATACTTTTTTTTCTTGGTAGCAAAAGTTAAGCATAAACTAAAAAACACTTATCTGTTTACATTTGTGCAATGGTTTTAAAAGTTATGCTAGGTTATGAATTTAATCCCAGTAAAATAATGTAACTTAAACCTAAGTCCTTATTTAATATTTAAAATTAATTTGCACTACAGTAAAACTCACCTTAAGTTTGGAGCATGTAAATGTTCTACGAAAAAGGATTAAATAGTTCTAATTTCCGAGTGAGAGAATCGAATAAAAAAGGTATTTCACAATCAATAAACCACTTTATTTGTTATTTCAAGACATATTTGTATTAGTTTTATAAGGTTTTCTTTCAGTTAAAGTGTAATATTAATTATTTTTTCTTTCAATTTTGACGTAACAAGGTGCACGAATATCAGAGTATCTCAAAGGGGCAGCCAATCAGAGCTGACAGAATTTCATCGCCTGCTCTGATTGGATAGTGAGGTTTATTTACTCACGACGTTTCCTTCGAGGATGCGTGCGCAACTGCATACTTAATCTGGGGTTGACTGTAAATTATTCTTGCAAACAAAAACAAAATTGAAAAATATATAACGATTTAGGTACACACTTTGCATACTTAAAACCAATATTTAAGTACCTGTCATAAAAAATGAAAATAACAAATTTATATACAGGTAACATAATTTTTGTGAGTATTAAGTAGAACAAATTTTAGTAAGATGGCTCAATTCAACTCTTAACACCTTGCAAACAAAATTAAGAATCCTTTCATTTACTGTTGGAGGAAAAAGTGATTGTAACAATCCTAGACACATAACTGTTTTTGAGTTGGGAAAAATCAAACTTAAAAACATATCAATATGAAGAATATAAATACATATTTAAGGATAACCCTTATCATATAACATACTAATTCAGGGTCAGTTGGGGCATTATGAGTACTAATTGTATTGTATGTAAGATAGACTATATCGTCACTTAAGTTACCATATGTGCTATCTCATTGTTGTAGAAGGATTAGATTTAATGTACTGTAACTTTTGGAGCAATTTTTTTCGGATTTGGCGATAAATAATTTTTTGTGGCAACTGTACGATTTGGAATGATGATTTGAATTCCTTGACTTCGCAACGCTGATGTTTTCCGGCAAACCTATCTGATCATTATGTGCTAATTTCGGTTAGGGTTTCGGCTGTCTTCTGGCGCGATTTTGGAAAGTTTGCCAAAGGTTACTGTTCAGTAAATCTGATCCGTTTTGCAAAGTTTTGTTTTGTTGAATTTTCGCTCAGATCATCGGCGGTTTGACGTTTTATGCAAATTTTCCTCTTTTACGTACGTTCGACCGTGACGTCACAACGGTATGACGTAATGACCGGAAGTTGGGCGTTTCTGCTTCTGGACGAATCGCACCTGGCCATGTGTTTTGAGAGGGCTTTATAAACGGTGGTTAAGATATTTTTTCTATCAGATCAGATGTAGTCTTAATCCAACTTGTTTATACAGTGTTGTTCCTCTTTTAAATTTTCTTCGGTTAGGAGACCGGCAACTATTTAAAGGAAATGCGGTGAATTTAATTAGAGAGTGATTACACGATACCGCTGGTCGGTTGTCTCCTATGTTTTTGTGTTTTTAAGAAGAAAATTTAGTGTGTCGTTTCAAGCCTGTGTCTTCATCTTTTTGTGTAAAGTGAGCCGGTTTTTCGTCAACGTGAGTTTCCTGTCATGGACTGCATGATGTCTACGTACTGTATGTAAACTTTTTGTTATTTTCGGAACTATAACTTTAAAGAATTTCGGAAATGTATTTATAACTTGATTTGGGATTTAACTTACTTTTATAAAGCTGTTCGGGTATTTTTTGACGTCGTAGCTTAATACATTTCATTTTATTTACTTTCGGTAAAAACCTAATCCAGCCTATTTAAGTAGACATTCTTTAAGTAGTTTAAGAACCTGTTAAATCGTGCAATATTTATATACTTTTGTTTCTTGATATACTTATACAAATTTCTTTACATATATACAATATTTATTTACAGTTTTTCGAATCAATAAAATTTGTTCTATTTTAAACTTATTTCAACGTCTGATCATTTGCTTGTTTACTTTTCTATACTTTAATATTTTAGTTCTTACTGAGCATTTTAACTATAATTGATTTTTGTAAATAAAGGTTATGGGCAGGTAGTTTTAGTGTTTAGTTCGAACGGTGGACCGATTTTTCGGTATTAAGTAATTCAATTTTTCAAAATTTGGAAATTTTGGGGGGCGTTTATTTTTGTGGTTAATTAAGATAACTTATTTACAAACAAATTTTTTTTGGGCGCTGGATTAGTTTTGAATCTTTAAATTTTTTATAAACTTATTAGTGATTTTGAAAATAAAGTTTTTGACATGGCTCATGTTAACTTTACACCTTCTATTAAAAGATTAAGTGCGGATAATTACGGAACTTGGACAAAAGATATCAAATTTATATTAAATGAGAAAAATGCATGGGGTATTGTGTCTGGTACAGAAACAACTCCTGTATTAAAAGTTGGTGAAGTTACTAATCCTCTTTTGGCGGATTTTAATCAAAGGTCACGAATAGCTTTAACTACTATTTATTTGAATATTGACGAACAACATCGGAGTTTAATTGAAAACACGGAGTGTCCTATTGAGGCTTGGAAAACTTTAAGGGAATATTTCCAGCCTGACAATAAAGCAAGGCACATGGGTATATTTTCGGAATTAATCACTTGTTTTATTGGTCCAAACGAAAGTATTAGTTTATTTTCTGCACGACTAATAAAAATATCCGAACAGCTTAAAGGGATTAATCACCCCATTGAAGAAATATACCTTTGTTTTCAATTATTGCGATATTTACCTGTAAAATTTGACCAAATAGTTCAATCTATACTAAGATGGCCTGATGATAAATTTAAGTTTAAAGACATTTCACTCGAGCTGGTTGCTGAAGAAACCAGGCTCAACCTACGGGACTCTGATCGGGATACTTTGGGGCAAAATGTGGAAGTGCAAAGCAATACCACCTCAAAGTTTTCTTTAAATAAAAAGTTTAATTTTAAAAATATAAAGTGTTTCCGTTGTGGTCTTAAAGGTCACATGAAAAATTCATGTAGAGTAAAGTTGCACACTAGGTCTCCATCCCCCTCCACCTCAGCTTCTTCTGTCTCTTCCGATCGTGCTTCGAGATCAAGGATCAAAACCGACTCGAATAAAAACAGGCGTAATCGCCGTAACAATTATAGTCCTAGTCCGCGTTGTACGACAAAAGGACATGGCGATACTGAAAATTTTTCTTCTTTTTATGTGGCTGAATCAAGCTTCAATAATTCCACTGATGACGATAGCTGGGTTTTTGACACAGCAGCATCGCATCATTTCTGTAAGGACATTAGATTTTTTGATTCGTACACTCCTGTTTCAGATGAAAGAATGCATGTTGCGGTCGATGGATTGTCTTTCCCCATAGAGGGTAAAGGAAGTGTAAAAATGAGTTTCGGTAAAGGAGACGTTTATACTTTCAATAACGTGTTGCATTCCTCGAAGTTAAGAAAGAACTTGATCTCGGGGCCGCGGATGGATGTAAAAGGGGCAACTTACGAGGGTAAGAATAATCGTATCAAAGTTAAAGGGGTAAATGGGGAAACTGTTTTTCGTGCTAAATTAATTGGGGGAATTTATTATGTTTTTCCTAAAATTGAAAGTAAAGGGGGGCATGTAAATTATGAAGCTTCCTCGGTACAGGCTGATAGCTTAAAGGTATGGCACAGCCGTTTTGCACATATTAGCCCTGATATTTTGGTAAATACTAGTAAAAATCATGGAGTTAACGGTTTGCCCACACTGACACGTCAAAAAGATTTCTTTTGTGAAGACTGTCAGGTAAATAAACAACGTCGAGTCTCTTTCAAATCTTTAGATTCCAAGCAAGCCAAAGTTCCCTTGGAACGTGTTTTTATGGATGTTTGGGGACCGATCAGCACAAAGGGTAGAAATGGAGAGAAATACTTTCTCTCGATTATAGATGACTTTTCTCGTAAAACTGTTGTTTATCCTCTTCAGGACAAAACACAAGTCTTTGGCATTTTCGAAAAGCATATTGCCCGTGCTGAAAGGTCACTTGGCAGAAAACTAAAGATCATCCGTACTGATAACGGTTTGGAGTTCGACAATTATCAGTTTACGTCTTATTGTGAGCAAACCGGTGTTCAACATGAATTCACTAATGCATATACACCAGAGCAAAATGGAGTTTGTGAGAGGTTTAATCAAACGGCTTTAAACAACATTCGTTCCATTTTGCATAGTAGCGGGATGTCATACAAATTTTGGCCAGAAGCGGCAATTTATTTTGCTTATACTTGGAACCGTGTTTGTCACGGGGGGCAAACAGCAACTCCCATTGAACTGTATTCTGGTCACAAGCCGTCTGTCAGACATTTAAAGAGTTTCGGAACTGTCTGCTATGTCGGCGTACCAAAGGTTAAACGAAAGTCTAAGTTGGATGTTAAGTCCAAAAAGGGGATAATGGTCGGCTATGGGTTAAGAACCAAAGGTTACCGAGTTTGGTTGGAAAATGAGGGGAAAATTGTCGAGACAATTAATGTCACTTTTAAAGAAACTACTGAATCGAGTGGTTTACGCAGTGGAGCAGCACTGGGCCCATTTTTAGAGTCGGAGGAAGATGAAGGTGAAGTCACCAAAACGTTTGAGTATCAAGATTTTCAAACCCCTATTTCAAGACTCCCTGAATCCGAGACCGACAATGCGGGTGAAACCCAGAGCTCCTTGCCGTTAAACGATTCTGTTCCCTCACTTCGCCAGGTAAATTGGTTTCGTAAACCTGTCCTTAGAAAGGACCGTACCCGAACTGACATCTACTATTTTGAAGACGGAAAGTCAGACAGACTTAGGTCATTAAACGAGGTCATGGCATACTGTCAAAGAAACAATATTTTGTATGATCCCTCAATTTTTAACTTCTCAGGTCAAAACAATTTTAAAGGTATTGTTAATACAAATTCTCATCCCTCCACATCTTCAATTTCATCCCGTAAAGGATCCGGATGACTAGAAGTGGTAATCCCCAAATCCTACAAGCAGGCTTTAGCGTCACCACAGAAAAACGAGTGGTTGGCGGCAATGGACGATGAAATTGAAAATATGTCTAAACATAAAGTTTGGCATCTTGTTCCCTTACCTGTGAATAAGAAACCAGTCGGTTCTCGCTGGGTCTATGCTGTTAAAAAGGACGAGCATGGCAATATAGCCAGATTTAAAGCTAGACTGGTTGCTCAAGGGTATACTCAGGTTAAAGGGGAGACATATGAAGAAACTTTCAGTCCTGTCGTAAATTTTTCTATTATAAGGTTTTTCTTTTCTCTTTTAGTGGCATACTTAGGCTGGGTTAACATCCAGTGTGACATAAAAAGTGCATATCTTTACGCACATTTAGAGAACGAAATTTATATGAACCAACCTCAGGGTTACGTTGATAACCATAAGGAAAATTTCGTGTGTCGTTTAGACAAAGCACTTTATGGGTTACATCAAAGTGGCAGACTTTGGTATTACGAACTAGATCAGGTGTTGCAAGACTTGGGTTTCAACAAATTTGAGTGGTGCAATTGTACATATTTCATGAGTAACTCGGTGGTTTTATTGGTTTACGTGGACGATATTGTGGTATTTGGAAAAACTCGCCAACTTTGCGAAAGAGCACTTGATTCCTTAAAGAGTAAATTTGATTTAAAAATTTTGGGTTTAACAAATAAATTACTCGGGGTCGAGTTTGAGTATGAAAAAGATTTTGTTTATATTCATCAACAGTTGTACATTGATGAAGTTTTGAATCGTTTTAAATCTTTTCATTTCCCAATTTCATCTCTACCAATTGCTAAAGGAATCAAGTTTTCTAAATCAAATTGTCCAGCCACTGAAGAAGAGTTACGTGAAATGGCAGCTATTCCTTACAGGAATGTTTTAGGCTGCTTGTCTTTTATTGCAAGTCGGTCAAGGCCTGATCTATCATATGCCGTTAATATTTTTTCTCAATTTCAAGCTAACCCTGGAATGGTACATTGGGAAGGTTTATTAAGATTACTGGGATATGTTGCCTATACCAAGTCGTTTAAATTAAAGCTAATTTGTAATGAACCTAAATTAATTGCTTATTCCGATTCTGATTTTGCTTCGTCCCGGGATGACAGAGTTTCACTAGGGGGGCAAATCATCTTTCTTGACAAATCTCCCATTTCTTGGCGAACTTTTAAAGAACGTTGTGTGAGTTTATCAACCATGGAAGCAGAATTTATTTCTATGACTGAGGCAGCCAGAGAGTTGGTTTGGCTCGATAATGTGTTGACAGAATGTTACACTCATAAAATCCTTAACGGAACTAAATTCAAACCAACCCTTTTGGCTGACAACATGTCAGCAATTGAATTCACTAAATCACCGGTTGAAAACACACGTTCTAAGCACATAGATGTCAAATTATTTTTCATTAGAGATTTGATCCGTGAAAATTGTTTCAGTTTAAATTATGTACAGAGTAAATTAAACCTAGCTGACCCTTTTACGAAGGCTCGTACGAAAAGCGAGTTGCTTAAATTTGTTAAAATTATTTTTGAGGATTGCGAGCCCTAGGGTGCAACTTGGTTTTTGCTGTGTTTTGAAATAATGATCATAATTGTGTTTTTTCATGTACTTTAAATTGTTGGTAATTTATTTCTAAGCTGACATTTCTATTTATATGTATGCTGTATATGCGTGTCTAACTGATTATTATATTGATTATTGTTGTCTCTTGTTAGTATGAAAGTTTGACATGAAAGTTGTCTTTGTTTAATTGTATTAATATATTATCGGTAGACTTGCATGTGTAGTTCTTTTTATAGCAATGCTGGTTTTGAAATTTTTCCCTTTGAAGTGACTTTTTTGAGACTTTTTCCTAAGACATGGTGTTTTTCAAGAGAACTTTTCCTTTTGGAACTATATTTGAAATTTCTTGAGGACTTAGAACTTTTTCCTAGAAGAAGTGGATAGGGCTACATTTAATGAAATTTTTTCATTGTTGTTGTTCATTGTTCAAATTTTTGAATTCTTGTTCGAGTTTATGTATATACGTTGCTTGTTTGATGTTAAATTTTTGAATACTAGTTCTTGTTAAAGTTTATGTATATATGTTACTTGTTCGATTGTTAAATTTAAAAGGAATTGATTATCTTGTTAAAGTTTGTTAATCAATTGTTTGTTAATCAATTTAAAGTATAATATATTCATTTAAGTATACCATTTAAAATTATTTTAGTATACAGTAATTTTTAGGCTGGATTGGTTTTTTTTTTGTCAAATCGTCGATGAGGGGGGCTTTGTTGAATTTTCGCTCAGATCATCGGCGGTTTGACGTTTTATGCAAATTTTCCTCTTTTACGTACGTTCGACCGTGACGTCACAACGGTATGACGTAATGACCGGAAGTTGGGCGTTTCTGCTTCTGGACGAATCGCACCTGGCCATGTGTTTTGAGAGGGCTTTATAAACGGTGGTTAAGATATTTTTTCTATCAGATCAGATGTAGTCTTAATCCAACTTGTTTATACAGTGTTGTTCCTCTTTTAAATTTTCTTCGGTTAGGAGACCGGCAACTATTTAAAGGAAATGCGGTGAATTTAATTAGAGAGTGATTACACGATACCGCTGGTCGGTTGTCTCCTATGTTTTTGTGTTTTTAAGAAGAAAATTTAGTGTGTCGTTTCAAGCCTGTGTCTTCATCTTTTTGTGTAAAGTGAGCCGGTTTTTCGTCAACGTGAGTTTCCTGTCATGGACTGCATGATGTCTACGTACTGTATGTAAACTTTTTGTTATTTTCGGAACTATAACTTTAAAGAATTTCGGAAATGTATTTATAACTTGATTTGGGATTTAACTTACTTTTATAAAGCTGTTCGGGTATTTTTTGACGTCGTAGCTTAATACATTTCATTTTATTTACTTTCGGTAAAAACCTAATCCAGCCTATTTAAGTAGACATTCTTTAAGTAGTTTAAGAACCTGTTAAATCGTGCAATATTTATATACTTTTGTTTCTTGATATACTTATACAAATTTCTTTACATATATACAATATTTATTTACAGTTTTTCGAATCAATAAAATTTGTTCTATTTTAAACTTATTTCAACGTCTGATCATTTGCTTGTTTACTTTTCTATACTTTAATATTTTAGTTCTTACTGAGCATTTTAACTATAATTGACTTAAAAGTCAATAGAGATAGCACATGTGAGAACTTAAGTGACGATATGGGCATTGTAACATAAAAAAAACTTTGAACTTGTAAATAAAAAGCTTTTTACAAAGTTTTATCCATTTATTTCATATGAGAACCTTTGAAATAATTGTAGATAGAGAACTTTAAACATAGAACTGGCAAATAACTGCCCCTTATATAGTCAGTAGTCATAATTACCAAGTGATCCAATGTCATTCAAAACAATAACAAACATAAGTAGGCTCACAATGAAGAACAATAAATAAATATAAAGTATAATTAAAAAGATACACATTATGTACACTCAACCATCCAAAAAAATGTATCTAATGTCAGGAAGAACGAGCGAATCTGGTTTCTCTCCGATTCCTCAGTTCTTCGATATCTGGGGCAAATCCGGGTTGGGGTGGGGCAGAAGAAGAACTTGGACCATCCCCAAAGATGAAACCGGGGGGTGGAGGGGGGCTGCGGGAAAATGAAGTGGGATAGGGTGGTGCATTTCCTCGTGAATGGGAATCTTCTCTCATGCTCTCTTCCATGGCACGTTGCAATTGTTCTTCTTCGGTCATACCTGCAAGGATTTATTATGTTTTAGGTTATTATGTAGGCGTATTGTTATTATGTATTATTATTTTTGGTCGTAAGTATTTGGTTAAAATTTAATTTTAAGTGGCTACTTAGTGATTGTTTTGTTACTAAGATTCTTTCCAAATAAAGCAACTCGGTGCAATTTAATTTGCAACTATACTTTTGTAAGATGGAAACATCCTACAATTTCAATTTCATGATTTTGAAGTTTTTTTTAACAATCACCAATCAGGCACCCAGAATCTGGAATTCAACCAAGTATGTTTGGCAATACCATGAACATATTTCATGTTCTGGTAGTACGAAAACAGCCCAAAAATAGCATATTCTTAAGCTACCAAAAAAACAAGTATTTTCACTTGAGTATTTATGTGACAGTTTCCATTTTAAAAATATCAAAACAAAAAGAAAAATAAGTGGTAAAGTTGGGATAATTTGGTCCAAACAGAATGATTATGTGACTAGTGCTACATAAAACAAGAAATATCCATAAGCTATTTTAAAGTTCCTCATTTTCAAAATATGCACACATAAAAACTTGATAAGTTTTTAAAATCAACCTTGAATGAATTTCTTAAGACTGCATTAGTCAGAATACCCTATAGTTATAACTATTTCAATTAGCAAAGGTACAGCTATGGTACATAAAATGACCGGTCTACATCTAGCAATCTGCTTTATGTTGCCAAGGAACAAAAATTCCCAAATGTGACACACAATCCACTTAATATTTCATACAAATTGTTTGCTCGTAAAACCAACCATACCAACTCGATATACCAACCATACATTAAATTTGTCCAAAAAAAAAACAGACCATCCTTAATATTATATTATAGCTTTACCATAGCCCTATAACTACTTAAATGCTTATGATATTTAATATATTTCTACATACCTGGTGGTACATACTCGGTGTAGCTTTCCCTTGCACTTGCGTAACTTGTACTACTACCAGATTGTCGGCCATTGGCATAACCCGACGGCCCTGCTTGGGGTCTGAATTGTGAAGTTGGCCTTGAAGGAAATACAATCGTCTTGACTAAAGAATACAAAAGATCCATAAAATACTTCAACGGTCCTTTGACGAAAGCCATTCCCACTAGTATACCAGCCAGGTGACCCGTAAATGAAGCATTCGGGACGAGTAATTGTATGAGCACCAGTTCAACCCACACGGCATACTTTGCCGGCATCATTATAGGAATGCCCATGATCTGATGGGTGTAGCTTGAGTCATAGTAGGTCGTCAGAACCTTAAGGGCGAATATGACCCCTGAGAATCCGACTGCGCAGTGATCGGCGAAATCAAGGTCCAGGTAATCGGTGGCGATCGTGTTCAAAGCCACCAGGACGATGTTGGTCAGGACGGTGAAAACGGCGATTATGTAGGCGAATTTGAAGCTGCCGAACCTCCGCTCGAGGGACTGGCCCTTGACGGCGAAAGACAGCATGTTGTAGTATAAGTGCCAGTCATCGCCGTGCTCGACGGCCGCGAAAATTAACCTGGAGTATTCCTTCTTGGTCCATACCTTGTAAGCGCTGACGCAGACTTGGGTAGGCTTGTACCAGGGAAGTTTGAAAAGACGTAAGAACACTGCTACTTGTAGTCCGATTGTTCCGAGAGTCACAGGAGGTATTTTATCAATTCCTATTACGCCAAATAGCTGGTAGAATAATAACATCAGTCCCATTCCTGGCTGTCTTCGCCTGCCCGGATTCATGTTTTTTGGAGGATTGGAAAATCGTAACAAGACAACTATTCTCTAAAATAAATACCTACATATATTGTCAAACTCACATTTTGATGAAAAGTTCTAGATTCTAGAATTGACGCAATACTTTGTTGTGGTTGTGTTGAATTACTATTGGACGTCGCTTCTGTGCGTCATCAAGGGAAGTATCATAGACAAAGAACACTCTAGACCAGTAAGTCAATCTGATGCCTACGCACCTAAAGTTACTTGAGGAACTAATAAACTATTAATAGTTGATTTGTTGATTGGTATAATTGCACTTTCCGATTGCAGCGCAATTGTTTCTTCGGAATGTACCATAATATTAGGTCAGTTTTAAACTGATAATTGAAATTTTCGATTTTAAGGCTACCTAATACTCAGGAATGAATTAATATAAAGCTAATCATTTATTTGTTGCTAGGTATATTCGGGATATCACATCCTAAAACTTTCGAATTTATTAAAATCGAAGTCTGGCAACAGATAGTAAATTTCGGTTACTATGACGATTGACGATACAGTTGCTAAATGCATTTTAGAAATAGAATAATGTTCAAATTTGTTTATTTTTCGTAGTCTGCAATTATTTTTTGTTAATTTTTATTTAAATAGTGTATTTCGAAGAATTTTCAGCAATCTTGAGAATAAACGACAGTAAGTGCATTTCATGTAAATAATATTGCAAATTCTTATTCTTTTTGAGGTTTTTTAAAGACTGTTCTGAACTATAGTAAAATTTTCTCGGTTTTGGTTTTTTTTAATAAAAATCGAATGTCGTCGATTCTAAAAGATAATTCAGTTTATTTCTTAACTTATATAAAAGTTTTGCTATTGTTCCTAAAGTTATAAATCTTTAAAAGATCTTGTTGATTAAATTGCAATAAATTTTACAAAAAAAAGTCCCACTAGTTTCTGGCTTTCAACAATAATTTTATTAAGTAAAGAATATCTATTTATTCGTTTTTATTTTATCATTTAGAATTGGTTAAAGAAATGATAGGAATTAATTCTACATGAAGAAATGCTCTGTGCTTCATACTTATAGGATATTGCAGCCTCTTCACAGAAACTGATAAATTTACCGGCATAAATCGCATACATAAGATACATGGCGGCGTTCTAAATAAACACTGATACACAATCTTATGTTTTTATTATCTAGCAAAATTGAAATAATAATTGTGCTAAATAACTGCAGTTTTTCTTGTCATTTTTAATAAAATATTTAAAGTTATGTGTTGTTTCTGTGTAATGTACATATTTAAAGATTGTTTGATAAGAATAAAAAATAATATTGTAAAAATGATTGTAATAAAAAAGAAATATGCTGATATTTATGCTTTTGAATTTTATTCTTGTATTCATTTTGCTACAATCAATGTTGTAAAAAATAATTTCGCGAATTATTTATTAACAAATGTCTTGCATAATTTTTAATTATATTCTAGCACTACATTTAATGCATATGAAACTTGCTTAATAATACTGTCGTTCGAAAAGTGACTTCATTAAAAATAAATAAACTAAGTACAATTTGCTTCCTACTGCCTGTTCTTCCCGAGCTTTAACACAGTCAAAAAGTAGATACTGTCTAATAAATTGAAATATTATTTCATTCATTAAATTAAATCAAGAGATAAATTTAAGTAAAACTTCAACCATTTTAATTACAAAAATATGATTATAAAAAAACGTATGGTCCCGCTGTCGCCAAAAATAGTTTCTTTTCGTCACTTGACCTGGGTTTTAAATTACGATGCGTAATAGACTGTGTTAAAGCTCCTAAAGAAGGCTAGAAAAAAGCAGCCGCGAAACCACAGTAGTTCCCAAAGTAACTATAGGGGCGCTAGTTTCTATGTCAATTTCAATATAGAAATTCTCCCATGCTAATCCAATCAGGGATTCAGATCTAGAGTGTTCTTAATCTATGGGAAGTATAATACATTCTGGTGTGTAATCCCGAATAACACGGATAACGTAGACAACATCTGAGCTTCCAATACTCCACTGTCATTCATAAGTAAATAAACATATTACTCCTGATTAGTTTTATGAAAATAAAATAACCTGAATGATAAAGACCAGAGACATAACATAGAGTGGACTGCGCATTAATAGTAAAGCAGCTTAGGGATGGAAAACCAAAACCGGTTTTCAAAAAACCGGTGGTCCCGGTTTTGACTGAAAACCGTTTTTTTTTGTATGAGGCCCTTTGGAACCGAAAACCGGTTTTTTAGGGAAAAACCGATGGAAAATGGAAAACCGGTTTTTTCTGGAAAACCGCCATCCCTTGCAGATTAGCATTATGTCCTAAACATCATAAATCGCCAAGAGTGGAAAGGTTGCTACATATGGCAACTTAACGCTACCGTTTCGTTACGAACTATTCCAAATTGTCGCCAGACCTGAATATCAGCTAGCAAACCGAAGTGGAGACTATCATCAATACCCAAGTCACGTGGGTTTCTACCAATCACGGCAGCTTGAATTTTTTTTAATGTTTTTGCAGACTATTTTTTGAGCATTGTTGGTATTTTTCTCTTTTGGATTTTATAATAAATATTTAATTACATTCTTTTAATCACTGAGCATGTTAACAATCGTGAATGTTGTACTTTAATTCAGTAACGTTTTGTGCAAGATGCCAAATGCTTGTGAATTCCTAATTGTAAAGAGGGGTATAAAAAAGGATTAGTCACACTTCACGGGTAAAATTTATCTAGTTCTGCATACTTTTAGTAATTGTACGTTCTTCATAAACTATAATTTCTATCGAGGGAATTTATACTAAAAGCTCTTTTATACTGAAGAATCATATCCATGATTAAATCAACGTTGTTAGAACTCTAATTATAATAAATATTTTGGGCCAAGTCAATTAAATTAATGGTCTGAACATTAGACAAACGAAACCTGTTTTTGCAATCGTGTTTGAGTCAGTGGCGTAGCCAGGATTGTTCCAAGGGGGGGGTTACAAAATTTTGAAGTTGCCGATTTAGTTTAAAGGAATCTTTATTATAATAATTATGAATGTAGTTTTTAATTGAAAATGCTAATTAATGAATATTAATAATTATAACTAATTATAATTATCTGTTTAAAACAAAGTTAGTTATAATTAATAACATTAATTAATTTGTATAACTAAGTACAATGCATTTAAATTATTAATTTTAACGTATTAATTAAAAATTAAATTATTAATTACAAATAAAATAAATTTTATCATAATAAGTCAAATTTCTTCATTAATGATGAACTTAAATACATGATAACTATTAATAAACACGCTTAAAACTTATTCCGGATTAAAGTTACTGATGTATTATAAAGTTAATGAGGATAAAAGTTACTGATTTATATAAGTTAACAAAAAAATTGACGTTTTGGGTAAATAAATCTAAAGCTGCCTATTTAATTTTTTGTAAACTAACAAACAAGATTCGCATCATATAGCTACTACAAATGACATGCAAAAATGATAACAATTAATAAATACAAATAATGAATAATTATATAAAATATAATCTAACAAATCGTCACTTACCTCAATATCGTGATTAGTGAAGACTTATCAAAATACTCGATTTATTTTGCAAGAATTGAGTAATATTTTGATTGCATTAATTTTTTATTTTATAAAAATAGAGGTGAAATATAGTTAAAACTATTGGAGTTTTCTAGGGATTTTAATTTCGACAATGAATGACAAGCACAGAACGAGCTGCCTTGTGTATCTAAGTGTTTATTTTCCAAAAGAAGACACGCCCCTTCCCCCGCTTTCTAAGTCACAGAGGGAGGGACTAGTTTATTGGCTAAGCTAGGGGTGAAAAATGAGGGTGAGCATCCTACAAAAAAAAATCGAAGACAAACAAGGCGCGATTTCTACGCGGAATGCGGATAGTGCCCCTTCTGCTACAAGTGTGAATGGAAAGTTGTCAATAGCGCGGGAAATCCAGAAATAGATAAGAGACAAAAAAGATCCCCTATCCGAATGGGGGACCCTTAGGGAATGACCCCACCGGAAATGTGGAAAAACAGAATCTCCATTATCAGATGGTCCTTCATGCTCGAAAAAAATTTTGTCCGCCGTCTGCCCAGAGAACGTAATTTTACGTAGTCTACGGAAAAGTGATTTACTGGATATTTTTTCTTATGAAATCAAAGATATCAATTATTGAAAAAAAAAAACTGTGACAAATCAAAAATACTATATATTACGGAAAAATAGCTTTATTTCCTTTTTATTCTTATTACATCCGACGAAATACAAAAGAAAAAGACAAAATTGGGAAGCAGTGTGATTTTGTAACACTCATTAACACAACATTTTGCGACATTGAAACTGCAAGTGTCCTACCATTTGATTTGTCCACCTGATTGCAATAATATATACAAACAAATTTTACAAAATTAATCAAACTTTTATGCAAATTTCTTGTTGTAATGGAACGCAATTTTAGGTCTTTCCGACTAGGGGCCCTAATCTTGGACAATTACATCCCCTAACGCAATTTTTCCTGAGTGCTAGAAATTGAAGCAATGTTAATTATACACAGAGTAATTAAAAAGACAAGGAGTGCGATTATCGAGATGGCATTAAAGAGGTTCTATGTAAAAATTGTTACAGCAATTCAAAAAAGTAAACTTTTTAAAGAAGAAAGGTTTGATTCCCCTTTCCTCCCTCCCCCCCCCCCCCCCTTGGGGAGGGGGGTGAAAATTTTTGAGATAATTGGTATTGGAGCTCTGCAAAAAACCTTTGTAAGTCCTCATGGGGGGGGTTCTGACCCCCTGTAACCCCCCCCTCGCTACGCCACTGGTTTGAGTTATTTATATTTAAAAAGTAGAACATTTGCTGAATTTGGAATGTATTGATGTGTTTTAGAAAGTTGATTTATTCCAGGCGAAATAAAGGAAGAAGCAATATTTCAAAACAAAAAAATTGATTTTTTTTAAAATCGGACCGTTAGAACGAAAGTTATAGAGACGGCTGAAAATGTTCACCATGTCAATTACCAACTTATATTACAGCAACACTCTACATAAACCTACTAATGTTCTTTTAAATTAATTTTTAATAAAGAGTCCACATTCAATTGTTCAAGTAATCTTAAATAGACTCACAAAATCAAAGAAATAATCTGATATCTATTAAGAGGATCTTAAAATACTAGCGATTCATCCTTGCTCCTTTCCAAGCTTCTTTATCATAACATTAGATTGTCGGCCTCTGTGTTCAGGTCGTTGTGGAAAAACTCGCCAAATGGTAAACTCGCCATAGATGCGAGCCAAACGCGACACAGTCATGTGACTGTGTAAGTTAGATGTTTAGGACACTTTAGGTTTGCCAATGCGCAGTCCACTCTATGTTATGTCTCTGGTTAGATGTTTAGGACACTTTAGGTTTGCCAATGCGCAGTCCACTCTATGTTATGTCTCTGATAAAGACTGACTTTTAAACTGAACATAATATCAATCAATTCATCGATTGGCTTGTTTCGGGCGGCGTATTTCTTACAACTTTCATTCCTACATTTCCTGCGATCCAATCGATTGGTTTGGTTGGAACATGTATATTCCGGTTTGTGTGCTTTATCAGAGACCCGCTTATAAACCTTCATCAATTGGGTTTCAAGGTATTCACTTAGCATTTCTGTTGGTGTTGCCCATTGAATTTTCAATTTGAAACACCTATTTTGATCTTTTTTAGTATAGATAAAAGATATCTTAATTTTTTTTAATGTTTTAATGTACGCATTTTTACAAAAGTTGGCAGCAATTTCTTTAGTTAGATTGAGATAACTACAAAAGAAAATTCATCCCTATAATCAATACTACAGACAGAACCTATTTTAAGCATATTACTGCATACTTAGAGTATTCAATTCTATATAATTTTACTAGTATTGAGGCTACTATATCATGTTTATATTCTAATCAGGAATGTGACGTACTATATTGGAAAAAACTAAAATTCAACACGAAAATAGTTAGAGTACTTATTACCCTAATTGGCTTATTGATATTTAAAATGTTTGAACAAGTAAGAAAACGAAAACAATAGCATATAGTATTTTAAATTTACATTAATGTAAAAATCCCTCATCTTATGAAGAACAGTCAATCTCTATTTTGATAACACAATTGTAATAATTTACATTGCTTTTAGGAGACTTAACTTGAAATGGAATTATAAACTATTCCCCAACTCATTTTTTTGGAAGTAAATCAAAGGTTTGAGTAATTTGACTTTTACCAAATAATCTTTTACTTAACAAATACCCTTTCTCCGTAGTTATGTACTTATAATTTAATATGAAGATACTCGCATAAAAATTTTAATGTTTCAAAAACAGAATCCTTTTCGAGTTAAAAATTTATAAATTTTGCAATAAATAAAGCTAAATAGAAATTATATTACTGCAACACAACCAGTGCTGCATTGGGAGGTATATAGAGTATACCATTCGGCTAGTTTAAAAATTTAAGAGTATTTAGGGAAATTCAAAGGCCCTCTTGTATTGTGGAATTCATTTACAGTATACTTTATGCTACCTTTGAGAATACAGCACTTAACTCAACCATCGTCACAATAATAGTGTGAAATATGTTTGTGAAATAAAAACATTAAAAAAAGGTATTTACATTTGTCATATTTATTAATTCAATACAAAATACAAGAATATACACCAAAAGAAAAAAGTAAATGCACATTAATTACACAAACAATAATGAACTACTTGTTAACACATTGTTATATAACAGTTAAAACAATTACATACAGCTACTACTATTAGAAAACAGTGAAAAATACATTTGCAGTATTTCAAATAGGTATTTTACAAAATATAATTACATACATTACAAGTAGCATGCAAATACACAATTTTAAATGCATTTAAAAATACTTTCAAACATACTGAAAAGGTGTGAAAAAAATCACAGTGAAATCTCTTGCTTAATAAGGTTATAAAGTTGGTATTTTCTTCTTAATCAGCTCAATATTTTCATTGCTAATTCAGTTTTCTGAAAACAAAAATTAAATAAATATCTTTAAAATCTACAATTCAGCTTACAAGTTATCTTTTAGTGAACAGTTTAACAAAATAAAAACTAATTTTAAATTTAGATTAGGATGCATAAAGTAGCTGCAAATAAAAATTGAAAGAATATTCATAACTCTTATGAATTGTTGCTAAAATTATTGTTTACTAGTTAATGACCCTTCCCTCACAGCATCCGACATGTATTATAAAATATAAAAGAAAAAGTAACCATAGAATTAAAAAAAAAACAAGAAGTTCTTAAAGAACTAAAATAGCCTACTTTCCTGTTACTTAAATACTTACCAAAATTCTTATCTTGAAAAAACTAGGCTTGTATCAGTAAGTGACATCAACAACCGTTTTTCCACATTAAATTTAAAATAAATTTCACTAAACGCAGCTCTAACTAAACGCAGCACTAAACACAGCTTTATTTGCAGTTATAAATAATATTTAATTTTCGTAGAACAAAAACCAAAAAACTACTCCTCAATAAACATTTACTTGCTAAATTCGGCTAGTATCATTTATTTTATTTCGAAAATTAAATAATTATAACGTAAATCGCTTGCAAAAATTTATATTTCAAAGAATAAATATGTAATATTCCTCGCTTTTAAATAGAATGAAAACAATTCGTAGTGAAATATATATTTGACGTCATCTTAAATTGACCG
The DNA here is from genome assembly GCA_023701765.1 of Hylyphantes graminicola. Lineage (NCBI taxonomy): Eukaryota > Metazoa > Arthropoda > Arachnida > Araneae > Linyphiidae > Hylyphantes > Hylyphantes graminicola. Next base: position 51,018,847 of record CM043114.1, read on the forward strand.
ATGTCTCAAATTTAATTTAATTTATTGTCGAAAAGAATTAAAGTTTCTCAAGCAATTGTTGCGATGGCAATGGTGATTTAATTCTAATGAAAATGGCTTCCTAATGCTTTTTAAATGAGCATTAAATTTTGATGTTTTTTAAATAATTGAAGTACTTCGAATTCGAATTCTTTTCTGAAATTTTCAATGTATACTAATTTTGATGCGCTGAATTTTTTGACGTATCTCACTTGTCCGTAGCATTTGTAGTTAAATTCAGCGATTCAAATGACTCGAAATTGAATTTCAATGCTAATTCAATGGGAAATTCGTCGTCAAATAGTAGATTTATGTCCGTCCCATCGTACAGACAGACGGACAAAAAGTATGAAAGTTGGGTGTCTGAGGTTATACCATTCTAATAAAAAAAGAATTTTTATGATCGGATTGCTAGAACTGATTTTGGAAGGGGGGTACGGACGGACATCGACCGCATGTCAATACCTACTTTTTATTTTTTTTTTAAATTCTTCGAATTAAAAAAAAAGAAAAGTAGGCTAATGATTATCTTACTACATGAATTAGATTTATCTAAACATCTTAAATTACTACAGTATGTAAAAATTTTTCTTTTATTCAAGTACAGCTTCCAACATGTGGAAAATCGGAATTTAGCTATGTATTTTATTATTTTGAATTAGTTTCAAAAATTAAAATTTATTTTTTTAAATTCTAGTTATTTGTTCAGTATATTCGAGATGTGAAAAACCATTGTTGTAATTTTTCATTAAAAGCCTTGTATTATAAAAAAGTGCACAAAATTGTCCATAGTGAACCGAACCATGGAATATAGTGAACTAAGTGTTTGTTAAGTAGAGGGGTTCAGTTTTGACTGAATAATATATATTGTTTATTATGTTGTTTTGTTATGTTAATGTTACATTGTTTATTATGTAGTGTAAATAAAAAGTAAGTTAAAAAAAAAATAAATGGTTCTCTTACTTTTTGAGCTTGCTTTTCTCCACACTGGATTATTTTCTTTATTATTTCTAACCAATCGAGGAGTTTGGAAAGAATCACTTGGCTCAACCTGTAACAAAGCATTCAAGGGCATATTTTAAAAACGAATACAAACTTGGTTAAGGCAGTGAAAAAATTAAGAATACTATTAATTTAGGTTAGGATCTCTTTAACTGAAATGAGTCGTTGGAACTCACATTTTCCAAAGTACTACTAAGATATAGCTACTGGTCCATTCACTGGCAATTTTTCTCAATTGAATGTATCAGTATCAAAAGTTGCCAAGGAACGGGCTTGGATCACATAATTTATACTTAGAGAATGAGAGTTTTGCAACTACACTCTTCAATTGAATTATTATTTATTACTTATTATTGTATTTTCCTATAGCTACAGCACTCTGGTGGGAAAATAAAGCTTTTAAAATAGAACAATAAGTATGAGGTATTAGTAGAATAGGCAAAATTAGTGTTCATGCCTATTAACAACTCTCAGTGAATTTAACCATTTATTTTCTTAGATGGATACTTTACCTAAATAAAATCTGGTAATTCCTTCTGGTGTGGCTAATTGCCATTTTTAATTGTTTAAATGCGTAACATATGTTCTTTTTGTAAATTAATGGCAATTTTTTTAAGTGGCAGCTGAAGGTTCTCATATTTTAAAGAACAAGGAAAATATAGCAATCTTTAACTTTGTTCAAGGAAACTCACATTTCTACAGATACAGACAACGTATTTACTAACAAGAAATACTAAAAAAAAAGTCGATTGGGATTGTTGAAACACAGAAATATTTGACCTTAACATAAAAATACAATTTAGCATGAACTTGCTAGCCAATAATTTTCTAAGGTTCCACATAAAATTGGCAACACATAAAACAAGTTGAAGCGACACAAATCAAAATTCAGTATGTAGAATCATTTACCTTCGGAGCTTCTAAATGCACTAGGTGCTCAAGCTGCAGGTCAGTAACAGAGACTTACGGAAGACACAAGCTTAGCACTATTGGACAAAAAGCTTAAAAAATGCTCTTAACAGCAACTTTGTCAGGTCACACTTTTTTAATATTTGTAAAGTTTTTTTTCAATGAAATGTGCTATTGTAAAGTTTGTAAGAGGGCATGTTATATACTAAGCTCAAACTAAATTCCATAATCCTAACCCTTATATGCATGCGTGGCAAAAAATACTGCATGTCTTCTTATTTGCCTGAATGCATGTTGCAATGTGCTCTAGATCAATAATGTATATTACAAAGAATAGGGAACCCAAGTGAGGATAGTCGTGCAACAGAATCTTTCTACAATTGTGACGTAACACTTGTATCCTATATGTTAACTAGGTTAAAATAATTTGGAGATATTGATGAAATGATTCATAACTTTTGATCAGTAGAAAATATCAATTTAATAATAACTGAACTGATAACTACATGACTGAATTCGTATGAAGAACCTACAAACACAGTTTTAGCATGTCCAAGGTCAGTATCACAGATAGAAAGCATAAATTTAGCACTTAACAACAATGAAGTTTCTTTGAAAGGGATGATATGATAAGCTTAGAGTATGGCATATTCTTAATAAAAACCCGGTAGCAGACTACGGCGATCCGTAAGTCGCGGAACTTCGGGGATCTGAAAATTGTGGAACTCCAGCAATTCAAATACATTGATTTTCATGACTTTTGGTAGCTTTTTGTTCAAATTCATGACTTGTAATGACAAAATTTACCCTATGCAAAAAATTCATGACTTTTTATAAGCATGAAAACCTTGCATTTAATCAATTAATTTTTTATGAATATTAGTTTGTAATGTTTAACTTGTTTTTTATTTTATATGTATGCACATAATATTTATATTTGTGCACCTAAGCCACAAGACTTTGTCCACCTGGCATAAAAACTTAATTTCGACCCCTGGAGTTTTGTAGGATTAAAGGTATCGATACTATCGAATCACGCTGGGGGGAGGGGTCCTTATTTCTTACAGCCAAATTTTTCCTCTAAAATCTCATGCTGCAGCCACATTCAGAAAGTTCTGCTACTGGGAATAAAAATGTTATGTTACCTTGAAAGGTTTTCCTTTCTCGGATCTGGAATGGGTAGTCGTGCTTTGAATCGGATTCTGAAAATTAAAACATCTGATATCAAGTTTCCTATGAGAAGAGTTAAATAATATTCCTCGATGAGTATCCTCCTTTTTAACTGGTAGCTAAAAAATATAAGGAAGAAGCACTTTAAGCATTAAAAATGCTGAGTCCACAATGAAGTGGTATTCAGTAGAGCCCCACATCACTACTCTTGTATAGAGATGCGACATATTGGCAGCCACTCCTGATTGGTCGAGGTCAAAAATTGTCCCCCTCGGCGGTTTTCATTTCGTCCCTCATAGAGTTAGCATAGGGAAAAAACGTAGCCTTTGCAATCGCCACCAATCCATAAAATTTAGGGAAAGTAAAACTTTTTTTATGTTTATATATGGTTTCCTAAATGTGCAAAGAATATTCTAAAACCATAATTATCTTCAAAAATACTTTAGAAGTTTAAAAAAAAAGAGTTTATTAACAGTACGCATTTTGAATGTATTTATGATGGCTATTGAAGCATATTATGCATAAAATATTGCTTCATTTCGTTTTAAAAAACAGTATTTCTTCTCTCTATGTGTGTAGAAATCTTTCCACCTTTTAATTATTCAAAGAATCTTCGTATTTTCTTGAAATACGAGTATTAACATTGATTGGCGTGCTTTTCTAATTGGCTACTTCTTGGCGAAGATACTTTTTGTAAACACACTAACTCGTCCGATTGAAACTAAAAGTAACGTGTCACTAATTAATAGTATTGGCAAAAATGGACTTTTTGTTTTGAGTATTTTTTTTTATTTTTGAGCAATTTAATTTTGAGATTTATAAATAAAAGAATTTTAACTTGTATTTTGCCATAGCCATCGTGTTAGTGTTGCATATTTTCCAAAATGTTCACAAGTATTATGATTTTTTTTAACACCCTTGTTAAACATTCAGTAGTGTTTATCTTGCGTTTGAAAGAGTTACTCATTAGATTAACGTCTAGTTAGATACCTAAGGTATAGATTTTTAAAATATTGTTAATAATTTGATTTAATTTCATAGCATTCATTTCAATGATTTTGCCGAAATCAATTTATTGAACTGCAATACTGCTGAGATAACCTTCATTTTAAACATTCAACTCTTGCATTAAATTTCGAAAATCAGTAGTTGCAGAAGTCAAAGCGAAACTAAATACTCTTCCCGAGCAGGATTAGTAAGACATGAACAATAAGCAATAAACCGCCAAGCTCAAGCAAGCATGACCAGTTTCTCCCCGGCGGTTTCTCTCTGGCAACCCGGCTTGGACAATTTTAGGCTCTATTGCCGCATCTCTTTTACACAGTAGGGATAGAGGGCTCTAGTATTCAGGGGTACAATAATATACTATAAAATATCGTTTAAAACATGAAATAAGCTGCAAATTTGTTGCTCACTAGAGGTACACAGTAGGGATAGAGGGCTTTAGTATTCAGGGGTACAATAATATACTATAAAATATCGTTTAAAACATGAAATAAGCTGCAAATTTGTTGCATGCAAAAGTCTTTAAAAATATGAAAATACAATGGTTTAGATTAGTTTGATTTATCGTCTCACTAGAGGTACACAAGGGCTATTAACGACGTGTGTCATAATTTAGAACCCCAGTCAGGTGACAAGCCGACATCTGAGTGGGTACCCCCAAAGCAACAGTTGGGTGCGACATCGTACTCAGTGTCAGGAATTTGGATGATATTTAACGTGCACTGCCTCCACACGGGGTATTATAATTTTTGGCTGCACAGGCCGTTTATAGGTCGGCAGTTATTTTGGCAATGCCCGGACCCGAACTAGGACCTTCCACATGCAAGGCGAACGCCGAACAAACTGGGCTCCAAAGCCCCTAAAAATACAATGTCCTTGTAAATGACCCTTATTGAATCGAGCAGACTTCAGCGACCTATTAAAACTGTGAAGAATTATAATAAAATCATTAATAGTAATGAAATGATTAGTTACCTGCTTTATAGCAGCATTCATGCTCATTCTTTCAAAAGCAGCTTCAGGTATCTGTTGCGAAGTTATAGGTGTCACTAAGTCTCTGATAAATTTGTCGGATGAGTTGGAAGCAGTTTTCTTTAAAAGTTCTATCTTCTTTACGGTTTCAGTAAAAAGGGTGGAATGCTTTTTTGCAGGAACTTCATTTCTTTGAACTTGTGGTCTAAGTTAAAAATTAAATTATCAAGTTAAAAATGGTTCCTTGTATTAAATATTATTCAATTTAAACATTGTTAATTTTAAAATAGCAAACATTAAGTATGAAGGGCAAATGCAGGGGATTTAATCTATAGGTGCATTTAAAATTTTTCTATAGATACTCGAGGCAGGTTTTTGTAAAAGGATTTTCTGAAATAAAAAATAATTTTAATTCAGCAAACAAAAAGTTCAACTTGCATTTTGATTTCGTGCAGTAGAGATTTAGCGACTTAGTAAATAAAAAAAAAAGGAATTTTATTTTATTTGAAATGCCAGCTCTAGCACAGCTACTCACAGTCAAAAATGGGATTTCAAATGCAAACTAAATATTTTACCACTGTTTATAACAACATTATGTCTTTAAAAATTAGATTAGGGCTTGCAAACTCTTAACAAAAAACAAATGAAGTGGTGGTACTATATACATACCGAGCATTCTTGGTATACAAGTTAAGTTTATCTACAACTGCTTTGCAATCTAAAAAGAAAATATTAAAATGTTAGCATGAATGATTAGGCAACATAAAAAAAGATAAATTAATTTTGAGGTTAATGCAAAACTTGCCTCGCTGTGAATTTTTAACTGGAACCTTCTCTTTCTTTTGAGTGTCTACTGATGCTTTTTGAGGATAGCCAGTCTAGTAAAACAAAATAAACACATTAGAATTTACACATAAATTACACTAGATTTTCAACTAGAATCAGTCTTGACTTAAGTTGTGCATTTATGGGTTACAGAAATTTCCTGTTGTCATGGTTTTGCAATTATTTGGAGTGTCTACATGCACGGGCACCGTACATGCATTGCATGTAAAGGTAATAACTGCACAGGAGCGAGGCTTACAAAGCAGTTTTAGTTCTGTTTTCCTCGACCGGTGAAGTTTAACGGCAGTGTAAGCGGTTCGTATTCAAAAGTCTCGGGTTCAATGCTCTTTGCTAAATTACAAAACTTTTTTTATAAGCTTTTATTTCACCTTGGAAGTTCATCGTTTTAAAGTTGTCCTGAAAAAAAAATGAGTTTTTTAACTTCTAATTTTTTGAACTTTCATTACAAATGGCTAGAACTGATGTTTTTCAGGGAATAAAATTTCCTCAGGCCCCAAACAAGTGTTTAGTCGTTCAAAGCGCAGCGCAGTGCAATACTGCCCCATGTTGGATTCTGATTTAGAAAATAAAATTGCACAAGGCTTAAAAAAAAAAAAAAAAAGAGTAATCTCAACTTTCAAGTATAATTCATGACCATACATGCAATGTATATACGGTCCTAGTAGCAATGAACATGAGTAGTAAATGCCTGTACACGTAATACGTGAATAGCGCCTGTGCATGTAGAATCTGCAATTTTTAATTCAGTTGAAAGAACTAAAACCAAACTATTTGGAGATAGGGAAAAAGTAAGAAACTTTCAACAGGACAGACTAACTATTCTTTAGGAACATTTTGCAGCTCATATGATCCAAATTTGTAAAACTCAAACTGTAAAACAACAAATTTAATGAGTATAAATTTATTAACTATTTGGAGATCATATTTTATAAAATGACAATTGGTTGATGGACATTTTACTTTTTTGCTGGCTAATATTTTTTACTTGGCGGAGCAATCTAACTGGTCAAACTCTTAAGAAACACTTACTGGCATAAGTCTTCCTAACTAAGTTCTCGATTTTACTAAAGGTTGGATAAAACACTAACTTGTTTCATCTTTTGTCTTCTCATTGTTACTTCATTGGCTCGCAAATGTTGACGGGTTTGCTTCTGAAGCTCTGCAATCTTTTCTAACTCCATCTCTTCTGTAGATTTCAGTTTCTTGTTTCTCACATTTTGCATTGTCCTCCTAAATGCAGAATAATTTTTCAATACAAACCAAAATTCCAAATAAGCCAAATCAATAAAATATTGTACCATAGAAGCTGTAACAGATCTAAATGAAAGAAAGCGCCAACAATTTAACGTTGTCCTGTTAACCATCTATCTAGACCACATATTATGACCTGGCAATATTATATATATATAATACATACAGTAAACACCTGATTATTTGCAGGCCACGATCCTCCCATTTTACCCCTGCAAAAATAATTTAACAAAACACAGATAAATGAATTTTATCTGTTTCAAAACTTGGGAGAATGCATTCCAAGAAGAACAATGAATTCCTTCTCAAGAACGACAAATACATTTAAAGAATAAAAGAAACATTATATAAAAAAAGCAAATGCACTTAAATTTACTTTTGCGGATTATCCGCGTATGACGCACCACCCAATTCTGCGGATAATCGGGAGTTTACAGTATATATGATTATTAATTTTTATAATAATGATACATTTACTATGCTTACAAATGAAATTTCAATGCTTAATTCGAAAAACTAGCATTAAAGGATTTGGCGAGCATTGGCAGGTCAACACCAAAATTCCAACAGTACCACTTTGTTTGAGATTGTCCGATACAACTTTGAAATTAAGTAAAACATATCATAACAATAAATGCATTTAAATTAGTTACAATAAGCAAGTTTTTTTTGTTTCCTACTTTTGAATTACATGCTTAAAATCCTCTTACTTATGTTATTAAGGCTCATAAAAACAATGAATTTTGTATAACAGTAATTTTTTCCCCCTAGAATGGTTGTCACTTACTTCAAACACATAGGAGTAGTAGCTGTAACTTTCTTCTTCATTCTCAAATCAGTTTCAGACAAGCTCCTCTTGGGTTTTGGAAAATATTCAAACTTTTTCTTGAGAACTTGTTGTTTGAGTGCAATATTAAGAGCTCCATCGCTCCTTGAAAGACGTTTTGATAGCACCTTCTTTTCATTTATTTTTGCTGAGTCAGTGATATTAGTTGCTGAGGTAAAATTGACTTTTTTAACACAGGAGTTCGAGCCGAGAAAGGTCTTCTTAACTTCATATGGGACTCTGAAATTAAAGTAAAAAAGCAACAGTATTAGTAAAGAATTAACTTATCCTCAACAGCTGACAGAATTTGAAGCACAAAAACTGCTTTTTAAACACAAGTCTTCAAGATTTACTTAATTTGACTCTGAAATTAAAGTAAAAATGCAACAGTATTAGTTGAAAATTAACTTGTCCTTAACAGCTGACAGAATTTGAAGCACACAAACTGCTTTTTTAACCCAATTTTTCAAGATTTACTTTAAAATTTATAATTAATTAAAAATTTTACATTAATATTTCTTAACTTGGTAACAAATAAAGTGAGCCATGATAGAAATAATTTGATTACTGAGCAAAATATTTAAAGTAACTTACTTAAATTGGCTGATGCCTAGCGCCTTCTTTATTGCAGGAGATGAAGATGAAACTAAGAAGGAAAAGGGAAAAAAATTAAGAAAAAGAATATTGATATTTTAACATGTACATTTAAATATGGGTATTTTTATTTTGTATTACTATATAAACTTGTGTATAAGCAGAGAAAGTTTTGACGAATATAGTGCCATAAAAACCAGGATCGATTATACACGAGATATCAAATTTCCAGAAAAAAAAATCCCCGATCCTTAAATAAACTAAAACAAAATTTCAATCGAAATTAAGGTTAAATAATATCTATTAAAATAAAAACATAAATGCAGTTATATTTTGAAAATTAAATAAGTTTGTTATCTATTTACAGTATCCACCATAATGATGCATAGTTGTTTGATCTCGGCGTGATGCCTATTTTGCACGTATAGCTTTGGCACAGGGCAGTGCAGTCCACCAGTTTTCAAGCTGTGTGAAGAAAACAATGCCGGTCTGTGACTTGGCAACGTGCTCTTCGCGCTTCGCTGAACATTGTTTCAACTTGGCTTCTCCATTGAGGGTCAGCAATGGCAAGTACACTCATAGCCAAAACCTGTTTTATTTTCATTGGGGTTGGAATTTTCCTAGCAAAAAAACATATGGTCTCTATATGAACCGGTTTCTTATTTTCTTCAGAAGACTCTGACCTTATTTGATATCTCGAATGCACGGGTTACCGATTTTGCAAGGATATTGATATTTGACAATGAACTGTTCCAAGCATTGCCATAAACCGCCAAAGACACTATGTTGTTTATAAGAGTACACAGACGCAGAGATAAATTTTCAATGATCATGCAAATAAAAAATGTAATAAATTACAAGTTAAATCTGCAAAAAAAAAAAAAAATCTTAGTTGCCTATACTTCTATTAGCATCAGTCATTTGGGAACAGCAGCAGGATATTGGAGCTGGTTCTTGGGACTTAATGTGGGGAATTTGGCTACTTACCATAAGAGGCTTCAAAACAATTTTTTGACAGCCTGTGCACGTGCACAGATATATTTATAGAGATAGAAATTTCTGTCGCAGGTAGCTGTAGTGACGTACATTTCTTGTATATATAATTATTTTTCGTAATGACTGTTTTTATAAACTGAAGTGAAAAAGAATGTGCGAAATTCGGGCGTTCGCTTAGGCGACGTTTTTTTGTCAGAACTTGAGAAAAATGTGACTGCTTAACATCTTTGTCCTAAAGCTCCAGAATTCTATGTGTAAATTGTCTGATACTTTTGTGTTGTCCCTAAACAAAAAGTTTTCATCCAAAAGAGAGTTTCAATGCAAATAGTACAGTAGTAGCTTACAAACTGTTTGCACTTGGGAGTATAATATAGGACATCTGTCGCAGTATTTGAGGATGAACATTGGTTAGGAGTAATTTGCAAATGAACTGGCTTTGATGGTCGAGGAAATATTTTGTAAGAAAGTTCAAGAAATTTAAACTTTTTACTATTTTCCATTGTTTAATTACACAGGATTTTTAAAGAAATAAATGGTAAACATACGAAATACTTCATGTCTTGGGCTAGCAACAGACAAGTTGATGGCTTCATTTGACGTGAAATCAACAAATTGTGGACAGTCGTATTCATACAACATTTTCAGTCTTTACCACAGTAACCAAATACTGTGGGAAACCTACAAAATGAAGATAAATAAAACAATTATTTTTTTAATACTATTTGACTTTCCCAGACAGAGGAAAACGGTCCGTTTAAAAAATAAAATAATCAGCACGCGCATGCGCAAGCACTGAAGAACGTTGCCACTTGTCAAATGCCAAATGAAATGCCAAAAGAAAAGAATTCCCAAAAGTTTCTGATAATTTTTTTTAGGTAAAAGTTATAAAACGAAACATTAAATGTGTTTATTTACGTAAAGTTAACACAAATTCTAAAACATAAAAGTAATATGTCATTTAGTATAAATAATCTCTCTAACTATGATTTTACTAAATGCATATTAACTGTGTTTAAACCATTCGCGAATATTCCGCTGGAAGTATTCAACAACATTACCTTAAAAAATCTGTGTTAAAAGTAGCACTAAGTTTTAGTATTTTTACACTTAATTTTCGAAAGAATAATTAATTTCAATGGCTCCAAAATCAGGTTTCGTTATGGGTATGTGAATCTTGTCCATATTGTGGCATATTTAAGATTTTAAAGTATTTTCCCAACCCATTATGTTGTCTGTTTTAAATTCAGTTTCTTCCTTCCCAGTTTCTGTCCTAAGAATTCCCATTAATGTGCATGACACTTAATTAAACCTGAAATAAAAATGTGTAGTTTTTGTGTGGCTTTGACCATTATAAAAGTTATTAATTTTTGTCCTTGAAATTAAAATAGTGGTTCTTTCATTTTAGGCGAAAAAGTGCTCTGTTTCCATGGGCCTCTACTGTATGAAGCTAAGGTATAAAATCAACTTATTTTCAAATCTTTTGGAATATTATTGTTTCTGATGAAATATATAAATTTTTAAAACCTTATTTTGCAGTGTTTGAATGTTCAAACTAAAGACAAGATTGTAAAGTATTTTATTCATTATAGTGGATGGAACAAAAAGTATGTTATTTCTTAATATGTCGCTTCAGATTATGTGTTTATGTAATTCAGATTCAGTACATACAGTACAGTTTAAGTGTTGTAATTTTTTTATTTATAATTTTTGATTTATCATATTGATTTAGGTATTTACATAACAAAATCAGATTATATAAAAAATTGTGTAGAATTAGCCCAAATAAAAACAAGTTTACAATCATGTGTTGCAGCCTTACAGCTGAATATGTATAACTAATATGATCCCAATGAAATTCTATAAATTAGCTGAAAAATATATTAAAAAAAATATGCATTATGAAAAAAAGACTTGCTTGTAAAAATACACTTATGGATACTTTGTAGTAACCAAATACAATAACAGCATTGTAATAAAAAGCTAGATGAGTTACCATATTCTATTGACTGGTTCAAAATTAAGAAGGGCAGGTGATAAAAAGCCCGCTTATTAGCATATAATTGTGATTACCATTTCAGTAATGTTTTAATAGCCCTCGTGTATCTGTGCGACGATAATTCAAACCTAACCTAACCTAACCAGTTATGTTTTATGGTGGTTTGCAATTTAATGTGAAAGAGAGGGAAACCATCGTAAAATATATTACAGAGTCAACACTGGATCCTCTTATTTTAATGTCCTTTTTTATTGCGGCTTTTATTTGTAGATTTGCCAACAATTTTTAACACATTTTACAGCTCTTAGAAATCATAAATTTATCTTTACTTTTTTGTTGCTTGTTTGACAATTCTTTATATACCAAAACACACCTTAAGTTTGCAGCATTAAAATGTTCTACGCGGAGGAAACACGCGTAAACAAGCGGAATTTCGCCTCTGTGATTGGTCGCTCCTACACGATACGTCCGCCCTGATATTCGTTCGCCCTGTTACGTCAAAATCGAAGGAAAAAATAATTAATATTTCATTTTAACTAAAACAAAAACTAATATAAATAATAAAAATATGTCTTGAAATAACGAATAAATGGGTTTATTGAATGAATGTGAAATACATTTTGTTCTTCAATTCTCGCACTCAAATGAGAACTATTTACGCTTTTTCTCGTAAAGCATTTCTATACTGCAAACTTAATAGTATGAATTTTACTGTAGGTATTGCCACTACTTTTTGTTTAGTTTATTTATCTGTAATTTTTTTTTTAATTTGTAATATTGTATTGATTCTTAATAGCTGGGACGAATGGGTACCTGAGTGTAGAGTTCTGAAATACAATGAAGAAAATATCAAGAAGCAAAAAGAACTTAGCAAGGTTCATCTGTGAGTTGATTTTTGCAGCATAAGTACTTTTATATTGATATTTTATCCTCATCGGCACTTGAAGAGTACACAGGAAGAACCACTTGATTTTTTAGAAGTCTTACCATACGTGTCTGCTTGGTGGACATTGGCGACAAGAAACCGGTTTTCCTTTGGTTCTTCATTTGCAGTAAAGGCGTGTTACTTGTGTCTACTGATCTGACGTGAATCAGGGTTGCCGTGAAAGATAAACGAAGCGAGTGTTTGTTTACACCAGTTTAGGCGATTTTTTGCTATCATCCCCAAAGAGGCTATTAAGGGAAGCCTTCTACGAAATCAAGTGGTTCTTCCTGTGTACTCTTCACTTGTAAGTGGTGATTCCCCCTTTTTTAATTTAAATTTATTAAGTAGGTTTTTTTAATCCAGATTTTAATTTTGGGTTAATATTTTGTCATTATTAACTTGATCTCTATTGACTCTATGAAACAGGCTTTTTAAATTTATGTAGCTTTGGTAATCGTGTAAAGGGATGTAAAGAGAAACATAAGCAAATTTTTTTTTTGTTCTTCAGTTCTAAGTCCTTCTAAGTGTATTAATTAAAACAGATTTAAAAAATATTTTTAAAGGTGCTAAATTTTCTATATTCCATAAAAAGAAATGCACATAGTTTTAATTTCAAAAGTTACTACTTTTGCATGCATTATACAAAAACACACACACACACTAAAACGTCGGACATTCAAAAATGCCACTTTAGTCATTTTATAGTTCAAATTTAACGATATATCAAAATCAATTCTTTAACTATGAATGAACAAATAAATCCCTTATGATTTGTAATCAAGTCCTGTGGCAGGCTGTTTTTTCTGTTTGAATTTAAAAGCCTTACCAATTATGACGCAACAAGATTCTTCATTTAAATTGCCACAAATACTTTTGAGTTAAAGGTTTAGGCAAGTAACATTTTTAAATTAGGAAATAACCCAATTTTTTATGCTGTCTATATGTTATGCAAGCATTGTTACAAAAGGTTCATCATTTAAAAGTATCACCTCAAAGTATACATTTTATTGACATTATCATAACTGCGATATTTTTTTTTAGATTTAAAGATTTGTATTTAATAAGTTTCTGTGTTTTTCTTTACTGTTTAAACTTGTTTATAATTCTTAATCCACAATCTGTAAGCTGTACTTATTTATATGAAGTATATTTGTTACATTCTATTTCATGCTAAAAATAAATACATATACTTTTATTTGTTTTAGCAAAGCTAAAAAGGCAAGATCTGCCAAGAAAGATGGTGTTGTCAAGAAAGACCCCATTAAGAAGACAGAAGCATTGCCTCCACAAGATAAAACTCCTAAGCCTAAACCAAAACCAGTTGAAAAGAAGATAGAATCTTGTATGTATATTTAAATTAACTTGAAATTGTGTCTAATTGACATTTTTTTTATTTAATTGGTTAAAAATTTAAAGCTTAAGGTATTAAAAATAAAGTAAAAATCTTAACATTGTTTGAAATGTAATAAAATGATTGTTAATTGAATTGAATTTATGATGGTTGAATTGGTGAGTGGTCTTTAATTAAAGTAAGTTTATTTAACCTAAATCCATTTAAAATTTTAAAATTTTGATTGAGACTCCTGGTTGTAATATGAACCTTAAAAAAAGTGTGGTGGTTATACCACACACGCACATACAATCTCAGTCAATCATCCACTCGCTAGAGGGTGCAGATTTCCTACCACTATTCTAAATAATAACAAAAGTATTATATAAGCCAAGGCAACTCATCTCCACACCGAGGATCCTTTTGGTAGATTGTAGGTTACTGAAGCTGCTACAAAAATTTCAATAAATGTGTATAACTTTTTTTATAATATCCATGCAGGTTTTTTTCGGATTTCTGCCTTCAACTGTACTTCTTATTTCAAACAGCAAAAACTGAATAAAATATATTGTTAAAAAAATTGCTAATTAATATTAATACATATTTTTTTTCTATTCAATGCAGTACCTAAAACTGAACAAAAACCATTAGCCGAAACTGAGCAAAAACAGTTAGTACCGGAAACTGAGGAATCTTCCTCTGAACTAATTGAAATGAAAGATGAAAGTCTTGAAGAGTGTACAAAAGTAACGATTGAACTAGAGGATATGTTTGAAGTATGTATTTATTTTTTATAAAACATTTGCAGCAACTTGGTTTTACTACTAACATAGTTTTGCTTGTTAATGAATTTCCTAATTTGTTTTATGCTAAATTTATATGTATAAAACCTTTTAATTATTGTGTAAACTTATGATACAGTAGCCGCCGCTTAAATGAATCACATCCGTCCCAGTACGTTTTGAACCAATAAAGCGGCTGAACCATTTAACCGAAAGTCATGAAATTATAAAGAAAAAGTTGTCATCATGAGACATAATATGATTTTTTTTAATACTTGTTACTGCGTAATACTAGTACTACATATTATTAAGAAAAACACGTTATGTTATGTTTAATAAAATCCAGAGTTATACAAATTAACTGGTAATATACGAATACCTACAAAAATTTAATAATTTGAACGATATTATGTATAATTTTAAAACAAAATTTCAAAGCATAAACAACAATGTTTACTATAGTATTAAAATTTAGTTAAATTTTGCTTACTTGAATGAATACTTCGTTGTTTTCGCGTGCGTTGCCGTATAACTGATAAGTTCGTTTACCTTCCTTGCAATGTCATAAGAGGAATTATAATCATCACACATAACACCCCGTTGCTCTAAAGTTCTTAATATTTGAAGAGCCCGGCATATTTTTACTCCTCGCGGCCTTAAACCATTCTAATAAAGCGTTTTCTACGTCTTCTGCTTTGCCAACTCGCTGAGATTTCCGATTTATGTTGGGCTCTGTTTCGCAACTTTCTATAATTTCATTTCTTCTCTTCAAAATCCTACATAAAGTTGCTTGAGAAAGTCCTAATTTAATTGCAGCTTCTCTTTGGCTGCATATTTCCAGATTATAAATATTTTTTAGGAGTTCATATTTTTTGGCTAAGCTAAAATCTTTCCGTTTGAACATCGCGATAACACTTCGAAAAAACACGCACTTAATTTAATCGATCAAAAATGAAAATGAGTCTACTGTCTACACCTTCATGCACACGTGTCGATTACAAATTCCTTCCCCTCCCCCCCACTATAGTTCTCTCTCTCCCTCCTTGCCTTAATAATAAATTTCTGCGATTTACCTTTTTTTAAAGATGGATTCGTCGGCGCCTCTTTGGTTCGCATTTGTAGTTAAAGGTCATTTGGGGTTTAAAAAAAATACCACGAATCGTAGAAAAAAGGAACTTTTATAGAATTTTTTGAGTCCTTAAAACGGCGGTAAAAAGGTGATTTGATTCCGATAAGCGGCGGATTTTCAATGTAAAAAGTGATTCCGTTCTGTTCTACGAAATTTATTCCAATTAAGCGGTTGATTCATTTAACCAGTGATTCCAAAAAGCGGCGGCCACTGTATTATCTATGAAGAGTACAGTGGAATAACTCCTTCAATGTCAGGGAATCTGTCCGTTTTGAAGTCTGCTTGGTTAGTAGTGGAGATCGGAAACCGTTTTCTCCTTGGTTCTTCCGCTGTTCAAGTATTGTACCATTGTGTGACGTGAATCTCGATTATGGAGATAGTAAACCTGTGTGCTGCGTGATAAGAGCCAAGGCAAAACTGGTTTCTTCACACCAGTTTAGACGATGACTTGCTATTTTCGCCAATTAGACCTGGTGCAGACAGATTCCCAGCCAATGAAGGGTTTTTTCCTTTGTACTCTCCATATATAAGGGATTCAAATAAATAATTTCCATAAAAGTGTTAAAACATATTAGAATACAAAGTATTCCATAATACTTGAACAAAAGTGTGGAACGAATATTGAGAGTGTCGTTTAGGTATTCACTTTCAAGATATCCATTCCCAATGTTTAAAATTTCTAAGCAGATTGTCTTATAAACATAAATTTGGTATGTTGCTTTGTAGCTGTCTGACCTTTTGACTAGTTTTTACAATCCTAATTTGTAGGGAAGTTCAGATACTTAACCAAATAAGTTCAAAGCAGTAAACACTGAAATTGTGGAACCACAGAAGAATATTTCAGTGTGTACATCAAGTTAGTTAGATCACTTTTATTGTATTGAGTTTGCCGAAAGTTAAGATAAAATAAAGAGTGTTACCAAGTTGAAACTCAAAATAATTATGTTTGGGTGGAATAACATCACTCTAAAACTATACCTGTAAGTAATAGCAAGGAAAATCTTAAACTTGATTCAATCACAATCATTCCTGCTCTAGAGAAATTACCATTATCATCTATAATAATAAAAGAAAGAGTCTGTCTGTCTGTCTGTCTGTCTGTCTGTGTGTATGTCTGTGGATCACAAAAGACCTACTTAGACTGTTCT
The DNA here is from genome assembly GCA_023701765.1 of Hylyphantes graminicola. NCBI lineage: Eukaryota > Metazoa > Arthropoda > Arachnida > Araneae > Linyphiidae > Hylyphantes > Hylyphantes graminicola. The sequence continues at coordinate 51,035,746 of CM043114.1, forward strand.
AAAAAATTCGAAATTTTTAATATAGATTCCTTTTAATACCTACGTGTGCACCTGAGGCTTAGTTTTTTCATATTTGATTGTGATTTTTAATTAATATAATTAGTTTTAAAAAAACGTCATCCACGTGGGATTGCGGGACCATAACAGGGCTTGAAAATACATGGACCGGGCCGAAACGGGGCTTGCCGTTGCCGCCATCCTCTATTAGTTTGATTGATTGAGTTTGGCTGAGATATTCGCTCGCCCTAAGGCTGCTTCATCTTCTGTTAGTGTTTGCTTTTTTAAGTTCGCATGCGCCAACACGAATTTAATTTTGTTTTGATTTTGAGTGTATTTTCACAAGTAAGCATGCCTCTAAAAGGAAGCAATGCGAAGTTAACGGGTTCCCAGTAAGGCGGGACCATACTGCTAGTTAATAATATATATATAGCTTGAATGAATCATACCAAAGTTTCCTTCTTTAGGAAATTCGGGATTTCAAATTAAGTTAACTTTTATAGGATTATTTTGCTATTAAAGTGTATTTTTGAGGCAGGTATAAAATTTTACTTTTTCCTTCAAAATTATTAAAATCCTTATATTGTCGTTTTAGGATTCTTAACTTCCTTTCTCTGAGAAAGTTTTGAAACTTTCTTGTTTAAATGACAATCCACAGAACACTACAAAATGCCCATTGTGTAGACTTGAGCAGTTTAAACATTTTTGTATATAAAGAAATAGTTAACGTTTATTTTGCAGTTTTCTTATATAGTTTTTAATTATTGAACTATTTATAAATATTTCTAACTTTCTAGCAGGAAGAACCTGAGATGGAAGTTGAAGAAGAATTGGGACTTCCTGAACCCTTAGAAGACTGGCTTCTTGATGACTATGATCTTGTGAATAATCAGAAAAAGGTAAAAAAATATTTTTCTGGCATTTAGCGTCAAGTAACATAATATTTTTGCATGATACCTGACCAAGTAATGGAATTTCTATTATGGAATATCAATATTATACAGGAAAAGTGGGTTTTGAGGGAATTGAAACAAACCTGTGGATTTATGATCATGGATAAAGGAATTTGAGAAAGTTAAATTATCTTTCAATTATCTAATCACCCAAATCTTGAATTAATTTTTTTTATCATGTCATGGAGCTGGCCCTATTAGACTTCTTGCAGCTCAATAAAGCATAGCTTTTCGATTCAAGTTGTCATAAAGTAAAAAATTGCAGATATTGGCCAGAAAGGCACAATTTGTCAAATGGTTAAAATCCTTGAAAGTTCCAGTTGAGCATAGTGGGCAGTCAGGCACCTCCGAAACACCAATTCAGTAGAGATTTCCCTGAAGATAGTCTTGACCAGTTGTTGATCTGAAGTTAGCAGAAAAAGTCTGTCTGGGGGGATTCATAGGGAAAGGGTATATCAATAGGCTAGGCTAGACCATGATTTCCCTGTGGCGTCTACAGACCGGAGGAGCCATTGGATTAACATTAAAATAAACTTTTGTATCTATCTCCTATTCAGCTCTTAAATTGCATACAAGTGTAGAGTGTCAACAATAAATTTTAATGTAAAAAATGGATTTTTTTAAAAGATAAAAGTATTCATTTTAATTATAATCTTTTGGATTTGCAGATTGTGCATTTACCTGCACGAATTACTGTGGAACACATACTTGCCAACTATGTGAAGGATAAGGTGTCTGACAATCAGTTACCCGCTCCTGAGTAAGTACATAGTCATTAACACGTTCACCACCTATTTTTGAATACTATTAAATTATTACTTCTCTAAAATTTTTCTTTTTTTCTTCTTCTTAAATTATTACTTCTTTACAAAATACGAGTCAAGTTTGGTTTGGTTTTAATAAAAAAAAGTGTAAAGTAAAAAAGTGTAGATAGTTGAAAGTAAATTCAACTTCAAATCATTTACCCATTCACCACCCATTATTGAATACTATTAACTGCTTCTTTACCAAGTACCAGCTAAGTTCTGTCTGGTTATATAAAAAAAAGGGACAAAAAAAGTGTAACGTAAAAAAATGTACAGAGTTGAAAGTAAATTCAACTTCAAATCATTAACCCATTCACCACCTATTTTTAAATACTATTAACTCCTTCTTTTACAAATACAAGCTAAGTTCTGTTTGGTTAGATTAAAAAAAAGTGTACCGAGACAAAAAATTGTAAAGTAAAAAAGTAGTGTACATAGTTGAAAGTAAAAATTGATTGCTGAAAATCCTAGGGTGGCTTAGTTATTAATTTAGGTTCTCCAAGTCGTGTTTATTTCACTGAATGTCTGAAATTTAAGTTGAATATGGAACAAAACAAAGCTAAAAAAAATAACAAGCAAAATATGCAAGCAAATATGCATGTTATGGTGGTATTAATTGTACTTTTAAAGAGAAGCTTTATTTTGAAGTCTAAAATTTGTTTATTGTGGATCAATTATTGGATTATTATCAGGGTTCGAAATTCACTGTTGCTATTTGCAAAATGGGACCAAGTACTACAATTGTGGGAGTTCACAATAAGTTTAATTTCATTTATCACGACTAGTTTTCTTAAATGACACCATCAACTTTTTAAAGTGGATATTTCTAAAATGTTACCAAAACTATCTTAAAAAATGGCAAATCTCCAACGATCTGAAATTTGTCAATCCTCTATCTTGAGATCTTTAAATTGCAGATCTTCGGCAATACATAAAATCTAGAAACTCCTGTTATCCTTAATTGTGCTACCTAAATTTAAGAAACAGCAGCTTTCCTGAAATTTCATAATTATGGTGATTCTAGGTGCTCAACTACTGCAATCTTAAGAGTTTGTGCATAAATTACTTGAAACTAGCATTTTCCCCATGTATATTTTCTCAAAAATGCTCCCAGAAAATGTGCATTTTATCTTAGATTTCTTAGTTAGGAGCACAAATTGCTCCTAAATTTTTGCATTCAATTTCTTACACTGCTTATTACTTCCTTTCCTTTTTAAAAGTACCATATTTGTATAACTCGTTGAATGATTTTGTTGTATTATTCAAAATTAACTCCTTTTTTTTGTAAGGATAAACATACATAAATATGTCTTAATGATAGTTGAAAATTTAAATAGGAATTTAGAATGTTCTTTTTCTTCTAGGGAGAAGCGAATAATCGACTTTGCTAATCACACACGACATGTTTTTGATGTTTTATTGGGGAAGGCCTGTCTTTACAAATTTGAAAAACCTCAATACTTAGACGTAATTATATTTGAGATTTCAATTATTAATTAAAATATGTATCTATATACATAAAAGGCGACTTCTGTTTGTTTGTTTGTCTGTATAGGACGCAAAAACTTAAGAACCACGCAACAGATCGTCACGAAATTTGGCACAAAAATTCATCTTATCTCCAGAACAAACATAGGCTAAGAATTTTTCTAATCGGACCATTCCTTTTATCGTTTTCGAACGTTTTAAGGGAAAAAATACACCACTTTCGCTCAAATCCGATCATTTTTTCTCTTTCGTGATGCCATCAGGCAGAAAAATTTAAATAAAACTTTTTAGAAAACAATTGAAATTGAAAATATTTAATTTATTTAATATTTGTTCATTGCCTTCAGAAACTAGATTAATAATTTGAAAAAAATAATTGATATGTTTCAAAAGTGATGTAATCCTACCAGTCTCCATTCTATTATTTTATTGTGCCTATATGATTTTAGTTATGAATTTTTTAAAAACATAGTTAAGCTTATACTGAACTATGTTGTTTTTTGAAAGTCATTGCACTACAGATGCATATTATTATATTTTTATGTCTTATTTTTTTCGCCAAATACTTTGCCAAACTCGCCAAGTTATTACAAAAAACGTACCAAATGAGCAATTCTTTTTTAATGCTGGTTGTGCGAAGTTCATTGCACGAGAACTGAATGGGTGTGTTGTTAGTCATATCTTTTCCTCGCCAAATTCGCAAAAAAGTGCCAAATGAGCTAAAAAATATTTATTCGGGAAAATACGATGACTTCATCGGTGAATTTTATAGCGTTTTTTTTTAATTTTGATTTTTTAATGTAATATAAGTAGCTGGATTCTGTACTTTAATAACGAACGGTATCATCAACATAAGCTTATTAGAAAGCAAATAAACTTATAAAAACATGCAAATCGTTTGCTGTTTGCTGGAGTAGCTTATTTTTAATTCTTACTGATTATTTTTTACATAAATATGCATTCTCTTTAATTTGAGCTTCTTATCAAAGGTATTTTTGAGAAATTAATATTAATCATTACTATATCCAAGATGGGAAATTAAATGGAAAATTACTGTGTAATCTTCAGATCTTATGTAACTCAAATGAAAGAAAAAAATAGTTAAATTGACTATTAAATTATTTTTTCACCTCTACCCGTGCAACGTCGGGTATAACAGCTAGTGTTTTATAATTCCATTCAAAAATTATTTTGTATTAATGATCACGCCAAAAGTAAGGCTTGTAAGAGAACTATGTGAAAAAAAAATAAAGCACAAGTAAAACTTTTTTTTGCACTGTTTCATGTATATTAAACGGAATATATTTTTGCATGATACTGTGATTAATATATAAATTTTAATAATATGCATTTAATAAGATATCTATTTTTAATAATAAGATACCCCACTTGAAACACTTAGTAAACTTAATTTTTTAAACAAGGAAAAATAATTATTTGATTTGTGCACTTTATGTACTATGTTCCACTAATAAAACAATTCATAAGCATATTAATCTTTACCTGTCATGAAATGTATGATTTTAAAACTAAAAGTTGATAACTTTTTTAGATGCATAAAAATTATTTTAATCAGAGAAAATGCGAGATCTATGGAGGAGCTCATCTATTGAGAATGTTTAGTAAGTCACTAAGAGTTTTTATTTGCCATTTTAAACATTGCAGTTTTAAATTCTTCTGGTGCAAAATCGGGGTGTCAAAGTCCCAGTTTTCCCCATTTAGCCCTAGTGCAACAATAACTATAACTAACCTAACCCAGTTTTCTTCATGTTTACTGTGTGAATGATAGCTTGAATTATAGTTACCACTGCTACAACAGGTATATATCCTGGCAGACTGGTTTTGTCGGGACAGAGTTATAATCTTTCAATTTTTATAAACTATTTAAAAATAATTTCAAGTTATGTTTTGATAAAATGCAATATTCATATTTTAAGAAATAATTTAATTGGGTTTCGTAAGCTTCCTGTGTTAGAATTGCTCTCGAAAATAAATATTTCATGAAATAAGAATGTACATAAACCTTTATGTAAAGCAGTAGTACTTTTTTACAATTAAATAATAATAGTATACTGCACCGTAACCCTAATATAATTCTTATAAATTATTCATTTAGTTGTGAATGTTTGCATACATTTAAACATCGGAATGTGCAATAATTTTTATATTGTAAGTGTTGTGTCGTAAAAACTTAGTTAATTTAATAAGGTTACTAATAAATAAAACAAATTAAAATAATTAGTAAATTTTGTAATTTTCATTAAATGATAATTAATTTGATTAGAACTTCAGCTTATGGTATCAAATTGTTATGTTTGTTATTTTATGTTTGTTTGCGTTAACCTATATATTTTGTGAGTGTATGTATAAAATGTATTTTGTTCATCATTAATTGTTTCATTTTCCTTAAAGGTAAAATGGACGAGATGCTTAAAGAGGCTAACCCCCCTGGACCAGCATTGACTGAAACAAGAAATGATGTCCAAGATTTTATAAAGTATTACACTTTGTGTTTATTTTATTTTTATGATTTAATTTTTTTGTAAAATTATAGAATATTGAAATTAAAGATTTTGGAAGAAAAATATATTTTTTTGAAACACACACTTTCTAAGTTTCTGGGTGAAGGGAAACATGCATCCTGTTTGGCAACTTGGAAAAATGCTTATGAATTCTAAATAACTTTTTTTTTGTTACAAACTAACATAATGCAAGGGAAACTAAATAATCATATTAGGAGAATTTGAGTGCATACTTATTACTTTGCACATAGACTCAGAACATTGTAGGCTACTAAAAACCAGTCATGTAATGTTAATGTTGAAGCTTTTCCCTTATTTATCGGGTAAATCCACGACCAACTTCAATAACTAGGCCAGAGAAGCTCTCCCTAACATTAGCCTAGGCGAAAATGTTGACGTCACTGCTCCCAGTGCCGAAGATTGAGAAACTAGTTCGGACGCATTCGGAACCCTAAAAATATGGTCAGCCGGGAACGAGTGGTTTCGAACAGGTTTCGAGACAGGTTGTCTTCATCTTCAGAACAACGTCACTTGGAACTATGACGATAAATTTTCCGTCCCTGAGCTTTTTTGGGAAAACTTTTTTGGCCTTAGCAGTTGAGTAGGCTGTGGTAAATCTGAAATTGTCGTTACTGGTCGTAATCCACTGAAATAAAAAGACATCCTACATTTGTATATTGCATAAATAATTTATGAACCTTAAAGTAGAAATTTTTTAAATGACCCTTTAAAATTAAATTTTATTCTCTTAACTTATATTTGGTTTGTTAAAATAATGTTGCACCGGAGCTACTCAAGAGCCATCAGCAATGGGCCAATAATTTTAAATTATTGTTAAGTAATCTCTTGGGTTCAAATGAAAAACACAATAATTAAATTATAATTATTGTTAATTTATTTCTTGTGAAACAAATCGTCCCATCTCTTGGTTGAATTATATATAAAGATTTTTCCAAAAATGGATTTAAAAATACCATTTGCCATATTTTATAGTCATTTTTTGTGAAAACTTATTTGCATGAATGTATTTTTTAAATAACAGATATAAATATATATTTAATATTTGCAGGTACTTGTCTGAAAATTTGCAATTTTTCGACCATAGAGATTATGAAGTTGTACCCCCAGAATATCATAGAAGGTTTATGTGATTCAACTTTACGAGTTGATATGGTACGTGCAAGAACTCAACCCTGGACATATTGTTATTCATCATTCTTTCATTCATCCTGTTGTGTATGACACTTTTTAGAATAAATATTTCTTCTTTTTTTTTCATATGTAATATTATTTTTGCTGTAAAGAAAATGGGACATAAATATTATACTGTGTATCTTCATTTTTTATGTGTATGTAAAACTTTATTGCAACAGTTTGGTGAAAATAGCACAGAATAATTTTGTATGTATATTTGTATTTGTAACAACACTTTTTGCTATAGTACATATCATCACAGTCAAGAAAAAAACTTTTTAATTCAATAGTTATTTAATTTTTTTGAAAATTTAAACAGCAAGTGAAATAATTTTTGTTCTAAGATAAATTTTTCATTTAAAAAACAGTAATAAAGCCTCCCCAAAAGGAATAATTAACATATAAACATCATTATTCATGAATAAATACTTAAATAAAAATGAAAATTTGGGTCTGCTTTTTAAAATAAAAGTTGTTTTGTTCCTCTTTATAAACAAAACATATTTTCACCATCAAAAGTCGGTGTTTCAGCGTTAGTACAATGAGGAAAAAAAGTCTAAGCCACATTTCACCGGCTGAATTGAATATTTTTACAAATGGGTTTATTATGTGATAAATATATTTGACTTACAGGCCCGACAATCACACCTTTTAAAATCAGTTTGAATATATTTTTCAATAAATAATTTTACACAAAATATTCGATTTAATTTCAAGAAGTGAGATTGTACAGACCTGTAAGTTATCTATCTACATTTATCATTAAAAAAATTAGTTTAAATATTCAAAACAGTTAGATAAATATGTCTCCGAAAATATTTCCCCCCCATTGGATTAACACTGACGCACTTTAGTTTGGTGACCCGCTGCCTATCTGGCTCATTCGCCCTTAAAGTCATGTTGAGTTTAAACCCTTTGTTTACAAGAACAAGTCCTACACATTTTTTTTCTTCTGTCACTTCAAATTTAAGACAGGACCCATCTGCTTTGCTTTAAATTTAGTAACACAAAACCTGAATTACTCAACAAGTTCACAGTCCCTTCCTTTGCTTTTTCTTAATTCCCTTCCTACTCACGGTTCGTTAAGGGCTTCTATGCAGTCATGGGGAACCAAGGCCGGTTTTTGTGTACATATTCCGGCCCGATTTTATCATTATTTTTATTACTCTCTTCGCCATTACAAGTTCGAGCTCAAGGCCGAAAAATATTGCAGCGGAAGCCGTATTCAGTGTGGCGCCATCTGTAGGCAGAAAATGCAAACACAGGACTACATTAAGTGACAAGTGCAAGATGTAGGATGAATGACAACTTTAATGTGCAACATTAATTATGCGGTTAGTGTGGGAGGTGTTTTTACTGCCGTTCTTAGGAAGATGATTGAGTCATAAAGCGCCGGAATAAATGAACATTAAGTGAAGAAAATGAGCGTTATTATTTAGCGTATATTCACTTACACGATGTGTCCAAAGATTTATTGTTTTTCATCAAAAAATGACATTTAATGATGAGTGTGCAAATCATGTCTGAAGTGACTTAGTTTTTGTGTATTAAAGTGAGGTAATTTAAAAATTATTATGCTGCTGGAGGAACTTTCTTCTTCAAATGGAAAAAGAGATGGCCTAAAGATAATAAGTAAGTTTTTATTTTTCAAAGTTGGTTTTTATATAGCTAGAAAAATCATATCCAAATGTTTCAGTAAAATTTTATAAAATTTGTTCTTTAAAATATTTTTCACTCATAAAAAATTATTTTTAGGGGGGCATTCTACCATAAGTTTTCACTCGCTGAATTATTTATTTAAGTAGTATATTTAAGGAATATTTATATAATAATAATTGCTAAATTTTACTTACAATTTTCATAAAATAAACAATTTTTTAAATTGAACTCGGTATGAATTCACACATTCATAATTGTTAAATTTGGCAAAGTATCTTGAATATTTATTATACAAGCACCATACTCTAAGAATCTTTTTTAAAATGTAGAACTAAAATAAAACATAAAATTTATTTTCTCTCAATTGGCATGTTTCAGATCTTGAGTGGCAACAGAAATTCTGAAAAAAAACAAATAAATACTTTCTTGAGCTTCGATTGGTGAATCAATGTCACGTGGGAACAGAGCACCAGTTGGAGCACCGATCATGGGAAGTTCAGGAATGAAAGCTGGAAGATATAACGCCACCTGTGACGTAATCATACCAACTTTTATTCCTGGATATCATTGGTAGTTTCGCTGATTGATGGTTATCGACACGGAAAGCCCTTCCCACTGCACTGATATTCTTATTCGAGATCTTATTTTCATTCGTGTGGAACTGTTGCCACTCAAGATGTGATACATGGGACCATTGATATTAATAAATTATTTACGTAATAAATTTTCAACAGAATGTAAGGAATAATGATAATGAAACCACAGAAAAAGGCACGCGCAAAATTTGGGAAAAACTGCACTTCATTAGAAAAAGACCGATGCCACTTTAAAAATCCAATTTTTCTTCTAAGGGACAGAAATCTGAGAGATACTTGAACGAAGGTCAGATTTTCGTAAGGATAAAACTTAATATTCAGAGCGTTGTTCTCGTGTAAAGCAAGTTTTTGAAAGAAAACATTAAGTTCATTGTTTATGGCAGATTATTTTTGGAACTCAAATTCCAAAAACCCACATCACAACGAAAAATATTTGTGTCTAGCGGAGATAAATATCTCTCCAGATAAATAAGACTTTGGATTATATTTTGAAAAATAATATTTAATGATTGAATAATAAGGGGGAATGGGCGCGCTGGATTGCGGGTCTCCAAAGCAAAGTGCACCAGTGTTAATCCAATGGAGAAAAAAATATTTTCTCTGCCATATTTCTCCGGCTGTATTGAATTTTTTTACAAACGGATTTTTTAATTTAATAAATGTAGCTGACTTACAGGTCCCGACAATTCCACTTTTTGAAATTGGTTCGAAATTTCTTTAAAAAAAAGTTTGAATAAATAATTTTACAAAAAGTGTTCGAAGTAATTTTAAAAATGGGATTATAGACCCTGTAAGTTATCTACATTTATTATAAAACCATTCGTAAAAACATTCAATACAGCCGGATAAATGTGGCCGAGAAAATAGTTTTTCCCCATTGGATTAACATTGAGGCACTTGAATTTGGAGACCTCCAGCGCTCCCATTCTCCCCTTAAGATCTATAAATGAATTATTAATGATAAACAAAAGTTGGCATATAGAGGGGGAAAAAACTTCAAAGAAAAATTAAATTGCCACCCAATTAAAAAAATTATGTCGCAAAACTGATAATCCAAACCATGAAAATGACATAAGATTTGTAATTAAAACTTTAATAATGACAATGCAATGTCATGTTAAAATTCAAAAGACAAAGTATGAGACGTGGATTATGTGACGATTGGCTATGTAATCCTATGTAAGACGTTTTTTTTTATATCCAAGGTTGCAATAAACTCATATTTAAATTGATAAAGGGAAAATGGTTGTCAAATCGTTAGGACAGTTCTCCGCTACTCTTATTCCGTAAAAAATGTTAGTGAAAGTAGAAGCTTGTACGGAAATCTTTTTGTGTACAAGAATCCTTTTTACATTTAGTGATTCATTTACTATCATTAATCTTAGAAGTAAAACAATGGGGTGTATTCAGATAGATATCTAATATGTGTAAAACCAGTATACTAATACCATATTTGAGATAACCATCTATTTCAAAGTAATAATATAATTGCAGACTAAAAATTAACAATTGTAATGAAGAAAGACTTCCTTTTTATATTTTAATTGACAAGCTAAAAAAATTGATTATTTTTACTTCATAGTTTAGCTTTACTCTTTTCTTTTGATTTGTATTTTTTAATAATATTTAGTTAGCCCCATTTTAAATTAAATTAAGTCTACAGTTGGAATAGAGGTGTTCAGATGAACTGATATTAAGGTCTTTTTTATTGTTAAAATCCGGCAAAAATATAAATAAATTAGATAAATCATTACAATAATTAATTTCATTACCTAGTTAAATGAATAATATTTATTATTTTTTGTTTATTAAATGAAGTATTTAAATTGTTTTATTACAATACAATAAACATTTAAGAGTTATATATGGAACCCTCCCCCCCCTCTTTTCAACAGAAAAATTTCTTTACGACACAGGGCAAGTGAAGAAGCGCCCATACCTCCCTATGCAATCTATTAAGAAATTATAAGGACTTGGGATTAAACATACACTAAATAGTCGAATAATTACATCCATCTTGTAATATAGAGATAAAATGCGAAAAGCTGGTTGCATACAAAACTACTCAAAGATGATTGTATAGAAAATCCCTCTTTCAAAACCAGATTAAGTAACACAAAATTATTGCAAAAGCGGGTTCTTCCTAATGGATTTCTCTACCTGCTTAAAATAACCCCGAAGTTTCTTTCCGTAGCCCCGCTTCCGATCTTATTATCTAACTCCCAAATGAAATTTCCTGCCCCTTTTTGGAAGTGCACGCCATAGGAAGTCTTGACCTCGTGAAACGAAGGGGCCTTTTGCAGGGACTTGAGTTGGGGGATGGCAAAGAACCACCAAACTGTTCTATTTCATCTAATCTTTAAGGCAGGTCGGTACCTTGTATACGGCTAATGTTAAATTAACCATTTTCATGTTCCTTTTTCTCAGAAACCAACATGCAAAACAACACGCAAAAAAAATTATGTGCATTATATGCACTTTGAACAATACACTGAAATGAGATTTTACACTGCTCAAAACAATTAGGGGAGCACTTTTTAATTCCAAATTTAACTTCACTCCCAACTTTTTAATTTTTATCCTATAAATCTAAAATTTGTTAAATAGGTTCACTATGCATTCGAAATGAAATAGTAAAAAACAGGAAAAAAAATCTTAAGTTTTTAATACTTAAATTTAAAGGGGGGAAATGGAATAATAACTTTTTAATAAATTATAACAATAATTTTTTCAAAACTTTTTTGTTAAAAATAGTTGAAATATATTTTTAAACATCTAAAAAATGCAAGCATGAAAAGTTAAGGGTCAATTTATTTTCTAAAACTCTGTTTTAAAGTGAAATTTATTTTACCATATTTTTCATATTTTCATTAATATAAAAAAAAATTAAATTCTTCAAAATACGTTATTCTTCCATCTTACGATACATAAGTGTCGAATTTAACTTAGTCAGAAAAAAATCACAAGCTGATGATTCCCAATGTAATCATTGGGAGTGAAAGGGTTTAAAACATGTGCTCCCCTAATTGTTTTGAGCAGTGTATCAATATATAAGGTAGTTTTTTTGCAAATATTATTTAAGGTAATGTGTTATTTAAAAAAAAAAAAAAACAACAACATATTTACGTTACAAAATTACCCATATTTTTTGTATCCTTCAAATTTTGAGAAATTCTCATTTCAGTAAGCAAAACACCCTGGAAAAGTTTACCTGTAAAAATTTTAGGTCTATACACAAAATAGTTTTTAAGAAAAAGGTACATAAACCTGAAAAAGCACCATTCTGAGACGGACCAATCTACAAAATTACCTTTTCGGAATTAGTATTCTCCAAAACGTGCGAAAACACACAATCTTCATTTCAGATTTTCGACCCACGCAATTCTTTCATTCATCCCGTCTCTTGACTGTGGTTCTAAAATACGACCCCCTCGCAAATAGCCCTCTAGTGCGACGATACTTCAAACAAAACTAAACGAAACTTTCATTCATATTTCTTATATTTCATATTGGGTAATTTAAAGGAAAAATTGTTCCTCAAAAGTAATCGAAATATCTAGAAACAAGTTAGTAAAAGACGTAAACATTACAACATTAAGAAATTAACGAGTAAACACAGAAAGGCTTCTAGGTCGAATGATCTTTCTCGTGTTTCCTTATATGCTCTAAAATTAAATAAAATTTATTAATTAAAAACTGCGATATAGGTACAAAGACTTGCTATTTATAAGGTGTATGAAGTCAGACTATACTGTGCATTTCTCCGTTTATTTGATTTACTGGTTAACTATATCAGTCTTATTAATTATAGTGGAAATCTGATTTAAAACTTTATTTACAAGGCACCGCTTTTCCACATTAAATATTTTTTCATGTTAATTAAAAGTCCTGTAATTTTTACTGTACTGTCATTTTTGTACTGTCATTTTTGCCACCTAACAACTTTATTGGACGTTAAAATTGAGCCAAATTTTTAAGAAAGTAAGACTATCGCAATTTACGCTAATAAATGGAATAGGTAACAGAAAATCGCATTTTCGCTTAAAAGTATATTAGAACTAAAGTATAAGGAACTTTTTTGTTTTAATCTTTTTTTAATTACTCTAAAACATGAAATTCAATTTGGTTGTGACGTGTATAGTGAAATATAATAAATTTAAATTATAATAAGAATTTATTGGAATTCAGCACACAATGACAGACATACATGGAATATACAAAATTTATGGATTGGGGACGAGTTTTGCTGTTAAACGAATCAGTCCTTTTAACGATTCAAATACTATTAGTGTGCCCGACGACAATGATTTACTAAAGTGGTAGTTATTGTAAACTAATTTATATTTCGCCGTCGAACTGGTGAGTGGAAATTGGAGGAGTGACAGCACTCAAAGGAGAATGCTAATTACTCATTTTTGAGAAACTTGAGATATTGAGGGGAATTATGGCAGTCGCTAATTATGCACTCTGTTTTAAAGATTAATGGAAAATTTGCATTTATTGTAAAACTTGCGTTTAGAAAATTCAAACTGAACAGTGTTATCTGTACTGGAAAATTGAGCTCAAAAATCAAAAATGGTTCCCTTAATATTTAAACGAAAAAAAAATTAATTTTCTCATGAATACTTTAAGTAATAGCTTATTATAAATAATAACCGATCATTATCAATGTGGATCAGTTGTTATTGCTATTAAAAACAGAATTTTTTTATTTTGAAGGTAACAAATACATTTAATATTTTACATAGGTTTCATCTCTGTCCACTTGCAATGGTATTTCGATTTGTTCTCAATATATATTAAAAACATTGCAAATATGTAGAAAGATTCGAAAAATTACGAAATTAGCATTGAAATAAAATGTATATTTCTAAGATAACTTTTTAATTAAGTTTTACGATACTTTTAAATAACTTACTTCAATTAAACTTCAAGGTTAAACAAAGTACTTTAATACATTTTGAACAAGTTTGGAAGCTTAATAAAATTGCGATGCGTTTCTGTAGTTTTAACTTACGTTATAATGAAATAAAAATTTAAATTCCTGTGCATACATTATTCTTCCTATACATGTTTCAATAGTAAAAAATTGGTGACCACTTATAATTTTTTTTTACTTCACACACTATTTGCATAAATAACTACATCTGAAGTGAACGTCCTATTTTTAAAAGTCGAATATATATTTTTGAAAGTAGGTTAATGCTTCAATGTATTCCATTTTAAATATGTTATTTTTTAGCAGGGTGAGTTGAAATTTGTTTTAAAAATGAATGTTCCGTTTGAAAAATAGTAAAAAGTAAATTGCTATTTCTCTCAATTTTAAACCATAAGGTTTTTCGGAGAATATAAGTACCATTAGAAAAAGAAATGAAATCGTAAGAGAAGACAGTTTCAAGTGTTGCATTTAAGTATATCTCTTCATGAATGGTGCATTTTCCTACAGTCTTATTCATTCCATATTTCTCAAGATCTATTTCTTTTATCCAAACTGTCTTCAAATCCAGGATAGAATAAAAAACACGTAAGAGAAAACACACGTAAGAGAAAACAGTTTCAAGTGTTGCATTTAAGTATATCTCTTCATGAATGGTGCATTTTCCTACAGTCTTATTCATTCCATATTTCTCAAGATCTATTTCTTTTATCCAAACTGTCTTCAAATCCAGGATAGAATAAAAAACACGTAAGAGAAAACACACGTAAGAGAAAACAGTTTCAAGTGTTGCATTTAAGTATATCTCTTCATGAATGGTGCATTTTCCTACAGTCTTATTCATTCCATATTTCTCAAGATCTATTTCTTTTATCCAAACTGTCTTCAAATCCAGGATAGAATAAAAAACACGTAAGAGAAAACACACGTAAGAGAAAACAGTTTCAAGTGTTGCATTTAAGTATATCTCTTCATGAATGGTGCATTTTCCTACAGTCTTATTCATTCCATATTTCTCAAGATCTATTTCTTTTATCCAAACTGTCTTCAAATCCAGGGTAGAATAAAAAACACGTAAGAGAAAACACACGTAAGAGAAAACAGTTTCAAGTGTTGCATTTAAGTATATCTCTTCATGAATGGTGCATTTTCCTACAGTCTTATTCATTCCATATTTCTCAAGATCTATTTCTTTTATCCAAACTGTCTTCAAATCCAGGATAGAATAAAAAACACGTAAGAGAAAACACACGTAAGAGAAAACAGTTTCAAGTGTTGCATTTAAGTATATCTCTTCATGAATGGTGCATTTTCCTACAGTCTTATTCATTCCATATTTCTCAAGATCTATTTCTTTTATCCAAACTGTCTTCAAATCCAGGGTAGAATAAAAAACACGTAAGAGAAAACACACGTAAGAGAAAACAGTTTCAAGTGTTGCATTTAAGTATATCTCTTCATGAATGGTGCATTTTCCTACAGTCTTATTCATTCCATATTTCTCAAGATCTATTTCTTTTATCCAAACTGTCTTCAAATCCAGGATAGAATAAAAAACACCCTTTCCATAAACTATGGAGCATTAAAGAGCAGTTAGCAGACAAAACTAAAGAATGAAATTTTTTTGAAAAAAAAGAAAGGAATTTCCCTTTCCGTTACAGTCTCAGTTAGAATCCCCCTTTGAATCCTGGTGCAACCCCCCCCCCCTTTCCATCTATCAAAGTCTGTCTTTTTTTTCGAGATTTTTGCTTTATTCAGTTTTTTTAAGAAGAAAAATGGCTGTGACATAGGACAAGACGAGATCTGAAGTTGGCTTAGAGAAAATCTTCTTCCTTGGATATAATCAACCTCTTTCGGGTCACTAAGTTTAAACATTTTTAATCAATCTAGGCACTCTAAATGATGACATAAGGATTGGGTATTTAATTTTTTCACTATTTTTGTATGTGTTTTCAGCGCATTTATTTCAAATGATTATCGCAGAATTTTTTAGGTTCGATTTATGGCGGGAATTTGAATGAGTTCGAAAATAAAAACTTAACTAACTGCGTGAATTTTTATTCGAGAAAGAACTTAAAGTTACTCGTAGTTAATTTTTTTTTGGAAATGAGGTTTTCCTACAACATGACAGCTTCTACTAAATTGAAATTTTAATTAATTACTGTGATGATACGGTAGGTCAGTTCAACCATGATTGTCATTTAGCGTTCCATTTTTAAAATAGAGATTTTCGGAAATTCCCGTCCCATTGAAAAAGTAGCTGCCGTTTCCACTATTATAAAAAAATTCCTATATAAGAGTATTCTACCCGAAATAGCTGAATTTAAGTTTAGAAAATGTTTGTAACACAATAAACAATACGATTCTTAACTATTTTGTAAATTTTCAAAACTCTAAACATAAATTACAACTAAGTTATTAAAGTAATAAGTTCGTATAGTATTCACAATAATTCCTAATATCTCCAAACAGAAAAACCCTATCAACAATAAAAATATCAAACTAGAATTTAAAGCCAGTTAAATGTAGAAAAAAACCTATTCATTTCGAAATGGTGTCCAAAAAGAGGATAGCTCAAACTATTAGTAGAAAGTTATAACAGGAAGTTTCTGATTTAGACTTTATTTAAAAATGATTTTCGTTTAGCCGAATTGAGCGAGCTCAGGGTCAGGTATTTACACGCTATCTCCACCCACGCATTTGATTCTATTGTGATGGGATTATACACTTGATTTACATATCAATATGATCAATTTCTATATTGCATGCAGTTAAAGACATAACTTTTTAAAGTTAATGATACCCTTTATTCGGACAAGTACAAATTTTGAGTACTTAAGGATATCAATGTTTTTCTTAATCGATATATCCATCAATTTTTAAAGTTTTTCAACGCTTATACATAAATTTCAGATTTTTTTTGCCATATCAAATTTTAGTTTCCATTTCAAGGGTTCATAAGCGACATAATATAGTGTTTTATAATTTAATATTGTCATTATTATGTGTGTTTATCTGCTTCTGTTTTGTATGTTTGCATTCAGTTTCGTATTTGTTTTGTACTTAGTTACATTAGTTTTGTATGTTTGCATCAGTTTTTTTTCATTGTTCAGTTTATGCTTTTGCACCAATCTCATACTTCAGCATGGGAGCCAATGATTTATAATCAAGTCCTCTTGCAGTAAAAAAAATGTACAAAATATACCGTTAAATTTCTATCGGTTGTGAATCAAATATATCATAATCTATAAGTAGAATAGTCTCAGTTGCTTAGTGGTAGTGCTTTCACGCTGCTATGCCGCTAGTCCGGGGTTCGAATTCCGGATAGGGCGAGGTTCACACAACCTTTCATCCTCCAAGTGAGTTGATAAAATTAGAAACAAGCATGATTGAGAACTAAACAATGGGGGTTCCGCGTGAGGTTGACCACCTAACCGAGCCGGTTACGAGAGCTGCACTGGGCACAGCAGGTCCTGGCTCAGCAGTTTAGAGTTCATAAACAGGATTTGGATACTCAAAGCATTTAAATTGCAGTACAATTTAAAACATTGCATTACAGCCAAAAGTTTCTCCTAGATTAAAAGTAATTAGTAAGTGTAACAGCTGAAGATTCAATGGAACAACTATGGGGGCGAAAATCACATTTCAAAATATTAATAATTTATATTATATTTTAGGTTCAGTGTCTTCCTTGAAGAACTTATAAAGAACACTAATCTTGTGGTGAAACTAGACTATGAATAAATAGTTTCTACGTACTCGTAGAAAACGTTTTTAAAAAAGAAACTTTACTTTCACGGCACTATAAAACCTTTTTTTTACAATATATATTTTTTATTTCTATCGACTCTGGTCACATTTTCAGTGATACATAAAAAAAATAACCTACTTGTTCCCTACCATTGTATGAAATAGAAAAAAAGATATAGGTATAAGAAAACATTTTTTCTCCGAACATTTAGATGGAATGAAACATTCATGTACAAGTTCAGTTCGAGGGGAATGCAGTTTTCATGAGAAATCGATATTTTTTTTTATGTGATATGGTAGTATAGGTAGTAACAGTAGAGCAACTTTGGGAAAGAAATTTTACATCAAGAAACTTTCAATATCGAACCAAAGAAACGACCTTACTTGAATAAGAAAGTTGAATGTATACCCCATTTTTGAATGACCAAACAAACAAATTTAAAGTAAAGAAGAAGAAAAATGCAATACACATCATTTTAAAGATATGTTATTTAAATTTTTTTAAAAATATTTAAATCAAATATAACTTTTTATATTACCGTCTATGTTTCATTTTTACAAATTAAATTAATAAATTATATGACAAAACTCTAACATAGCTTCTTGGTACACTACTATTATATATTTTGAATTTAGAAATTTTCTCATTCAAAATGTTTTTCTGTGTGAGGGGTAAGCAATTGAGTAAGAGTGTAAAATTGTTTCCTCTTAGTAAGTTTTTTTTTTATTAAAATGGTCAATAGATAACTTTTTTATGAAATAAATAATATTTTACTTATATTTTTTTGGTAAATGCTTTTAATTATCCATTCAATAATAGAATTTATTGGGATTATGAAATTATTTGCTTCGTATGAAAAATTGTATTTTACTGTTTTTCCTGACCATATTTTAATTTGACACCAGGAGTGAATTTGTTTTTTTAAAATTCAAGTTACGAAATTTTTATTTTATTTGAATGAAATGGTTTTTAAAATGTTTTTGAAAAAACTAATTTAACTAGCAATTGTATAAACTTCAGTTTCTTTTATAATAAACTTAAGATATACAAGTTTGATTGTGATTTTAATGTACTTCTTCCACTATATTTGAAACAGTTCTAGCTTTTGTAAAACTAGTTTCTTTACTAAAACTAACAAACTATTTTCTTGGAAACATTATAAAATGTGTGTAAGGTGTAAAAAGCAATTTGTAGCCGTGAAAAAATTCTTATTATCCATACCTTTTATGATAACTATCGCCTTTTATGCATATGAATATATTTAAAAATCTTTTTTTTTATACTAACGTATCATAAAAAAAACCCAGACTAAAATACAATTTGAATACTAATATAAATTTAAAGAAAATGTTACTTTCTATCAAAAGAAATAAATTTTCACTCCTCTAAATTATGGTAAGCATAATTTTATTATCTTTAATACCTTAGACTCTCGCTCTCAATTTCAAGTTCGTGCTTCTGAATATTTTGCTATCACTTATGAGGCTTTCTCTATTATAAATAGTTTAAGGAGAAATTTCCATTTTCTTTCTTTGCTAAGGAGATTATATAAGATGTGTACACTTGGAATTTTAAAAAAACCTAGTTAACTTTATCTTTATTATTTTTCTTTTGCTATTCTAAGAATTTATATGAAGAGGATCGTGTTTTTTTGTGTTTGTTTTGCGGAACAAAATTTTTATAACCTATTTGAATTTTTTTTATTTCATTAAAAAGTATTATTTGGAAATGATATCACAATGAAATATCAGAATACGTTAATTTTAAAATATTCATTCAAATTAAAGGTAGAAACCGCTTTACATGATTTTTCTTAAATTTGAAACATTTAAAAATCTGTTGAACTTTGGTTTAAAAAATGGATTATAGTAAACTTCTAGTTAATTGGATATTAGTAAAAGTTCAACAAATTTCTGAAATATTGTAAAGTGTAAATAATCCTTTTTGTAAATCATAGTTTAGGTAAAACATTTGTATTACAAAAACTTAATATCGATCACTTCAAAACTGTAACTGAGCGTCAGTTATCTAATTAATAGATACTGTTCTGTAAAATATAGAAACAACTGGAATTGAAAACCAAACTTTTATTCATTCCAATTTAAAACATTTCTGTAGAGGTACACACAATGACTTTTATTTAAATTTAGCGTGACTTTTATTCAGAGTATATTCCCATAAAGGAAAAGATCGCAACGTAGTTGTTATCTGTTTGTATTTTTTCCTCTAACCAGGATTAAAAATTCTGAAAAAATGTTTACTTGCACTGAAGGCATGTTTTTCATTTTGAAAAAAATGCTCGGCCAAATATTTACCTTACGCAAAATTCTCTTATAACAAGAATGAGTTAAATTACCTTAATATTTACCAAACATTAATAAAGCTCTAACTGTGCAGATAATCGACTAGAAAATATTTTAATTCTGAAACAGTATAAATATTAAAATCAGCAATGACACATTTTTCAAAAGTAGTTAGCTTAGTTCCTAAAAAAATTAAAAATTAGAAAATTTTACTTGATCGCCCAAAGCAGGTCGGTCAGTATATTTTTCTAACTGTACCTCTAGTATTGTAACACTTGCAAAAACCTCCGCGGTTTAATAATGTAGTTTTTTTTAGTTTACATATATTATTGGAGAAAAGATGTTATGATAAACATACTTTTGGGTGTTGGACTTATGTAAATTACGACCTATAATTTTAAAAAAGTATTTTTCAACTATTTGGGAGTTTCAGATAGGAAATATCTTACAAATTTGACTCATTATGCAGACATTTACAGGTTATTTAATAGATCATAATTTTTCTTTTGCAATATCAGAGGCTTTTTAGTGATATCAAAATAGAAAACAATATTTTCATTCCATTTTCTAAGAGTACTATTATTACAAAACTTATTTTATATATATTTTTAAATATTTGTGTAATATTTGTTTTAGACTGGGGTAGATTAATTATATCTTAAACTAATTTTGTAAATGTGATAGTTTAAAAAAGTATTTCTCTCAATTTGCTATTTATTTTCCGCATATACGTATCTGTGTATTTCACAACTTATGACGAGGATTTACTTTGATACTTTGTCCTCCTATTCTGAAATTGGTCTTTTGAATACGACCAAGCAAATTCATTTTCACTGAGTATGACATAAAGTAAACGATCACCTATCAACCATTTTCCATCACCCCCCTAGCCACACCACTACAGTCAATATCATCTATGGCGAATCCATTTTTTTTCTCCGAGATTCAATGTTATTTGCGTTTACATATCTATCCCCATAGAGTTAGAAAGAAGATGGATACGCTTGGCGAGAAGCAAAGTGAAGCCAAAAGAAAGTCGCCAAGTAACTCTAGTAAGCCCAAACAAATGGGCTCACTCAATACTATTTCATGAGAGGGACTGTCAGTCCCATAGAACTAATGCTTTAGTTTTGAAATCACAACTTTTGTAAAAGAATGGCTTTGCCATGTTATCCTATTTTCACCAGGTATGGCAATCATCATAGCATAAATTTAAAACAAAATTGAAAAGAAAATAACATCCGGTTAGTTAATTATTAATTGTTAAAGTTTTTAAATAGTGTCGCCACCTGCTGTATGTTTTAAGCATTTCATAAACTTAAAAAACATATAATTAAATAACTGGATAACATTTTCATTTCAAATTTGTTTCATTTCGATGTTATGTTGATTCCCATACCTATAGAAAATAGGCTTACATGGCAAAGCAATACTTTTACGGAAGTTGTGATTCCAAAACTAATGCATTAGCTCTATGGGACTGACAATCCCTCTTGACATGTAATGCGCCCTATAGAAGGGAAGAGCATAGGCTTTATAGCCCGTTACCTCACTCGCCAGAAGTAACACAGACACAAGAGACACATATATAAAGGACGACACAAACACATAGACAAATAATAACATTTATTAACAAACACAAACATCTATGCCCTGCCGTGATTCGAACCCGAACCCAGAAGCACCGAAAGCTAGCTCCCTAACAGTTGTGCTGCCGGGTCGGCCGTTTGTTAGGGCTTACACTCTTAAAACAAACGAGTGTATTTAACTCAGTCTGATTTAATTTTCACTCTTTTCAGTGTCGAAAATGCACTTATCGTATTGGAGTGGATTTCACTCTTTTGTTTAGTTAAAACTATCACAGGACCACTCCAAACGAGTGATTTTAACTCAGTCTGAGTTAATTTTCATTCCTTTCCGGTGTCGAAAATGCACTTCTCCTATATGAGTGAATTTCACTCTTTTGTTCTAAGGAGGAATGGGCGGGCAGGACCAGGGGTCTCCAAACTCAAGTGCCTCAATGTTAATCCAATGGGAAAAAATTATTTTCTTTGTCACATTTCTCCGGCTGTATTGAATATTTTTACAAGCGGATTTTTTTATGTGATAAATGTAGCTGACTTACAGGTCCCGACAATCCCACTTTTTGAAATTAGTACGAATATTTTTTTAAATATTCAATAAATTGTTTTACACAAAATATTCGAAGCAATTTCAAAAAGTGGGAAGATAGAGACCTGTAAGTCAGCTATATTTATCACATAAAAAAATCCGCTTGTAAAAATATTCAATACAGCCGGAGAAATGTGGCAAGAAAATAATTTTTCCCCATTAGATTAACATTGAGGCACTTGAGTTTGGAGATCCCCGGTCCTGCACGCCCATTCCCCCTTAAGGGTGTACTACAAAACGATTGCTGGCTTCACTTGGGCTAACCAGATTTAGTGTTAGTTTTTGCCCGGGAGCATCACCATCTTATTCTTAACTCAATATGATCAATCCCCATAGATGAAGCAGGCAAAAGGCAGGGCCATAAATTTAGGCCCAGGCTCCAAGCAGACGAATCTGACAATAAGATGGGTCGCATTCCATCCCCTGACGTTTCCCAACACGAAGACCATGATGATGATTATATCGATGACTATCTGACATTCCCTCCCGCCATCCATAAAAAGATTTTTTTTATTAATATCATCGTCTCCTGCTGCGCTTCCTCCACGAGCTGAAAGATTCGAAGGTTTATCAAATGAGCAGTTGTGGGAATCTCTAATTATCGGGGTTTTTCCATGGAAAACTTGGGATTTGTCGCCAATATATGGATAATTCCCCGATATTGCAAATTTGAATTGCTTCAGCCGTCTGAGGGATACACACATAAAAACCAGTTAGATAACTATAAGGTTTCCTAGCAACGCACATAAATTTAAAATTTCATAATTTTAATAAATTTTAAATTTTGAAGTGTGATTGAGTCATTCATAATAATAAGCTACAGAAATATAATAAAAAAAATCTAAAAAAATTAAATTTCAAGTTGAAAAAATTAAATTTCAATCTCATGCAGTAAAAGCAAGTTTACCCTTCAGTTAATTTGCTTAACCTTCGGAGGGCTCAAACCAAATTTAAATTATATTGTTATTTGCCGATAATTCATACCACTTGTATAGATCGTCCCAGTTTTTTGCTATTTAAATCCATCAGAATTTTATGGATTAAATTTTATAAAAGCGGAATGTATCGTTGACAGTTCTTGGTTAGTGCTTTGTAGATAAATCTTTTTTTCCACACTGTAACAAGTCGGAAGTTGAAATCGAAATGGCGATAAATTCGAAACTTTTCTCCAAACCCCCAATAACTACGAATTCCCAAAATGAACAGTACACATCCCGGATTGTTGGGTGTCTTCTTGACTTAATCTTCTGGAATGTTGCAACGGTTCATCACTTTTATACAATAACTACCTTGTAAGTATGTGATGTTGATGAAATTTTTTGAAAAAATATTTTCTAGAAGATAGTTGTTTTGTCTTTTACACGGATTATGACAAAATGTTAAATGAAACTTACTTACTAGAAATTCTTTTTAGAAGTCTTTACAAAGACATAATCAAAACATTTTGTTCGCAAAATATTGAGTATTTTTAATGGAATAAAAAGCACTTTCACTCATGAGAATAACTTTGACTTGACTTGACTTTTTATGTACTAAAATGGTTGAATTTTTGATTATTTTATCGCGAAGTATTTAGTACTTTTTTTATAGCAAATATAAAAAGTAATAGAACAGACGAAAAATAAGTTTTCAAATAAAGTATCTTAAAGAAAGGATTAAATAAGACTTTATTTCTCATCCTGTTTAATTGATGTTTGGCTTTTTTATAAACCATTAACATCAAATAAATATTTTTTTAAACACCAAATTCTTTTCATTAATAAATGTCGGGTAAGCTTACGAATTACCAAACTTGTCAACAGTTCATTAACCATGACATTTATAATTTAAAAACTCGATAATTTTTTTTCTGTACCCAATTATCAAAATAACCTAAATTACACACGTTTTTTTGTAAATACGAGTTGTATTCTGGTAATATTTTAGAAAAGATTAAAAATAATTTTCTAGTCGAGTATTTCCTTACGCTGTTAACTTTAAAATTAACAAAGCATCATGGTGGTAAAGAAACAAATTTTTACCCGCAAAACAGTCGGTGACATCATATTTTGCGGCCAGCCTTATCATTCATCATCCAAATATCGTTTTACACGTTTGCAGATATGTAAGAATATCTTAATCATTTGAAGGATAAGCAAATTGGCTGAAGTAAAAACTTTCTTTTCCCCATGAAATAAAATTTTGAACTGAATTTTTTTTTCAATTTATTAAAATTCGATTTCTGAAACATAGGAAACATAGGAATGATTTCTCCATACTTCAAAGAATAAAATTTAGTAAAATAAGAAATGAATTAAAAAAAATCCTTTTAAATATTCTATTTTTGTTGCTAGAAAACTTGTTTATCAGGTGAATAGTATATACTGTATCCCTCAGAGGATTAAGGAGAAAGCATCCTAAAGTGTCCGTTGTTTAGTTCAAAATAAAATTTTAAACTGAAATTTCTTTCAATTTTTTAAAATTAGATTTCTGTAACATAGGGTTATACATGATTTCTCCATACTTCGAAGAATAAAATTTAGTAAAATCAGAAATGTATATTTTAAAAAATATTTTTAAATATTATATTTTTGTTGCTAGAAAACTTGATGATCAGGTGAATAGTATACACGTCTGTGTCCCTCAGAAGGTTAAAGAGAAAGCATCCTAAAGTGGTCTTTATTCAGTTTAAAATACAATTTTGAGCTGAAATTTCTTTTAATTTTTTAAAATTAGATTTCTGTAACATAGGATTATAAATGATTTCTCCAAAATTCAAAGAATAAAATTTAGTAAAATAAGAAATGTATATTAAAAAAATATTTTAAAAAATTATATTTTTGTTGCTAGAAAACTTGATTAACAGGTGAATAGTATACACGTCTGTATCCCTCAGGGGGTTAAGGAGAAAGCATCCTAATGTGGCCTTTATTCAGTTCAAAATAAAATTTTGAACTGAAATTTCTTAAAAATTTTTAAAGTTAGATTTCTGTAACATAGGATTACATAAATGATTTCTCCATATTTCAAAGAATAAAATTTAGTAAAATACGAAATGAAGATTATTTTAATTTTTTTTATATTTTTGTTGCTAGAAAACTTGATTATGAGGGGAATAGTATACACGTCCGTATCACTCTGAGGGTTAAAGAGAAAGCATTCTAAAGTGTCCTTTATTCAGTTCAAAATAAAATTCTGAATTGAAATTTTGTTTAATTTTTTTAAATTAGATTTCTCTAACATAGGATTATAAACGATTTCTCCATACTTTAAAGAATAAAATTTAGTAAAAATTATAAATGTATATTTAATATTTTTTTCAAATATTATTCTTTTGTTGCTAGAAAACTTGATTATCAGGTAAATAGTATATACGTCTGTATCCTCAGAGGGAGAAAGCATCCTAAATTGCCCTTATAAGCATTCTAAACAGCGCTTTCTGCCTGAAGCAAACTTAACGTACTGCCTGTATATTTTTGCATATTTACTTTGATTTAAGAAAGTTTCACGAATAATTAAGAGACTCGTACTTTAAGAACTTTTTTTAAAACCAGGCCTTTTAGAATTAGACTTGAAAGCTGTAAATGGAACATTAAATTACTGCCCTGTAAACTACTATACCGTGAAGTTACATGAGTTTTAATGGCTGAAAACAAGATAATACTTTTCGGGGTATTTTTAAATTAATTCAGGAAGTATGTTCATTTGGCTAAAATTTTCAGGAATTTTTAATTTGATCATCAAAAGTTTCCTAAAGATTTGAAGAGGCAGCACATTTAATAATTTTCCCACCTACAAAGACTTTATTAGTTATATTAGATTTCAAAAACATTTTGTAAAGAATTTTGGTATAAAGATATGAAAGTTAACTTCGTACGCAATAGCGAAATATTGAACCATAACATTGTTTTCATTCTTATGTTTAATACATCCGGGCAAAATTTTTCTTATACGGATGTGATAGTGTAATCGAAATATACTTCGCTTTTTTGCTTTGAAATTTATACCATAAAAGTTTCAGGTTCAGCTTAAATTAGAGTTTCATGTGGGTCTTCTGATGCATCTGAAAAAACAAAGTTAATCCGGAATCAGTAGGACGTCCTGCAAAAATTTAAAACTAACCTTTTAAATTGCAAATGATTGAAAAAAACTTTAATAAAGATTAGTTAAACCATTAGTTTTACCAGCATACCTTGGTTATAGCATTAATCGTTTTTTTATAAGGTTCATATTAACCCTGTAATGCATGAATTTTTTTTCATCCCGAAAAAATATATTTGAATCTTTGATAATCTGACACATTATTATGGGATACATTATAGGAAACATTACATTATGGGAAAAATACTGAAAAAAAATGTAACTACATTGGAATTTAAATAATTTCAATTTTTAAAATTTTGGCCACATGGCAAAAACCAACTACAAAATTCCAATTTTGACAAGAATGACTAGAAAACTACTAAATAAATTTTGAAATAACCCTCTTGAACTATAATTATTTTTTCAAAACAATTTATTTGTATATTTAGTACTAATATTATTATACTTTGAATACTGACAAAGACGTAATTTCACAACAGTTAATAACTTCACGAATATTGAATTGTCTTTTACTACTGTCATCCATGGGAGCTATCAGTAACTAAAACTTCAAAATGGAATGTAATAGATGAAAACGACACAGATTTGTCGGAGGTAGCTCTTCTTCAATAGAATAAAGTGGATTATGTTACTTGTTACCATATGGCAACAGTATGCATTAGAGGGTTAAAGGAATTATCATGTAGTTGAATGATATAAATGAGAAGCATTTCCAACACTGTTTTTTTAAATTAAGAAATAAAATGATGTTACAAATGATGGGATTACACGATTCATAAGACGCTATTCCTAGTAAGTCCCACCAAAATGCCGGAACTATGGCTATCCTGGTGTTATACGATATTGAGTTGAAGGGGTTACTTCAGTAATTAAGTTTTCTTGGTAGAAATATTCTTCTACCATGTCGACGCTATTAACAAAAGGAAATTGGCTCGGAATTAATGGAACAGTTGATTGTGTGTAATTAAGACGGATGTACCATGAATGGACGTGAGCGAATTCTATAAGTTTTGTTCTTGGAGAAAAATACGCCATAAGCTGAATTGGTTTGAAAATGCCGTAGCTAAGGATTGAAGGTTTTAGTTACAAAACTCTCAATTTCTAAAATATAACTAAGATAAAGGGTGCGGTACGTTAAATGGAGACTTCGTCCAATTGAATTTACGAGGGTCAAAAGTCGCAAATGAGCTGACCGCACATTGGGTGGAAATAATATCTTAGTTAAACTTTGGGAAGCGTGAGTTTTGCAACTGATATTGAAGAAAATTGACTGATATTGAAGAAAATTGAGTGATATTGAAGAAAATTGACTGATATTGAAGAACATTCACTGATATTGAAGAAAATTAGTTTGCATTGGTTTACTGAGATGGCACGATTTTCGGATACAGGAAGACTATTAGACTGGAACCGACGTTTAAATCGATCTACACTTCTGAAATCCCAGAAAAAAATCATAAATTCTTCATGTAAGCACATATTTTTTCAAAACAATTATAAATACCAAAGTATGCTTTGCAAGTAATTTTTAGAAATAGAACTTTTATTATTTGCCGCGGGGAACGTAAGTCTTTAATATATATTAAGGTCTTCAACCCTAAAAAGACATATTTTTGCTTGCTATGAATGTTCAAACAAACTTAGTATTTTTTTTTGTAAAAATAGTCTCTTACTGTTTTAAAAGTTTAAAATTTACTGTCGAAAACACTCTTTTCTTCAGCAGTAAGCCTTCCAAAGCATTAAGACCTCCAAAATTGTGCTTGACCCTCGTACAACGCTATTCTTTATACCAATCAACAACTGATATCTGCAATAAAGGGCTGAATTGTTATTTTTAGATCCTCTTCTACCCTAACCATTTTAGTTCTTAAAATTAAAAATAAATTCTGTAGCAACAATAAAGTTCATCAAAACACTTATTTAAATGGAGGCGCCATCTCTCAGGAAGCTATAACAACCAAAGTCAAATGGGGCAACTTTATTCGTTAAAATTAACTTCGGTAAACATTTTTCTCTATACTTATTCCTTATGTTTCGACCAATTTGTTTTGCATTTGCTTCGAATTGATTTGTTTTTGACAACATGACTTCAAACTTCGATGACAATAGCACAATGTCGTTTGCATAGTCAAAGATCTTCCAGTTGACTATCGAAATTTCATCGAATTGCAGTTTTAGAGTATCTTATTGATTTCCGCATAATCAAAACAATAACTAATATCGAATATTGAATAGCAGCCCTGACATTACACATCCCTGTTTAACTCCAGTTATGATGTCCAACTTTTATGTAGCTGTTCCATTTGAAAGAACTGTATTATAGTACTACTTCCTTGGTATTTAATAAACATCATAGATTGGTTTTTACCACACCTCTTAATTCTTGGACCAAAGTTAAGGATTAAAGTTGTCCCATTCACTGTAAAAAATTCTGAATTGCAACAAATTTTGGAGTATTTTTTTACGTCAGTGATGTAAGGTTTGTTTTAAAGAAAATTGATGATTTCACTACGTACAGAGTCCCATTTACTTCTCACTCCAATAGCTTTTATTAGGGGTATACCTATGAAATGACCTTTTATGAACAGATGTCACTGCACCCGGGTTAATAAAAGTGTGGAATCGTCCTACCTAGCATTTTGTCAGACTACTTTTAACCTTTTACCTGCCAGGGGCATTAGTTACTGCTGTGTTTTTTTCATAGTCATTCTAGGCTTTAAAGATGTCATGTTTCATGCCAACAAAGGGTCATTTGCGGGAAATTTTAATCCATTACTTTATTTTGAAAAAAACTGCTGCTAAAGCTTTTCAAATGCTTCAAAAAGCTTATGGAAAGAATTATCCATCTGAATCATTTTGAAAATGATGGTTTATTTGATTTAAAAAAGCTGATTTTGATGTGATAGACAAAGATAATTGAAAACTACCAAAAAAATTTGAAGATGAAGAATTGCAAACAATTTTGGATAAAAATCCAAAAATGACGCGGGTGCATATTTCAGAAATGTTAAATGTAACTCAGAAATGTACTAGTGAACGTTTTCATGGATTGGGAATAATTTGTAATTAAGGGAAATGGGTACCACATGCTTTAACAGAGTTACAGATGGAGAACAAAAAAGTCAATTGCGAACAACTTTTGAATCGACATCAAAGAAAGTGTTTACTGCATCGAATTGCCACAGGTGATGAAAAATGGATATATTTTGACAATCCTGATTGAAAAAAATGTTGGTTGATTCCAGGCCAACCCTCAACATTGACTCTAAAGAGAAAATCGTTTTGAAAGAGACAATTCTGTGTGTTTGGTAGGATCAAAAAGGCCTTCTTAAGTATGAGCTTCTTAAACCTGGTGAAATAGTTACTTCTGATCAATATCAACAACAATTAACCGATGTAAACCAGGAATTTATCAAAAAACGGCCAAAACGGGCTCGCAGACACGGAACAGTTATTTTGCTCCATTGCAATGCGCGGCCTCACACCACGAATAACGTTAAAAAAACCTTAAAAAACCTGACATGGGAAGTTTTATTGCCCCCGCTACATTCTCCAGATATTATTCTTTCAGACTATCACTTGCTCAGATCCATGGAACATGGTCTGGCTGAGCAGCACTTCGCTACTTTTGATGAAGTTGAAAAATAAGCATATTCGTTTTTTACCTCCCAGGACGCAAAGTTCTATCACGAAGGAATCCATAATTTACCAAAAAGATAAGCAAAAGTTACTGATTTTAATGGTAAATACTTCGATTTATTACCCTCATCCGGTGATGAAAAAAATTCACCGGTAAGTTTTCGTAAAAAAAGGGTCATTTCATAGGTATACCCCTAATAAAATAGAAGATGGGTACATCTGATCATTGCAAATGAAGCAAACGTTAAGTATGAACAAATATAAAATTTATTCTTTGAAAATACTGTAAATACAGCTTTATCAAGCTATTGCAAAGACTAATACTCATTCTTTGGTTTTCCGGGATATCAAAAAGTAGTTAACACATCAAAATTCTGTACTGCGTTACAGAACAATCTTAAAAAAGTTTTCTGACAACTAGAGAAAGTTTATATCTATTTATCAGAGTTTTTTTTTAACTCACTAATTCTTTACTTGTATTTTTTTAAGCAAATGTAATGCTAGTTGGTTGTTATGCAAATGTAATGATTTGTAGTTAAAAATTATTCTTGAATTGGTCAGATAAAAAATGACATTGTACCGGAATAAAATGTTTCTTGAATACATCAGAATTGTATAAGTGCAAAATATTTTTTTTTATTTCATCCAGATTTCTTTTCGGTCAGATGCACTCTAAGAGTTCTATAGTAGGGTAGAGACTGAACCTACCATACCATAGACGGAGACAATATAGGGTGGCATGTGGGGCCCAATGGCCGAGTGGTTTGGATTGCAGGCCATAATGCTAGCAGTCCGCGCGCTGTAACGGGGGCGGGATCGATTAACACCTTTGCCCTGGGTGTACTTCCCTTCTCAGTATAAAAATTATAAATTTATTGCACTTTGGCCACTCTTTTCGGGTGCCATGACTGTCGATGGCACCTCAGTACGTGTCGTTCCTCTACCCTACTATAGAACTCTAAATGAATGATGAAAATGATGTTCAGTGTTGTTTGGAATAGACTCAAGCATTTTATGTAATGATTAAATAAACTCTGTAAAAATTCTACCTCTAATTTGCCTACATCGAATAATGGTAAAAATCGTCTATGTTTAAACGCCGTTTTAGCTAATTGCTCAAAAGACTCTGTACGTCGTGAAAACATCAATTAGCTGGAAAACAAACATTACAACAATAGATATTGTGATACAGAACTTGTCAGGAGAATATGAAAAAATATGAATATTAGTTGATTACGTCTGAAACCACTAAACAGTTCCCTGCCGGATGTTATAATAGATTTTTGAAAAACTTTCTCTTGCAGAAAGAGGTTAGATGCCATAAAATCTAATAGCAACACTGTGATGTAAAAAGTAAGAATAAAATGTGCTGAAATTCAACACAATTTGTTTACAGTGGAATGTAGAATGAGTGTTTCATAATTTACCCACGCTTCTTTTTTAGTATCATATGCTTCCAAATAACTCCACTTTTTATAGGTAGACATGAGAAATGTTTCTTTTCAAAACTCAAACTGTTATTAATTAAAACGAATGTAACTAATAATGCCTAAATCTACCAACAATGATGGTGTCTGAAAAAATATGTAAACTAATTTTTCTTAAGTTTAAATGTCAACTAGACGTAACCATTTAGATTTTTTTTTATAACTTTCGCTATTGTTTTCGAATATAGCTTTCTGAGAAACTTCCACTAAGATGATTTTTTTATGACAATATATTGCGAAATTTACCTAAACTGACAGCATAAGTATTTTAAATGGAATGGCCGATATTTTACGACCCATTTGCCGAGATATTTTTGGAAAATCTATTATTTAAAAGTCAGTTGGGAATGTTTGTGGATTAATTTGATGGAAGAATCAATTGTGAAAATGACAAATTTCTGCAATAAATAAATTGCAGACATTTCGAACGATATAATTTCGTGAGAAAGATTTAAGATTCTATCAGTAAGTTATTTTATTGTAATTACTATCGCATAAAATTTTTAACACATGACTAATAAAGTTTGTAAATTAAAATTGAAAAATTCTTATAAAGCTGTCTTTCTTTTCATGTAATAGGGTTTTGCCGAAAATAAATATTGTTTTCAAAATTTAGCTTTTACTTTGAAAATTAAGCTCAAGCTCTAGAGACATTGATGTTTTTAAATTATTTTGCCAAATTTAAAAAAAAAGTGATTTTAAAATATTAGCTTTCATTTTGAAAGAAATTAATAAAAAAAGTTTTTTTTTTAAATATTTTTTTTAAACTTATGCATATATTTAATATTTTAAATTTAATTCAGAAAATTCTGTAAAAATATTTATGTCATGGCGTTTCTATAAATTTGTTTAATTTAAGAAAAGAATATTTTTTAAATATTCTTTTGCTTAAATTTTCTTATAATCAATTAATATTTTTGGTTTAATATTTTATATCTGAACCCCCCCCCCCCAAAAAAAAAAAAAAAAGATTGAAAAGCAATAGGAATATTTTCGATGACGTTAGGCTCTTGTTTTCATTTTTATCAGTACTGGATTTCATTGGTTGCTTCGGTTTAATGAACTGATATTTCATTGGTTGGTCCGGTTACACTCTTAAAATGATCGATGTAGATGAAAAGAATTTTTCTATGCTAGCTTTCTTTAACTAATATTTTGAACCAACAGCACAACAAGAGGTTGGCATTTTAAATTTAATAAGTAACATATTCTTAGAAAACTCGATTTCGAATACCATCATATAACTAAATCCAGGCAACATATCGTTGGAGCTGTTGTCATCCACGACGTGAAATAACCCCATGATATTTAAAATATAGGGACAAATCGTTATGAAAAATATTTTTTTTGGTACCGGACCGTCTTAATCAATGAACAAAAAAAAAATATCACCAACAGTTCCAATGTTTTCTTAATTTCCATAAGCATATACATTAATAAAATATAGTCTCAATCTCACAATCGCATTAGCTCCCTTCTACAAGCACTTCTCTTGACTTCTGAGCTCAAGATCCACATGAATACCGGATGAAAATTTAAATTCGTTATGACAAATATTTTTTGGGTACCGGACCGTCTTAATCAATGAGCAAAAAAAATATCACCAGCAGTTCCAATGTTTTCTTAATTTCCATTCGCATATATATTAATAAAATATAGTCTCAATCACACAATCGCATTAGCTCCCTTCTGCAAGCACTTCTCTTGACTTCTGAGCTCAAGATCCACATGAATACCAGATGAAAATTTAAATTCGTTATGACAAATATTTTTTGGGTACCGGACCGTCTTAATCAATGAGCCAAAAAAATATCACCAGCAGTTCCAATGTTTTCTTAATTTCCATTCGCATATATATTAATAAAATATAGTCTCAATCACACAATCGCATTAGCTCCCTTCTGCAAGCACTTCTCTTGACTTCTGAGCTCAAGATCCACATGAATACCAGATGAAAATTTAAATTCGTTATGACAAATATTTTTTGGGTACCGGACCGTCTTAATCAATGAGCCAAAAAAATATCACCAGCAGTTCCAATGTTTTCGTAATTTCCATTCGCATATATATTAATAAAATATAGTCTCAATCACACAATCGCATTAGCTCCCTTCTGCAAGCACTTCTCTTGACTTCTGAGCTCAAGATCCACATGAATACCAGATGAAAATTTAAATTCGTTATGACAAATATTTTTTGGGTACCGGACCGTCTTAATCAATGAGCCAAAAAAATATCACCAGCAGTTCCAATGTTTTCTTAATTTCCATTCGCATATATATATTAATAAAATATACCTAGTCTCAATCACACAATCGCATTAGCTCCCTTCTACAAGCACTTCTCTTGACTTCTGAGCTCAAGATCCACATGAATACCGGATGAAAATTTAAATTCCTTACGACAAATATTTTTTGGGTGCCGGACCGTCTTAATCATTGAACAAAAAAAAAATATATCACCAACAGTTCCAATGTTTTCTTAGTTTCCATAAGCATATATATTAATAAAATATAGTCTCAATCACACAATCGCATTAGTTCCCTTCTCGAAGCACTTTTCTTGAATTCTGAGCTCAAGATCCACATGAATACCGGATGAAGATCTAAATTCGTTATGACAAATATTTTTTTCGTACCGGACCGTCTTGATCAATGAACAAAAAAAATATCACCAGCAGTTCCAATGTTTACTTAACACTCCATCGCATATATATTAATAAAATATTGCCTCAATCACACAATCGCATTAGTTTCCTTCTACAAGCTCTTCTCTTGCCTTCTGAGCTCAAGATCCACATGAATACCGGAAAATTTTGTAATACAAATATTTTTTTTCGTACCAGACCGTCTTGATCAATGAACAAAAAAAAATATCACCAGCAGTTCCAATGTTTACTTAACTCCATCCGCACATTTATTAATAAAATATAGTCTCGATCACACAATCGCATTAGCTCCCTTCTACAAGCACTTCTCTTGACTTCCGAACTCAAGATCCACATGAATACCGGATGAAGACCTAAAATCCGTTTAAAGCCCCATTTAAAAGCTTTTCATGCGCGATCTTCTTAACTTCTGGCTTAATTATTTATTGATAGTCGAAGGCTGTTTGAAGTCGGCGAATGTGTTAAGTCCCTGTTCATGTGAGTCGACGGGCGGCAAATTCATTAGCGATAGTCGGAGGGGCCGTAATCCGATTACGACAAATAATCCCGCACAAGTACGGAGAGACTGCATAACTGATGTGTTTGGTTTGATAAAATGGTGATTTATTTTAAATTCCATAAAAAATGTCAATTTTATTTTTAAATATTTACTAATTAGGTTTTAAAATACATTCCAAGCTTTCAAAAATTGGTTTAAGGAAGCAGGGCGATAAAGAACATGTATTCACATTCCCCGAAAAAGAAGATTGGTGGCTTGTTGTAAAAAAAATATGCTTTTTAGCCAAATTCACCTGCATTTCAACTATAACTGTATATCGACCTCTCTATTTTTTTTTTGAAAAATCTTTTACATATGAATAATATTTAATATATATGAGTATTCTTGATAATATTATCTTATAAGTATTCTTGATAATAAAAAATATTAAAACTAATACTTTACACATTTTAAATTTAATATAAAATTTATGAGACTTTTAGTCATTCTGTTACGTCAAATAACAGTTAATAACTTAAACCCCGTTACAGGTAGGTTGCTCTAAATTTTAATTTTTCATAGCTTTATTTATCATATTTAAGATATGCATTAGTTTAAAAACTCAATGTTTTGCTATTTCACAGAAATTTTCATTTTTAAGTACCAGGATGCAGTCGGGGTTGCAAAAATGTCATTCGTCACACCAAAAGAAGTTAATCAAAAATGAAATAATTAATACTTTTTCAAATTTTTTAAAAAAATTTTCAAAAAATCTTGTATTCATTAACGGCACCAATATATAAACTGACAAAAAAAATTCCTTTGAAAATTGATTCGTGGTAATTGTTTTATTTCCATTCTACAATTCAAAATGTCATTCCGTCACATATGGAATTGCCCTTATAATAGTTTAGTTTTTTATCAATGTGTGTGAAAAAAAAAAGAAATATAATAGATAAAGATAAATCTAAAATCTTCTTCTTACTCTTAGTAATTCTCAAAATCTTTCTTTTGGATAAATATCCAGGAAACATTTACAATTAATGCAGTTGATTTTCTGGCCCAACCCTCTTTCGTTATACGAAAAGCACAATACAATTTAGATTCAACTCCTTCTTCTTCTTCTTTATTATCTGGACAGCCCTTTGTGGGCCAGGGCCTTCTTCAGAATCTTCTTCCATTCTGATCTTGTTTTGGAAGCTGACCTCCAGTTTTGCACTTTTATCTCTCTGAAATCCTCGTCTACACAGTCAATCCATCGAAGTTTGAGCCTCCCTCTTGCCCTGGTGCCGATTGGCTTATAGTGGAAGACTCTTGATGTTAAAGAGCCTCGGTTCATTCTGCACAGATGTCCAGCAAATTTCATCCGGCTGACTTTTATGAAGTTGATGATATCTGCCTCCCTATATATCCTATATAGTTCATTGTTATATCTGTGCCTCAATATGCCATTGATGTTCACTGCACCCATAATTTTTCTCAAAACCTTTCTTTCAAAGACAGCCAGTCTATTTTCCTGTGATTTTGTCATGGCCCAGGTTTCTGAGCCATAAGTAAGCACTGGTCTTATGATGGACATTCGTGTTAGCGAGCGTGAGCTTTATTTCCACCACTAGTTAGATGCAACTAGTGGTGGAAATAAAGCTCACGCTCGCTAACACGAATGTTCTTTCGGTGCTTTGAAGGTATTGGTTTATATTTAATTCTTAATTCATTGAGTCTGTAGAAAGAACGAGGTTAACTATGACGTAAATAGCAACACAATGACGATAACAACAACAACAATAACAGCCACAACAATAATAATCACAAGCAATTATAACAATCACAATAATAGCAACAATAACAATCACAATAGTAGCAAAAATAACAATAGCAACAATAACAATAACAACAATAACAATAATAACAATAACAATACAAGTAATAAAATAAAAATAATAAAAATCACAATCATAACAATGATAACAATAACAATAATAACAATAACAACAATAACAAATCAAGTAATAAAATAAAAATAATAAAAATCACAATCATAACAATGATAACAATAACAATGTAAACAATAAAATACAAATAAAATAAAAACAGTAAATCTTAAATGAATAGCGTGTTATAGTGTTTTCAAATTAACGAACATAATGGAAAATGTGTAAACATCGTCTTTGAAGGTCCATGACAGTTTGTAACATTGTTTCGGTTATTTTGTTAATGACAAGTTACTCAAAGATGAATCGAGAATTGTTAATTATTGTATAATAAGAATTTCTGAAAGAGTTTTATGCTATACATTATTCAATAAAATGAATAGTATTGTTTGGATGCTTAGTTAAAATAATGGCAGAGAAAATAATTTTTAGTGTAAATTGTGTTGTCAAATATAACCGTTTTTTTTTTCACTTCCCAATCTGTTTAGAAAGTACTTGTAATCTAGTCATTCTAATAAATTGAAACCAATAAAACATTATATTTTAAGCCAAGTTCAATGAATTAATTGATTTTGAAGCATTTATTGAATTAAGATGCATCTATGTAGACTAAAATGTCTTGTCATTGTGCGAAATATATCAATTTAGTTATTTACAATGTGTTTTAAATTTGTTTATTACTTTCAATTTTTGTACACCATAAAATACTCTCCAAAATTAGCTTTTAAACTTCTAAGCAGGTTATAAATAAATATTTAAATTAAAAAAAAATTGGAGCACTAAATGAAAAAATAATGCAAACCAAAGTTATTAAATTTTTTTTAGCTTATTAAATTTTTTTAGCTAGAGGCCATAGAGGCTAAAATCTTGTTTACTGTCTTGCTTTGTTTGTATACAAAAATTTATGCATTTACGTTTCAAAATTTATTCCACCATGAGAGACAGATTAAAGAAACTTGTTATAGACATTGCACAATTTTACAATAATTAACGTTAGTGTTCGAATTCGGCATTGTTGTATATTTATTATTGTATTTATCCAATATTTATCTTATTATAGCTTAATAACCGTTAAGTAACCATTATGAATTATTGTAACAAAAATATTCTACGTAAAAATATCTCTACTTAGAGATCTACTTTGAACTATCTCTACATATAGTTTAGTGTAGCAAAAAATATTATACATATGTAGTAATGTGTGTAATATTCTACAGTTTCACTGCGTGGTTGCATTAGGTGTTAGCTTAAGGGGGAATGGGACCGCAGGACCGGGGGTCTCCAAACTCAAGTGACTCAATGTTGATCCAATGGGAAAAAATTATTTTCGCTGCCACATTTCTCCGGCTGTAGTGAATATTTTTACAAGCGGATTTTTTTATGTGATAAATGTTGCTGACTTACAGGTCTCTATAATCCCACTTTTTGAAATTACTTCGAATAGTTTGTGTAAAATAATTTATTGAATATTAAAAAAAATATTCGTCCTAATTTCAAAAAGTGGGATTGTCGGGACCTGTAAGTCAGCTACATTTATCACATAAAAAAAATCCGCTTGTAAAAATATTCACTACAGCCGGAGAAATGTGGCAGCGAAAATAATTTTTTCCCATTGGATCAACATTGAGTCACTTGAGTTTGGAGACCCCCGGTCCTGCGGTCCCATTCCCCCTTAAGTGTCGGTTACGTCACTTAACCACGGCTCAACATTTCGAAGTTCTTCACCACTAGCTCAAATGCAGCTCTAGTGTGGTGCTAATCCAAATAAACAATTTTCCTCTGCTAAAATCGAATATCATGGGGCAAAATTTCATTTTTTTGTACCGACTTTCTTTTATGCAGAGTATGAAAATCATCTAAAACCTCCCACTCTCTAACCACGTATAAGACATTCACTTTTTTGTCATACTGCAGTCTTTTATTTGGGCAAGGTAGAAGTGTTTTACAATTGGCAATTTGCTGTCATGGCTTCTCGAGTACCAGCGAAATATTTCGTGTCGTAGAAAAAATCAACTTGGGTTGAAAAATGAGTAACTCACATATTGTCAAAAATGTTTAGTTCTGTTTTGATTGAGTTACGTTTATAAATTTGAATATAACTTGAGAAACCAAACACGATAATATGCCTGTTATACTTCCATTTCGAGAAAGTTTAGTTTCTGTCCTTGTGCGCGCGGAGGATATATTATATATAATAATATTATAAAAAGTAAAATTTAAACATTTGTGATTCATTAAAAATATTAATTAATTAGAACAAACTTAATTTTTCCATTTGCATTGAATTTAAGTTTCACCACACCATTAAAATTAAAATTTTACACTGGTTATTTAAAACTGCAATATTGGAATTATTTAACTGGTCTCGGTACTAAAGTTTGAGAGTTTGAATATCACTTTGGCATGGATATATTTAGCCTTTCGGAATTAGTTTTAAGCAGAAAGTTGCAGCATTGCCCTTGCGTAAAATTCGCAGAACTTAGTCCTTTAAAATATTATAAACCAGACTCATACCCTATTTAGTGTAATAATATTAAGTGATGGGTAAGTGATGGAATTAATATAAAGTGATGGTAGTGTAATAATATTAAGCGAGTGGTTTGGATTGCATACCATTACGCTAGCACTCTGCGCGTGTAACGGGTGCGGGTTCGATTCCCAGATTCAGCCTGGATGTACTTCCTTTCTCTGTGTCAGTAAATTTTTTTCTGTGTCTGTGTTACTTGACGAAGGCTTATAAAGCTGGTCTCTGATCAAGCACACAAGCTGGAATATATATGTACCTACCCTACCCCTGTATTTCAGCCACCATACACTATAAAAATAAGTTTTTTGTTTTTATTGAAACAAACTGTCAGCTGGTGTATCAGAAAAACACCTTTTAATTTACAGAAATAATCTGTATATTTTATACGATCAATTTGCAATTTTAAAGTAAAATCATTTTTTAACAGTTTAATTGTAAAAAAATAACGAATATTACCTATCCTGCTCTTGCGAGGCTAGGTAATATTTAGTTTTTTCTTTACAATACTACAAAGGCTTAATTGACTGTAGAACCTGGAGTTCGAAAAACGGACCATAAGTTCTTCAGTCCAGCTCTCTCTCAACTAAGATCTTTCGACTCACGGATTCTCGAAAATTCTTGTTCGATTGCAGTCTAGGACTCTTTACGCAGTTAAATACAGAAAAACATATATTTTTACTTAAATCAGTTTATTTTTTCACGAAAAATCTGTTAAAAGAAAATAACAGTAATTTTCTGAAAATACTTTTATTCTGTAAAATTAACAGATTTTTTACAGTGTACTTCTTGTACTGTTTCTAGCGCAATTGCATTTACAGTTATGTCGCACCAGTACATTCAACAGGCGAAAAGATTGCTATTCTTGTTGAAAAGAGGTTGAGGTTGAAAGATGGCAGACCTTTCTATTGAAAAAATCATTTCTACAACTTTTATATTTACATTTTTTTTAAAAAAAGAAGATTGCTCCTTTCGAATAAAAAGTGAAATGGAAAAGGGGATTAAATTATGGGAAAGGATTTACAGAGAATTTTAGAATGGTAGGAAATGTTTAAAGCTTATTGTCCACTCTTTGGATTTGTTATGAACGTGATAGGGTAACGAGTATAGTGATTGGCCTCCTCTTTCATTATTGAAAATAATAAGATGTCAAAGCCCAAAATAGGTGTGACAAAGGTTTTTAAAATTCCCTCCATTAACGTTTGTCTTGTTGGCAACAGTGCACCAACAATCGGAAAAGCAATATGGCCGCTAAAGACGGGGGGCCAAGCAATGTCTTATGGGGGCCAATCACTGTACTTCTTACCCTATGAAAGTTATGGATATTCACATTTAGTAAAGATAACTCAAATGATTTTAATTCATAAAAATATAATTATTTAAATTTCTAAAAAAATCTTAAAGGTTAGATGATCATTTTATTTAAAAATGCATAAAGATCTATTCAATTTCTCTTAATGATTAAAATTTTATTTCATCTGTAATAAAAATAGTAATACTTCATCAAGTGCAAACAAATTCTCATTTATAACTTTGAGAAAAATATTCCATAAAGAAATTAAAAAATAAGATAAAGCAAATTTCATTTCTATAAATACTAAATAAACGTTTTCAAAAATAATGTCTCATTCAATCCAGAGAAAATGCTCATTGAATATATTTCAAACAAAATATTTTGTTCAATTCACCTCTTTTAAATATTTGTACAAAATTGGTTTAATTTTTAGGGAAGTCATTTTGATGGCTCACGCGATCGAAGTATTTGAAGCGCTTGAATGCTTAAATTCCGCTAAAAGGCCTTACAAAGAAGAGCTTCGGAATTTAACTTCCTTGCAAGGAGTTAATGATCAGGCATTTTAAGTTGTTGGGCTAAGAAAAACAAAAATGCCAGTGTTCATTTTACCAGTTTTTTTATAAACGAAAATAATACACTGGCTATTGTATTTTGATATTCGGCAATTTCTCATTTTTGGTAATTTTCTTCTGGAAATATTTGTGTAATTTTGGCTTTCGTTTTTTTAATTAGGAAATTTTCTCTATCATGGAATATTTATGGTATGTAGAATGATTAATGAAGGTACGTGAGAAAATTATTTGGTGCTCAAGAAAATGTTTTAGAAAAAGTAATTTTGAAAGTACACATCTAAGCTATTTCTTTCGTTATCTTTGAGTTGAGGTAAATTATTAATAAAAATAAAAATGCAGAAAATAAGCGACGTTAAACGTTTTTCTAGATATAAATTGCTTTGAATTTTTGAGACAAAGTAATGTATAAAGTACTCTTAAAATTATAAAATTTGGTTAGTTCATTTTTAATTGTTATTTTTTTTATAATGTTTTATCTCGTTAGACTTCAACTCAACATCTGTAGCCTAATTAATTAATAATAAAGAACTTAATCCGTGCAGAGTACGTTTTTAAATTTCAAAGCCTTTTTTAAAGTTAAAAAGTTCCATGTTCACATTTTAAAAACGGTTATGGTAGTGTTGTAACATAATCATCGTATAAAAAAAAATTGTCACCGGCATCGTAACACTAAAGTATGCTTACTAAGAACCTTACTAAAAGCTTACGTTTTTAAATATAATACTTTTTTGTCTTATTAATGTCTCAAATTTAAAATTGTTTTTTAAAAATAGGGGACCGGATGGCCGAGTGGTTTGGACCATTACGATAGCGGTCTTTGCTCTGTAACGGGAGCGGGTTCGATTCTCGCCTTCGCCCTGAGTGTACTTCCATTCTCTGTGACAGTAAAAATTATTTCAGCGTTTGTCTTACTTGACGAAGGCTTATAAAGCGGGTCTCTGATCAAGCACACAAGCTGGAATATATAAGTATCTACCCCTACCCCTTTTAAAAATACTGAGAAAAGTACTGAAAGTATTTATAGTGCTATGTGTTAAGTGTTCGAATTAAGCAAAAACTTTTAGCTTACCTCTTAAACGTGGGGAAAATCATTAACACAAATAATTTTAAAGATATAAAGGGATAAATTCTTATGTTTAATTGAAAGACAATAAACCAAATTCTTAAAATTTTGGCATTTCGTGTCGCTGTAATGAATTTTTAAGTTAACAAATATTTAACGTAAAGTACTAATCTTTTCTAAAGATTTCACAATAACTTAAACAAGCAAAAACTGTTC
Organism: Hylyphantes graminicola; assembly: GCA_023701765.1. Taxonomy (NCBI): domain Eukaryota; kingdom Metazoa; phylum Arthropoda; class Arachnida; order Araneae; family Linyphiidae; genus Hylyphantes; species Hylyphantes graminicola. Next base: position 51,078,078 of record CM043114.1, read on the forward strand.
GTTCCTAATCACACCCGTATTAACCGTCCATGCAGTTGATCGTTTTCAGATAGCTGCATGTTTCAGAAAAGATACTCCCGCATTAATGTTCGACGTGATGCAGCCGCTGATTGTCCTCCGAATCGAAATATTTTAAGAGGACACGGATTCTGGTAAACTATCAACGAAGGGATCTGAAACGGAATGGAGTACCATAGAGCGATGGTAGAAGATATTACTGGTTTCATATTTTATGTATGCTTCCCAAAGTTTCACTATTCCCTGAAAATTGCGTGGGGGAGGAAAATTGAAAATATAATTTTAATATTTGATGCCATCTCTGTCTATCTTTCCGATAGTTCTGGAATAGTTTGAATTTCGAAGTAAAAATTGCTTTGTGTTGGAATGGATTTTGAGCTGTGATAGGAGGAATTCCAAAAATGGTACTTTTGCATTGCTGTTTTAAATGCTGTTTTATATTCGTTTTGGGGTTTATAAGAGTTAAGAATAGATTTTGTAAATCCAGGCGCCAAGGTTTGGAATATCAATTTCCACAATTTTCTTTATTATGTAGTATTCATATCTATTGATAACATATCCTTTTAAAAAGTAAGCTTAATTGTTTACAGTTTTTCTTTTTTTTCTCTTTAATGAGGCTGCAATTTGGCGGTCAAGCCTTTGCAAACTCGGCATATTCCCCAGAACTGAGAGCCATTTTTGTGTGGCACCATCTAGGCGGCTCTCCCTACTAATTTTGACACGCAGATTACAATGAATCTGAGCACTCTTTGGATGTTAAAGTACGAAAAGATTAATTTTGGTGAGAGAACCCTAGCCAAATGCAGGGATCTTTTACATGCCACATAATCATATGCCATGCGTGCCTAAGATTTTTCATCCAGAAAATCCGACGACTCAGCCGGGGCTCGAACCCGTGATCTTGGACTTAAGAAATGGACACGCTTAACCTCTCAGCCACTAAGCGACTTCTTCGTAAAGTAAACGATTTTGAAGTCATATGTAAACTTAAGAAGAGCAGTCTGGACTTTATCAAAACTAAATTTAAAAAATGAAACTAATGCTGGAATATTATAGCTATCCAGTTTTCTCTTATTTAACTATGAGGGCATCAGGGAAAATCTTATATTAGTTTTAGTCCGTTTATTATGCTTATAACTTCTTATTTGACAATTGCTAATACTCTCCCGACATAACTAGGAGAAACAACTTAAAAAAGTATATATAACTTCCCAATTAGTGTTTCGGTAGCCTTCTGCTGCCAGGAAATGTAAGATTGAATTTCGATCTTATCGAAAGGGCAGCCCATTCTTTACCTAAAAAATTACCGAATCATCTAACATTTCCTCTATAGTCCGTCTTATCTTTTATATTCCATGTCCCTCTCTGTGGTTTCTTGGAAAAGTCCATTTCAGTTTTATTCCCATGATATAATCGCCATTGAAAGGGAAGACCTTTAATGGAAAAGCCAGTAGAAAAGAAAAGAAATAAAAGGGGGATAAATCCATTATATTTCTTCTAGGGACATGGTTTTGAGGTAATCCCTTTGTACTAGTCTCGTCTATCCTAGTGTGACTTGACTACAAGTTTGTACCATGAGGTTCTTAAAGTTTAGTGACTCGTCGGTCATTTGATCAGGTTGTCAGTTATACTTAGTTAAGCTATCTTGGTTTTGAATTGTTTACAAGTTTTTACTTTTGGGATTATAGACTTTTATATGAATTGTGACGTGGAAATGCCAGTGGAAGAAAGGGAAAACAAAAGATAATTCCGATATATCGTTCTTCTTTTATTATTTGATGGGTTTAGGGATCCACATGTTTCTATGACACATAATTAAAGCTATAAAAACAAAGTTTTTGAAAAGAGGTCAGTTATATATTGTGTTAGTTGAGGAAAAATGTACAGAAAAAATCCCACAGCACTTCTTTGAAAACTAAAGAATAAAACTTTAATATTTAATTTTTTTTTAAATATTCGTTGTAGATTACTTGTTTTAGTTTACACACATCGTTTATAACGTAAAAAGTAGAAACATTTTTAAAAGGTCCATCCCAAAAATAGATTTAAATTCTAATGTTTAATATATAACTAAATGCTGTGTTTAAATGGCGTTTTCAAGAAGCATGGATGGGGGGGGGGGGGATTTTGTGTTTAAGTAGTTCTAACTGATTGATAGGTTCTATTACAAACGTACTTTTTTGTGTTAGGAAGACGACTTTCAAAGTCGTTTGTTTAGTATCCAGAAATAAAAACAATCTGAGTTCGCTTAACCTTTTAAGTTCTGCTTATATGTTTACAAAGATTTGAACAGACGCATCAAATGAAATCCTGACACCGCGTTTACATACCTCAAGCATTTGCTTCTAACAGCGGAATTGAGAATCTCAAGGTAATCGCTTTATGCGTATCTATTCGAACATCCGCTGAAGCCGGCTCTCAAGGCCACCAACCCATCTTTTTTCGGGTTTCTGCCCGAGTTCAAAGGAAATGGTTACCATAAGGTAAATGGCAACTATCTTGGCGGCTTCTCTCTTTTTTTAATTGATCCTACACCGTGAATTCAATTTAGTCACATCATCAAATCGCCGCGCTATACAATCTCACTCGCCAATTTCTCGCCAACCAAAGGTCGAATCGATGAAGGTCAAAGTGCTTCGAGCGGCTGCTTCCAGCAGCCGCTCGACGTATGTAAACCCAGTATAAAGGATAATTTAATCATATGGACAAATCGTAAAAGCGTAATTACAAAAATAAATACAATTATTTCAGACTTTATTTACTTTTCCTTTTTAATGATTAAAGTTATCGCTTGTAGAAAATTTATGTATGGTTAATTTTTATCCGCACTTGAGGCCCCTTTTCGACCAGATTAACTGAATAAAAGTGCGGTGAAGTAAAATTTTGTAGCCAATCGTAAACTTACCACGATAACAAATTATTCTTAATATTTTTACGTGTTTATTTTGTCCCAATTCCATATACTTGTTTCATCCACATACTATTCCATATACTTGTTTCATCCACATACTATTCCATATACTTTTTCATCCACATACTATTCCATATACTTGTTTCATCCACATACTATTCCATATACTTGTTTCATCCACATACTATTCCATATACTTGTTTCATCCACATACAATTCCATATACTTGTTTCATCCATATACTGCCGGCCCGGTGGTTAGTGTTCTAGCCTTTGAAGCTGCTGGCCTCGGGTTCAAATCCCGGTAAAGGCATGGATGTTTGTGCTTGTCAATAAATGTTGTTATTTGTCTATGTGTTTGTGTCGTCCTTCTTTGTGTGTCTCTTGTGACTGTCTCTTTTGGCGAGCTGGGTAATGGGCTATGAAGCCTACACTCTCCCTTCTAGAGGGCGCAATCACTGTTATTTGTCATTCATCTATATACTATTCCATATACTTGTTTCATCCATATACTATTCCATATACTTGTTTCATCCATATACCATTCCATATACTTGTATCACCCATATACCATTCCATATACTTGTTTCATCTAAATACTATTCCATATACTTGTTTCATCCATATTCTATTCCATTTACTTGCTTCATCCATATACTTGTTTCATCCAAAACTATTCCATATACTTGTTTCATCCATATACTATTCCATATACTTGTTTCATCCATATACTTGTTTCATCCATATACTATTCCATATACTTGTTTCCATTGAGTTGAATTACATTAAATGTAAAAGACAATTTGAGGTCATGCATTTCATGTTTTGCACGTTTTAGAGCAGATACATTGAATAGGAATGCACTGACAATACGTTGCTAGGACACAGACAACAGGTGTGGTCGGGACCGGTGACAGATGTCCATTGAGATTTGGGAGTGTTTTCCCTTTGTTTGTTATGAATCGCATTAGTTAAAAGGATTGAGGGCGAAAATACGTGGAAGCCAAGTATGAGGTAAAACATATTTTGTACTAATTGTTTTGTGGGATTGAGTCTATTTTGTTAGCATTTTTCAAAGTTTTGAAGTCTAGTTTTTTAGTACATTCGATGAAACAGTAGGTTTAGTGATAGTACGTTTTGTTTTAATTTCAAAGGAAGCATGAAAATATAGTCAACATTGTAAAAAATTACAAAAACAGCTATACCGACGATATGATAACATCGTATTATTGAAATATCATATTCAAGTTGCATCAGCCTCTGTATGATGTAATATCTTATTTCATATTGCATCATCTTTATAATGTAATCACACCCAATTATTACAATCAGCCATTCTATGTTTAATCTAATTGGTTCTTTAGTTTGATTATGTAGCCAAGCTTATTAATAGATGAGAGTGGTGTTTCTTTTGCTCCCCCCTTCTAATAAATATCTTCTTAGATTACATACAGCCGCTATTTTATTTAATACTTATGAACATTATTTTGTGTGTGAAAAACGTATGGAGCTTTTTATACGGGATGCTTTTTAAACCAAGCCACCAGTTGGCATTTACTAATGATACATTTCCAAATGAAGGCCTGTTGGAATCCCTAGTTCTCGAGACATTTTTTGTTAAATATGTGATTACCATTTTTACTTTATTTCACAACGAATGAGTTAGTTAAAAGGTGCAAGGACAAAAATTTAATTGACAAACAAATGCCTGGCCGTATGAAAACAGACGAATTTCAAAAAATTTGAGTTTGCCGTTATATATTTTACAATTAGAGTTTTAAAGATTTATTTCAAATTTATAAATTTTTTAAAAGCGTTTTTTTACTTGAAAAAAAAAAGGATAAATGCTCAATATATTTTGCGGCATCAACTGTTAGTACTTAAGAAAAGATAGGAAATATTCGGTTTCAAATACATCGAAAGACTTCTCGAATAAATTTTTTCACTACGTATTGAGTAGCATTAAAAAATGAACTATATTAATGTTGTGAAAAAGTTTTATTTATGAAAACCTATGAATGATTGAAAATTTGATTTTATTTGTGAAATAATATTTTTAAACTACGAAATTGGTTAATATTATTCTTCTAATTTTTTCGTTACCTATTCCGCATCAGTTGTACTATATCTTATGCTTTGCATGTTTTTGCCTTGTTCCTCAAAGAAAATGAAATTCAAACTTTTAGTATCGGAGTATCGACAAAAAGCACAGCATCACCCCTATGTTCTTACACCAAAAGAAAGAAAACATTGAAAGCTTCGGTAAAAATAGTTAAGAAATACAAACGTGTTTATTTTTACATGTTATTTAAAATTTTATGTACTGCACTAATTAAATTTTTTAGGTGTCTCAGACATTTAAATATATTTACCAAATTGTCAAATCATTTTTGAATTATTAGGTACATAGTAAATTAATAACTGTTCTTTTAAAATATAAAGCTCCAATTGTATTTAAGTAATTATTTACCATTAAGCTAACGTTTCTATTTATTATTATTTAACTATTAGCTAACGTTTCAGTTATTTTTCCGGTTAATCAATGTTAAGTTAATGTAGTAAAAACTGTAAAATAATGTTATATCAAGTCAAAATATCAATTAGTAAGGAATAACACAATTCACTTATTTGGCGCAAACGTTTATCGACTTTGGTGAACCATTACAGCTTAATCTAGGGATGTCCATCAAACAACGAAAAAACTAATATAAACATGGGAAGTCGTTACAACCAAATCCAGAAACCCTACTCTTAAAAAATAAAAGTCGTTGTCAAAAACTTCTTGGAACTGCCTTATAATTGTTGAACGATATTTGTTTGAAACTTCAAATCTAAGGCCCTGGAAAAAATTTACAAGGTCAAAGAAATAACCAATGAAACTTGGATTTATGCAAATTTGACGGATGGGAAAGTAATTCAAATGCAAAATATGCAATTGATTTATTATTATAATACATTATAATTAAAATCTAATTTAAATTAATCGAAAGTATTAGTCATATTAAATTTGAATCGTTTCTGGTTTCGGAACATTGATTCGGCCTCGCCATCGATATCAATAGCACAGATGAAGATAAAAGCAACCTTAAATGAAATGTTAGGTTGCCATTTTTATTTCCTGCTCTTTTGGACCACAGAAAATTAATTTCATATCCGACAAAAAAACTTGACGACCTTATACTTTTTTTTCCATCCAGCAGAAACGATTCATATTGAATATGACCCATGAGTGCGATTAATTTAAATTAGATTTTAATTATAGTGTATTATAATAATAAATCATTTGCATACTTTGCATTTGAATTGCTTTCCCATCCTACAAATTTGTATAAATCCAAGTAACTCTGGTTATTTCTTCGACATTATAATTTTTTCCGGGGCCTTATAGTCTACCGTGCGCTAACAGATTTCTTACTTTTTCTCCAACAATTTGGATAATTCGAACCAGTCGGATATCTCAAATTCAGGAAGAACTTCTGTGACATTACAGTAGAGTAGGCCATGAATGAGGCAGAAAAACTACCGATAAGTTTAGATTAAGAATAGTTTCAAACTGTTCTTTAAAAAACGCGCGAATCTTCTACTCTAAAACATCGGAACAATCTTTCACGGCGGGCTTGATCTGAGCATTACCATTCCCAGAACCTTATAAAATAAGGGAACAGCGCGACCAAACATAAAGCACGGGATATCTTGCTACTTTATCCTTTTCTATGTATTATTTTTAGTTTCTGTGTACACAAAGCTGTATAAATTTCAATGGTATGTTTGGGAATTTCAGGATATATTTTTCGTTTAAGCCCATGCAGGGTGTATCGAATTTTCCTCCCAAGTATCGGCGAATGCAAATTTCGGATTTGAACCCTCATGTTTGTTTAACGGATTTGATACTTGTGAATTTTGTTCGCAGTGTATGTGGGCATGCGAAGGAAGTGGATATAAGGAAAGGAATAGTTAAATAAGATTAGTTAACCGAGATTTACAGTGTTAGACTAGCGCTATGCGTTGCATGCGCAATCAATAAGTGTCAGAGATTTTTGTTTATACAATTTTGAAGAATTCGATAAATTTTATGGAGTTTTGTAGAAAAAAGTTTGTATTTGTTTGAAGGAGAATGGGAATGGGTCCTCAAACCGAAGAACCTCAGTCTAAATACTTCGGCTGTATTGAGTATTTTACTAAAGTTTGTTTATATGACACATATAACTAGCTTTCAGAGATAGGTTCGAATACTTATAAATACATTAGTATATTTATTATAGTTTTGATGCTAATTTTACAACAAAATATTCAAACCAATTTCAAAAGGTGACATTATACATCAGTACAGATAATTTGGCTTATGATGGAGGGATAGTTTTTTGTACATTAGGCCAAAACCAAATAGAGCGTAATCTCGTGTTTTTCATAAATTGTTTTATCTTTATAAACTTTAAACTATTTTTTATATTTGTATTGAACATTCACAGTTAAATAAATATTTTTTGGTACCTGAATTTGCAATTGAAAGATGAATTACTATTTGAATACTAAATATACTAAACTGGTATTAAATACGCTAATAGTACTAAAAATCCCTACTTGAAATTATATATTTTTCACCATGAAACGAAGAAAAAAACAACTTTCACAGCAAACTATGGTGTAAAAAATTATGTAATACATTTTTGAACTTCACATTAAAAGTCGTTACAAACTAGTTCCTAATAACCAACGTTTGGCATCTATCCCCATTGAAATGCTGCCACAATATAATGCTCAAACACTCATTTCTCATTCATTAAAAATGGAGTAGAACAAATGTTAATGGATGCCAAATAACACTCATTCATGAGAGCGTAGGTAGAAATTAGGAGTTACTTCCGGCCATGTTATTAGTTAGAGTGCTTCATATAGGAGTGTAAATGAATTAAATTTCCTGGAAAATACAGTCAGGTTCCATGATAACCTTAGATTATAATGCTAATGAAACATGCCTAATTCTAGTACAAATGGATCTGACGTAAAGAACTTTGATTGGTATGAGATCATGCATTTTGTCTATTATGACAACATCAATGTATTGACACATATTCAGTTAAATATATTTTTTGTATTTGAGTGGTTACAATATAATCTTCTCACTTCATTAGAGTTGGGCACAAAATGAAGTGACCCAACAAATTATATTACCTAAAGCTACCTTCCCTACAGTCGATCACACTTATTTGACGTGGGTGGAAATTAGGATTAATTTCCTGCCATATTATTAACTAGAATGCATTCGCCATAGCATTGATTAATTACATTTTCGGAAAAGCACAGCTAACGTTGATGATGACTTTCCTCGGCATTTTAATGATACCTATAAGGAAAGTGGAACTGCTTCAGTTACCTATTGTCATATGTGTGTCATTTTTGTCGGTAATCTATGGGTGCTTTCACCTTTTCAACGTATTTCGCGTACGTACAATTTCACGTACAATGCGTACGTAATGGCAGTGTTACAATTCTTAAACGACATTATTTTGTATTATTCACAACTGAATTAAACCAAAAAAATATATTATATGTGCTCTCTAGCTTTCTAGATAATTTGGGATAATTAATTATTTTAGATTTTACAAGCTCTTTTTTGGTAATAAAATCTTTTTAATGAAAATATAAAAAAGGAAATAATTTTGAAAAACTTATTAGATAAGTGTATTTTTTTTGTAGAGATTTGCTGACGATCCCCACAACTATTTACTATTATCTAAATAACTTTGAAAAAAGTCATTCAAAGTCAAGTTTCAAAGCGTTTATTAAAGTTATTATTGGGACAGTAAAGGTTTTCATTTAAAAAAATTAAATCTTCAAAGAGGGATCTTTAATACAATATTTGCATTGAGGGAAGTTACTTGAATTTTCCAATTCAAATTTTTATTTCAATTCAATTGCTCGGAACGATAACATCCGTCTTAGTCTGGACAGGATCCGGTCATTTATTTTCGTAAGTAAAAGGTACATTCGGTAAAAAAATCTTTTTTTTGTTGTAATACAATCTGCTTTGGCTAAGGTTTAGGCCGCGCGGAGAAAACGTCTTGTAGAGTGATTGAATTCTATCTGATTCTGGAAGCAATTGAATAAATGAAACTGAGATAGATTTTGGGAAACGATTTTTTTAAAACTAAAATTTAGTTTAAATATTTTATTGAGTTAAGACGCAATCGTTCTTGTTACTTCAAAGTTTTGTTTGGTTTTGGTGGAATTTACTTGGCACTAGAGTCAAAGTTTTGGTGCTCCATAAATTCGGGCAAGAGGCTCAGTGGCTCAGCGGTAGGACTTCGTTCTGCCATAGCGCAGTGCAGGTCCAAGGATCGATTCCCAAATCGGGAGGTTTCAAACAACTTTTATCCCTTAATTATGTCAATAAAATGAGGACCACGCATCCATGGGAACTAAACATGTGAGGTTGACGTGTTGTTTTAAAATTTGCACTAATTTATGGCGCACTCTGTATTTGAGTCTGATGCTTTATTGTTTTAAATGTCAAGGGAATGAACGAATTGCATCGAATTATTTTTGTGTTTATAAATAAGGGTTGAAAAACCTTTGAAAATTTCTTTGAACTAAGTATCAATTGCTTTGAATAAAAAAAGTTTTTGGCTTTAGTGACTGAAAAATGGAATAAACTTTTAAGGTTTGAAGTCTGTTGTTGTACGGCTTAATTAAAGTTTCTTTATTCAAGAAAATAATCTATTTGTGAGATAAAGGAATTAACATAAAAGTTAAAATTAAACATAAAAGTATTTATTAAATATAATAATTGTAATTGAACGTTTTATTTCAAACTAGTAACCTTATAATGAAAATTCTTTTTAAAAACTTACAGTCCTTTTTGTTTGTTGCTATAGATAATATAACTAAATCGAAACAAAAGATAAGTAAAAGTCATTTGTAATATTATTTAAGCTACAAATAGCTTTTTCTTTCAAATAAGCCTAACAATTTTTAAACACGCATTTCAGTCTGCAATTCGCTATTTATAATCTACATCGATCTCTTGGAATCTGATTTGATTTTAAACGCTTCACTAACTTTCCTTCGAAAGACCGTCCAACAAAATTAAGTAGAATTCCACTATAATTGATTTCTAATTCATGTCTCGCTCGACTACGAAAAGCCATTATGAACTTTTTGGTCAAAGTACGTCCAAAAATGTTTCGGCATTGTCTGACAGTTAATTAAAATGTATATGGTTCATGCACCTAAATACTACCCGTGGGATTTCACTCTATGTCATTTGTCGACTGCATTCATTAGTTTAACCATTTATTGATCAGTTACGGGGTGGAGATATTTATTAAAGTAATGAGTTTTCTGCTTATCTTGTGTTAGTTTCTATATTTTTATAATAATGGAGTCAAACTGGATATGGAGACTCGTTTAAAATGACGATTCATGTATAAAGTTATAAGTGTTTAATTATTTGAATCTCCATGATATAACATGTCATTGAAAAAAATTAATTGCTTGGTGGTGATGTTGTTTCCAAGTCCAAGTGTTTGTAAGTCAGGATAGACTTGCATTAATATAAAAATATTAATAATCAAATTAACAACAACTTAAGATCTTAGTGGAAAAACGCACTGAGTGACATTTTTGAAAAAAATGAGATGTTTGTGTTAATAAGCATAATACTAACTTCTTTAACGATAACAAGTTTCCTCTTTTTCATAAACTTTAGGTTGAGTATATTTTTTACGGTTTGCAAGTACTGTTTTTATCGTATCTGACTGGCAACTAAAAAAGTTTAAAGCTCATTTTCTAGTCTTCACCTTTTTGTCACATAGTGCGTTCTTCCACTAAGCTCTTCAAATGAGATAAACTTATTAAAATAAGCTCTTAAAAGAAATAAAGTTACCAAAAAATATACTTAGGCAACCGAGTTGTTTTGTTGGTTGTGATGTTCGATGTATGTTTTAGAAATTATTTCTTGATTCTTATTTTGCTTCGGTTGCAATAAAAACGGCTGAATTGTCAATCTTTGTGCCCCTTGAGTTATAAAATATAGGTGGTTTAAAATTAAGGTTTTGATTTTTTTTCCGTACTATAAGTGAACCTTGCATTTTAAACTATCAGTGAGACATTTATTTATTAGTTTCAATCTATATATAGTATAGTAGTTTCTAATCTATATATTTCTAGCTTTATTATCATACTTGATAGTCACCATCCGGGAAAAAAGGTAGTTTATAGTACGAAGTTTTGTCACCTGTGGTAATCAAATTTTCCACAATTTTAGTCATAAATATTGAAATGTTATATTTCGTTACTTGTTAATAACATCTAAAGTATCGCGGTACCTTTGATAATATGCTGTAATATAATCAACATCGCTATAGTTTTCTATAATTGTAGTGCGTAAAATGTATCTTGTGAGTTAAAGTAAAAAAAAAAACGAAGCTAACTTAATAAAATAATATACAATTAAAAGTTCAGATCTTTAAATAAAGAAATAAACCTAAAAAAGTAAGTTAAAACGACGTATAGTTTATAAAATAATATCTTAAGACAATAACGAAATGAAAAATGAAGAAAATTTTTAAACACATTTCTGCAATAAAAAAATAACAAATAAAATAATAAAATTGGATAGTGTAACATTGCCAAACCGTTTCGTATTAGTCATAGTACTTTTTTATTGTTAGATATAGGAAAATATAAAAAAAAGCCTCGATACCAGGGGAAACGTAATGAAATTGGACATTGCTGCTTGAGTTTTATACGATCAAGTTTATTGGATTTTAAAATATATCACCTGATTTGAGAGAATGGTTTTTGTTGCTTCATACGGAAAATTGTTAAGTTCGATTCTGAGAATGAAAGTTTTCATAGCTTTTTACTTTAAAATATCGGATTTATTTGGGCGACTTATTGTTATTTTTTCACTAAGGAAACAGAGTTAAGATATATTTGTGTTAGTATAAATGTTTTGAAGTTTGATATATTATCAAAATAAAGTTGGAATTTCGAACATTCTTTAAAAATATTTCTCACATTGTTTATATCATACTCTAAGCCAGTTTTTGTTTTTGTATTTAACTATAATTTTTTATTTTTTATATTTAAAAATTTGCTAAAAAGGTTTCAAACTGTTGGTTGTAGTCTGTAATACTATGGCCATTATTTTAACATACGTCTTCATAAATAATTCTAAGTGCACCAAATACATTGAAGAGATATCACTTTATCTATAAATCAGGATTGACTTGCATTAATATAAAAATATTACGAACCAAATTAACAACAATTGAAGAGCGTATTAGAAGAACGCACTTAGTAAAATTTTTGAAAAAATTGAGATGTACTTGTTAATGAACATATTACTAACTTCTTTAACGATAACAAGATTCATGTTTCTCATAAACTTTAAGTTTAGTATATTTTTTGTGCCGGGGTTTTCAACAGATCTGAGTGCCAACTAAAAAGTTTAAAGCTCATTTTCTAGTCTTCCCCTTTTTGTCGCTTAGCACGTTCTTCCACTAAGCTTTTCAATTGAGATAAACTCTTTAAAACAAGCTCTTAAAAGAAATAAAAGTTACCACAACAAATAAACTTAGGCAAGTAGTTATTACTCATTAATACGCATTAAAAGCAGTTGCTTATGTCAATAGCCTAATTTAATATACTGCAGCATTGATAGTACAATGATAAATGAGTCTAACAGAAAAGGTCTCCTGTATCAACTTTCCCGCCAAGCATGACAAGAAAATCGTTCGAAAAGTGTAGAAACCATAAATCGTCTGCATTTTTCATAAGAAAATGATGTGTTCAAGTGGCTTGCATAAATCACCAGCGACATATTTTCTTATCAGGAGAAACCGTTCCTTTTCATGCTTATTTTTTCGGAGTTAAGAAAATTCTGTATCCTAAGATGACGATCACACCGTGCACGGAAAAATGGCGTATAGCCAAAAATAGAACTTTTTTAGGATAATTGCGTGAAGTTAAGTTTTTTATTGTATTGGGTTCTTTCAGATGACGTAAGTTTTATGTTGTCATTTTTGCATTACCTCGATTTCATTGGTTGTTTCGGTTTCTCTCTTTGCTTGGTAAAAACCGCGGATTTATAGAATTTAGGATAGTTTACACTATTCAACATTTTGGCTCAAATTGCATCGGAATTCTGGAACTTTCTAGCTGTCACCACTATTTGGAGAGTGAAGTCACCAATTTTCTGGTATAGCATTAACTTTGATACACCGCTAAAGTGGTGAATCAACGCTCTAAATAGTGGTGGCAGCTAGAAAGTTCCAGAACTCCGGTGCAATCCTGCACCAAACTTTTTAACAGTGTATAGTTAGAGGATATTTTATATATATTCGTATATCTTTTAGTGTTTTTGCAAAACTATTCTACAGATTGCAAAACACTAAATTTCCCATTGTAAATAAGTAATAAGAGAAAATAAAATCAAAAGAAACCACTATGGAAACAGCACAGTCCAAAATCATTTAGCAAATCTACTTTATTTTTTATTAAATTGATATAATTAGATCAAATTATTACGAAAGGAAATATAACTTCAGAAAGCCAAAAAATGAAAACAAGAGGGCTTCAACTGTTTCCACTCCTGACGTGAAATATTTCTATTTTTAAGAGAATAATTTGAAGTTTATATTTTCCATTGCATTTCTTTATATAGAAATACAATAAATTAAGAAAGAAGGAAAGAATAAAAAAGTATCTGCTAACAGTGTCTCTACTGTTTTACCGATTCATTTAATATTAGCTTAATAATTTCAAATATTTTAGTATTTTGAACTGAAAAAGTTGTTGGTTGGTTCGTAGACATATATACTCAGGTTTATGTGCTTGGTTAGAGACCCGCTTATAAGCCTTCGTCAAGTAAGACAGACGCAACACACACACATAAGTGGATCCATCTAATTTTTAGAGACTGAGGCTAACTAGAGGATCCCCAGAATTGACCTGTCACTCCCAGAGGCATTGATTTGGTGTGAGAACTTGAAGGACTTTGTGACCACGACGGATTTAACGTGCACCATTCACCATCAGCATACACTGGGGTCTTCGGAAGACAGCGGGACTAGAACTCGCAACATTAGTGATGCCAGTCCAAGACCTTACCGACCAGGCTATCCCGGCCCCCGAAAAGTTGTATCTGTTCGATACGTCACTTTTCCGAGAGTACGAAGCGATTATCTTCCATTCAGTGAACACAGACAACACTTTTTTTTAAAACTGAGGTACATAAAAATGAAGCTTTAAGAAAAACTGGGATAAGTTTAAAATATTTTACTTCGAGGTAATGAATCGATTGTGCTACTAACGCCGATTGACTGCTTCGATTTTTCAGTAGTTAAGAGTTTAAGAGTTAAACTAATAATGGCATTTCGATCCATAACACTTTATAACCAACTGGGTTTGACATTCAACAGAGATTTAAAATAAAAGTTTTTTTATTTGGTTTGGACTTGGCCCATTATTCATTTGATCACCATAATTGCTTATAGAAACTTTAACTCTGTAGGGTGGATATTATAAATGCAGTGATATCGAGTGTCGTAAAAATATATGCGTTCTACGTTTTACATTTGTAGATGATGGGTAGTCGTTCCACTATTTTGGGTTTTTGAGTTATGATGCACGTTATAATAATAATAATGTTGCATATCATAGGATTTTATGGAGGTGAAGGCTTGTTTTAAGCATTAAAAACGATGTGAAGAAAATTGAGATGTAGTGGTTCAAATCTGATCATTTTTGTTATTATTTGAAAATAGTTTGAATAATTCTATTTAATTTAGAGTAAATTTTTAAATTTTAATAAAATTTTCTTTAATCAAATTTTAATGTTTATTATATTTAGTTACAAACAATGAAATTGCTGAATACAATATTTTTTACAATTCCTTTGAAATAAAACCTATCTTTAAATAATTAAAATGCCATTAAACATTTACTCTTCCAATCCCAATAAAATAAAACCTGACAACCTTATACAATATGCAAATAAAATATCAACAAATGATTGTGCTTTAATATCAATTTTTATTTCTTAATATCCATAAATCCAGCCTTCAAAATCAATAGGAAAACGACAATATTTTGAAAATATTTTACAAATAAAACACACAACTTAAAGTAGATAAAAAACTCTCCCAAACTTTCAAAAAATGTCAACTCTAGAACATGATTTTTTTCATAGTTTTTTTTTGTTTCGATAATCGTTAAGGGTCTATCGATTTTTTGAATTTACGTGATCAGAAGATAAAGTTTTCCCTAACTCCCCTCGCCATTATCTTAAGGATTTTCTCTGCATTCTCATTAGTACGGTGCTGTATTGGGTTAACAAAACTGTAAAGCTCTACAGCATAAATTGATTTAAATTTACGCCATATAGAACTGGTGTCAGCTTAGATACCTTAAACCTTAAGGGCAGTGGTTACCAACGTTTTTGCACCTGCGTACCACGGGAATTTATGAGAAATTTTGGCGTACCACCAGACACCTAAATATTTTAATAAAAGCATAATATTTACTCTTCTAAAAGTGTTCAAAGGTTTTTTAAATAAAATTTCTAAGAAAACTATTTAATGGTTAGATATTTGTTTATTTATAACATGCTTATAATAAGTGAGAAATAAAAAGATTGAAATGGTGTTAATTTAAGTTTTCTTTATTACTCATAGGACTAAAAACATACGAATAAAAATTGTACAAACTCAACAAAGTCCGATCCAGAAGTTAATTATAGATTTCACTCTTTAAAATAATGTTAATGTTTGAAATAATGAGTAATATGTTTGCATGCTCACTGCACATGCGTACAGTAGCATATTGATAGCATAATAATAATGTTGCTCTCATCACTCACGCGTACCACCTGAAATATTCCCGCGTACCACCAGTACCACCTTACCCCGGAACCTTTGCTTTAGGGAATAAGTGCAAGCTAAAAACAATTGTAAATTTACGAGCAATTGCCCTTCAATTTTAATTGATAAAGATTTATTTGATAGAAAACGGTCTTATCCCTTACAGTTAGAAAATTTCAACCATTCCCGCATTTTTACAGTTTTAGCTCATTTTTTAGCTATAAAAAATGATGGGCATGAGTGTTTTTTTAACGGGGTATGACTGGAATCTCTGCTGTCGTTCCCTGACCGTTATTTTACAGGATTTTTTTAACAGTGTAATACCACAATTGTTTCAAACAACCAAATTGTTCCAGTGCACGTCTTCAAATACAAACACTAGACTTGTATCTACTTAAGTAGACTATGAAAAATTATTTGTTTAATTAACGAAAATTGTTGAGGTAGTTTTGCTGCATGAACATGTTCGTTAATTCAGTCGAATTTTTCCATTTCTAGAAATCTTTTGAAAACAAAACGAAATAATATAGGTAATGGTATTGTATTCGTTTCCGACTGCCCATTTCTAGCCTCCTTTAGGAGCTTTAACACAGCCAATAACGCCTCGTAACTTAGAACCCTGGTCAATTGACGAGGTCGACACCTGAGCGGGCTCCCAACGGAACGCTGTCACAGTCGGGACTTATGGACTCCGCGGATTTAACGAGCACTTCTGTCCCAGTGTACTCGGCCCATCCGTCACGAGTAGGATTTTTCTACTCTTTCCAGTACAGATATCCGATTTATTAGATGACTGGCAGTAGGTGGGATTCGAACCTGAGTAGGTTGAATCCTAAGGCTGATGTCTTAACCACTTGGCCACGGACGGGCCAAAAAAATAATATAATAGTTTGTTTTTGGCATCCACTAAAATAAGTAACCAACATTAGATAGGTACCATGCACTGGCATAATTTTTTAGAGAGTAATATCTAACAATAAAAAAATGTAAAACCCATTCCTAGCGATACAACTATCTCAAACTTACTCTACTAAGTTCCCCAACAACGAGGACGACGCAAAAAGGCGTTACTTGGCCGATTAAAGTTTGGGACCTTGAAAAAAGATATTCCAAAGTTTCCAGTTAATTCAAGTACAATTTAATTGAAACCCTCCTGGGTGTGCTAATTAATGCTTTCCATACGAATGTTAGATGAAGTTGTGCATGATTTACTTATTTGCTGCTTTGCAAAGAGACAGCAGTTTATACCTGTTAATTGATTCTTAAGTTTATGTAAAAATGTTCCTTACGTTGGTAGGGATTTTTAATTAAACTTCCGTGCTAAGAAATTAGTTGGAGTTTAGTAAGAGAAAGTATTTAGGAGTTGTTTATTTGTTTGATTGATATGATGTATTGGAGAATTAATTATATTAGAAAATGAATGTCTGAAAAGTTTTTGAAAGTTTAGGTTATAACTTACTGAAGTTCTGATTATTAGAGAAACAAATACTTACACTTTTGTAAATTAGCACTGATTTTTATAATTCATATCATGATATAAATTCAGTTTTTAAAGCTTGTGCTTGTAGGTGTTTGGTAAATTTTTTATGCAAACAATGTTTACGTTTTTAAGTTTCATTGTTTTTTAAAAGAATTGAAATAATTTTTTTAAACTTAGCTTGCTTGAAGTAAGTAGAATTTAAAAGAAAGTAGTATTTAGCATTTCTCAAAATTTTTATGAAACATTTAATCAAGTTCAGTAGAAATTAAAGTAAAAAAATTCTAGTGCAAACTTAAGGTTATTGCATTTTCTTTTTCAGAGTTGAGTAGTTTTACTGTTAAGTTATATAAAAGAATGTTTTAAAGAACTATTTGTGTTCATAAGAAACCAACAACAAACATTTGAAAGATTGGTATGTAGTTAAACCTTTTAAATATGATATAAGCCCTACCTGATAGTAACAGTTCTAGCATATAACTCACAACAGAAAATTTATGTTAAAATAAACTGTCTGCGTTACCGATAAAGGGCATAACAATTATAGAAGTGTATTAATATAGTACTAGAAAGAGCAAAAAAGTAAAAACAAAAATGGATGCACATTATTTATCAAATTTGTTTTCAATCAAAACAATTAATGCTGTTTTTTCTCCAAACATAATAAATTTTAAATGTATCCGTAAATTTACATTATAAATTTTCTCCTTACACTGTTAAAAAAAACTGTTAATTTTACAGAAAAATGCCACATGTTTACAGAAAATACTATTATTTTCATTTTTCTGTAAAAGTAAACTTTTTTAAGTAAAAATAAGCTATTTTCTGTTTTTAACTCTGTAGAGTACTTGACAGCATTTTACCAAACATTGAAACTATTTGTGGGCACTCTGTGTGCCAAACCGGCTTAGTCGGGAGAAGTTAAAACTTTCTTTGCGTCCAAATTACAAATTGTTCGTATTAAATAGACATATTATATCTGTAAATTTTACGGAGTTTTTCTGGCATACTAGCTAAAAGATTTTTCAGTTAAAACTAAAGATATTTTTTAAACAAAATATTCGATATAGAAACATTATAACTCTAACTTTTAACAAAAAATAGCTAATAACAGAATTATTCAGTAAATTAGTAAACCAACAAAAGAATATATATTTTGACTTTTGTTCTCTATCAAAATTCGAAATCGACATCACATTTAATTCCGTTCCACCATAGCCTCTCATCAACCTCATTTCTATGCCCCTCCCCCCCCCCAAACAGAAAAAAACCCTTAAAACACAACGAACTCCTCCATGGGCAATTATTGACTCTCCAAGTATTTGCCCTCTCTTACCTTCTTACCTATCCCTTTCGGCAGGTGATGGGGTAAATTTACCCGTGTCATTAAAATAACACAGATACCAAAAAAAAATAATAAAAAATGCCAGTAAAATAGTTAGCAAAAAATTGTCAGTAAAATAGTTAGCAAAAAAGTCAGCAAAATATTTAGGCAAAAGTAGTATAATAAAAATAGTTATAATAAAATAGTCAGGAAATAACTAGCAATAAATTGTAAAATAGGCAGAGAGAGAGAGAGAGAGAGAGAGAGAAAACCAAACCAATAATACACTTATTTGTTTTTGACATCCGATAAAATAGGAGACCGCCATCAATTATGTAATATTCATTTAATTCCATTCCACTATCATCTCTCGTCAACCTCATTTCTATTCCAAACGCAAATAAAACCCACCATTGCACATTCACGGGCAAATATTGACCCTTCAAGTATTTGCCCTCACTTACCTATCCATTTCGGCAGGTAAACTCACGCGTGTCAGCGAAATAACATAGGTAGCACCTCTTTCTTTATATGGTGGGATCAGATTGTTTAGAGGATGGACGGCGCTGAAGATCACCCTCAAAATAGTTAGCGAACAATCGTCACTAAAAAATATTTCTCAAAAAAATTCCGTCAAATAGTTAGTGAAAATAGTCAGTAAAATGGTTAGCAAAAAGTAGTCAGTAAGAAAATAGTTAAAGAGTTAACCAACAAAAAAAATTTAAATAGCTAAATTAAAAATTAGTCATGTAAAATAAAAATGCGAAGTTTTTCCACATACACTAATTTATTTCTGTTCTTTAAATAACAAACCGACATCAAATATGTACAATGGGAATTTAATTCCATTCTACCATCACCTTTCATCAAGCTCATTTCTATTCCAAACGCAAATAAAAAAACAGCTAACTCCTCCACGGGCAAATATTGACCCTCCAAGCATTTGCCCTCACCTATCCCTTTCAGCAGGTAAATTCACCGGTGTCAGCGAAATAACACAGGTAGCAGGCCCACCCCTTTTTTTATATTGTGGGATCAGATTGTTTTGGGGATGGAGGATTCGATGGCACTGGAGATTTTATTTAAAATAGTTAGCAAAGAATAGTCAGTAAAAAATATTTCCCAAAATATATTCCTTCGAATAGTCAGTGAAAATAGTCAGTAAGATAGTTAGCAAAGAGTAGTCAGTAAAAACATTACAAAAAAAAGTTCAATAGTTAGCCAACAAAAAATTTAAAAAAAACTAGGAAAGTAAAAAAAGGACTAATTTATAATAAAAATTCGAAGGTTTTCCACATACACTTATTTGTTTTTGTTCTCTAAAAAACAAAAAACGATATCAAATATGTACAATGGACATTTAATTCCATTCCACCATCACCTTTCATCAAGATCATTTCTATTCCAAACACAAATAAAACCCACGAAACACAAACGGGCAAATATTGACCCTCCAAGTATTTGCCCTCTCTTACCTATCCCTTTCGGCAGGTAAATTCACCGGTGTCAGCGAAATAACACAGGTAGCAGGCCCACCCCTTTCTTTATATTGTGGGATCAGATTGTTTAGTGGGGATGGCGCTGGAGATCACCCTCTCCCCATCCCTGGGATCGATAGGAGAGAAAACATGAGAGGATGGAGATCAGAAGAAGCGGAGACGGGAAAACGAAACCATTCCACGCGGTGCCGGGGTATGGAGAGGTCCGGCGTAGTTTCGGGCGCTTTCGCCGTTGAAGTTTAAGTTAAATAAACGTTGGTTTTAAAGCATAAATTCAGATTTAATTTGTTTAAATTTTTTTGTTTAAGGTAATTTTAAGTTAAAATTTTAATAATATTTTTTTAAAGTGTTATCGAGAGGAAAACTTACATTGGTGAAATGTCAATAGAATATAAGGCATTTGAAAAACTTTAATGTTAGAAAGCTTGATAGATCAAATTGCGGTCAGAAATTCCTCATTCTCTAGAGAAAAAAAAAGATAATGAACACTGATTCATTGATGAAGACTTCTTAAATACTTTAGGTAAGTTTCTTTTGTTTTGTTATTATTAATAATGACTGGATATTAATTAAAACAATTAATTAGCTCACTGAAACGAATGAGTTTTTTAAATTTATTGATAATATTGTCAAATGTGTTCCAAAAAATAAAACTAATTTTTTTTAAATCGAAATTATAGAAATAAAAAATAATTCCCCATTTAACTATTTCTTTTAAATTGCAGTTTGACTTTGATACTTTACACGGTTTTATCTAACGATTGCAATATGCAATTTGAAAATAACCGTGTTTTGAAATAGATTTTGTTCTTGTGTGACAAATAATGCCAGTAAATAAGCTCTTCCAAGTATTTTAAATTGTCATTAGAATTAACTTTTAATTTATGTTAGCTAAGTAAAATAGTATTTAATCAAAATATGATTTATTGTTTAAGTCAATATTTTTCACGGGTTTATAATTTAATTTTTTAAAAATGGATACATAATTTTTAACCAAAATAGTTTTTGTTATTAAAATAATAAAATATGCTATTGTATATTTTACGAAATTGATCTCTAAATGCAATGCAAATTAGAAATTTAATTTTAAATAATGTAATTTTATCGATAAATATGGAATGAAAGTAATACTTAACTGGTTTATGTAATATATCATACAAGAAAAGATTTATAATGCTAACCAATGCTATTTTAGATAAAGTTTATTTATAAATATTTACAATGAATAATTAATCGAAACGGTTATCAATCATGAATACTTGACAGCATAAATGCAGAGAGTAAAACTTTAAATAATTTCTGATAGTTTAATAATAAAAATTATTTAATGCACGTTATCGCTAATTGTATGAAAAAATCATGTTTTTAAGCAATTTTCCTATCACGATATTTTCTTTGAACAAAGATGCGGGAAGTTTTCCTGTGATATTTTCTTTGAAGAATTGTATGAAACACTTTGTACACATTATGCATGATAATTTTTTTATGTTTAGCTATTCCTATTTTTTTGTTAAAAAAACTAAAATTTTTATTATTTTTATAAAATTTATAATTTTTTAAAAAATATATAACTAAATAGTTTAACAATCAGGGTGATTTTAACTTGATTTTTAAAAAAGACAACGGAGAACTGTTAAGATAATTTAATCTCCAACTAGTTTACGTAATTTTTTTTTGGAAAATTAAGTACATAAAAATACTGACATTTTCCCACATTCTTATTTCCACTTTATTATATTTTCGTTAGTCAAACTCCCGAAGAAGTTTTATTCCCTCTTTAAGATTTGGCCTTAAGTTATAAAATGGCATCTATTCAAAAATAAAATAATTAATAATTAGCGAAAAATAGTTAGTAAAATAGTTGTCAAAAATTAGTCCGTAAAACCAATAGAAAAAAATAGTTAAATAGTTAACCAGCAAAACTAGCCAAATAAGAATAGCCAAATTTAAAAATGAATGTATAAAAAAATGGTTTGTTTTCCGCAGACACTTGATTTTTTTGTTTGTTCTCCAATTAAATACGAAACCCACACCAAATGTCTAATATGGGTATTTCCGTTCCACTATCACCTTTCATTAACCTTATTTCTATTCGAAACGCAAGTAAAAAGTTTTTCTTTATAAAATGAAAAATATTGAACATAATTTCTGATCTAAAAACATTTTTTGCAAATTACTCATTTAAATAATGATGTTATTTGCAAAAATACGTTTCAAGTCAAACAAATGTATGAATGGTATTCGGAAATAAAAATGCATAACAAGTAAAAAATTTAAGTTGAAAGTTATTGCTTTGTAACTCTTAACTACTCTGATTTCCATAAAGGTTACGCTTTTAAACAAAATGAAAAATAATAGAATGTCATTACTAACTTAAAAATGCGACATTAGATTAAGATTTTCTTAAGTGTCAGGATGAAAATGAGATTAACTAAGAAGAAGTTATAAATGATGGTTTTGACAACATTCAAACTAAATTTGCTACACAATAGCGATAAAATTTTAATTAAAAAGGCTTCATGATTGAGGCATTAAACTATAAACGGTATTAACTTTTTTTAAGTGCTGACTATTTTTAATATAATGAAGATATTTTGAAGCATATTACTAATTTTTTTTTAAATATTTTACTTTCTCCATTATCGAGCTTAATAAACTGTTAGGAGTATGTTGTTCATTTTTATTGGCTAAAATAGACGCACTCTAAATTGGTAACTACCGAATCGAATTATGAAATTTAGTAACTATCTTGTGTTTAAAAAGTTATTTAAGATTTTCAATAAAATATATTTATTTTGTTTTACATTAAGATATATAAAATTTATTCTAACATGTGATATATTAATGTAATTGGTTACTTTTTAATGTGGTGTTTATTTACGACTTAATTAATATGGCCAGAGAAGCCCTGTGTGACGTCATTTATCCGTCCAGTTCATGTTGTCAACTTTTCCGAAAGGGTGGAACGAAACCTTTTCGGAAGCTAAAAAGTATAGTCAGTCGTACGTGAATAGGTTTCTTATACTTTTTTCTTAGAAAAAGTCGACAATCCGAACGAATGGATTGCGTGACGTCTCGATAAGCTTCCGTGGTCTTAAAGATGAGTCGGCTACGGTTTATCCGAATATAGAAAAGTATTTATATTAAAGAATTAGGGGTGAATTAAATTTAGTTGTCAGTGATAAAATGGAAAATAATCGGGGTTTCTTAGTGAAAGTGTTGAAGTTAAATTGAGTTGAATATATGTATTCGTGATACAGGTAAAATGTCTTTCATTTAAATATTTTAAACTTTTTATAATTTAATAAGCGGAAAGTACGAAAGCGGAAAAAGTTTAAATTTATTTTGTTGTTGATATATTCTAAATATTAATTTTATTAAAAAATACTTCTTTTTTTTAATAATCGCGTTTTTCGTTTGTCACCTACTTTCACTGCTCATTGTTTAACTGCACATGATACAGACAAATATAAAAAACTAATTTGTAGCTAATTCAAAGGATAAATTTAATTTAAGATGTTGTTTCAAAATTTAATGGATGCATTTTTTTGTTTTAAAGGAAATTCTAAATTTTATGTTATAATGTTATAACGTGTTTCTAATTGTTTTTTTTACTATTTTAGTGTTAAATTAATTAAATAATGAGAAATATCAATGAAATTTTCGAAAGAATCTGAAAGAAATTATTGATTTGTAAAAGTGATATATTTTGCTTATTTTATTTTTTAAGTGAATAAATTTTGTGTAGAAATTTCCCCATAATATGCGATTAATATTACGAATTTCTCTTTCTGTAATTTAAGTGAATATTAGTTGTTTGATGATGCTTCGCAAATATTTATTTGCAACTGCACAAGTTTATAATTGATATTTTACTCTGAAATCCTAGAAAATAAAGTTTGAAGGAGCAATTTAGAAGTTCGTCTCAGGTTTTGTAACTTTAGAAGATTATTTTGCATATAATATTTCGAAAGTTATTTGGGAGGTTGCCAAGTTTATGATAAATGGAGTATTTATATCGAGAGACTCCCTTTAAAGAAAATTGAAGATCGTTGATGTTTTTTGTTGATGTATGCGTAAAAAGTTTATTTATTTTGCTAGTTTCGTTTTTAAATTAAATATTTTATTTTTTAAAAGTTGGGTTGGGTTGGTTGGTTGGTACACATATATTTTCAGGCTTGTGTGTTTGGTCAGAGACCCGCTTAAAAAAACCTTCGTCAAGTAAGACAGACACAACACACACTCACACGCATACACACAAATACGTGACAGATGCTGCCATCTATCACGCGCCACCTCCACAATTTAGACATGTCCCTGAAGGGGAGGGAAGTAGTCTCCAGGTACCTGTACCCGTGGGAAACTGCGCAATGACCGCCCACAGGACTTTCGGACCAAACAGATTTAACGAGCACGTACTCCGCATATACTCGATGAGTTTTCAGCGACCAGGACTCGATAGCGGGCCTTCCGATCCGTAGATCGCGACACTGACCACAGGGCGCCTCCATTACATTTCAGAACATTAACTTCAATAACTAAACTAAACGTATTATTCTAAATCATGCTATTTGACGTTACTTCTAGTTTCATCTAATATAGGTTTTGTATAGTTAAAACTATTTTAAACCAATCTACTTCGTCAGAACCGATATTAGCTGAAGATAATAGTGGCTAAGCTACTCTAAACTAATAGAAACTAGTTTTAAATAATGATCTCAAATAAAACTAGTTCTCACTATGTATTTCTAGTTCTAGCTGGTTTCGGATGTTAACGGTAACATATATATTTCATAACAAAGATATTATTTAACCAAAAACTTTACCAAATAATTCAGTTTGATTTAAAATTAAATTTTGTAATAACTTCACATATTAAAATAAATAGAAACGTTTCTAGAATTTTTTTATCACAGTAATTTATAACATTCATACCGGAAGGAAGAGCAAATATTAGAAAAAGGAATGAATTTATTAATTATATTTATTGAATTATGTCGATCAAAATCTTATTACTCCGCTAAGTAATAAAATTATGAAGCAATTGCTAACAATCAATTGCAAATATGAGCGTTGTGCTTCTAACATTAATAGATTGATCTTGTTCTAGAAAAAACACTCAGATAGCTATAATAAATGCTACAGTTACCGATTCTTTCCATTGCTGGGAACTAGTTTTAGGAACTTCGATACAGTTTCCTTCCGATAATGTTAGTCCATAGTACATTTATTGATCTTCGGAATAATTAATTTGTTTTTCAGTTTATTTCGAATATAGATAACCAATAACTGTAGTGGAAGCATATTTTTTTTATAAAACTTTATGAATCGTAAAGTATGTTATTATTTTATTTTATAGAAACCTGTGCCTAACAAATTCCATTACAAATATTTTGTATGTTTTTTTATTGGTTTCTGGCATAACGAAACTCATTGTAACAATGAGTTTCAAAAAGTTTAATTTGCTATTTGTACTTGAATTTCAAAATCGCTTTAAATATCCGGTTTGAAGTATTTTTAAAACCTCTGGGGCATAAGCTTTTTGCCAAAGTTTAAGCTTGTTTTGATTGTATTTGATTGAATTTTAAATTTTTCACAATTTTTTTTAATGTATGAAATTTTTTTATGGTTATAACAAATATGAGGGTATGCTTTGACAGATTTTCCCGGTGTAAAGACCAGATAGTTGTTCTTGTTGTAATATTAGGGTGATAGTTTGTGAGGAAATGTCAAGAATTTTGCAATATTAATAAAAAAAAATGTATTATTTAATATTTTGGATATAATTTGTAATAAAGAAGCGCAAAAACTTTAAAAGTCAAGCAAATAGCTGTTACTGTCGTTTTTTTAAAAAATGTATAAATGATTTTTGTTAATTGCAGAAGGTAGCTTATCTGATAATTAAATAGCTTATATCGCACTGTACGAGGAAAAGATACCTATCACAAAAATACTCATCACAAAAAAAAGTTTTTCAGAAAAATTCTTTTGATGTTTACTTTTTCTATTGCTTTCCACGATAGAAAAAATAAAGAATCGCTTACTGCATTCCAACTATTCTAAAAAATTGATTTAATTTTTCGCTTAATCGCAAGATATTTAAATTTTGAATGTTATAGCTTTTACAACTCGAAAAGTCATATTTGTGCGACATGTCACTCTTCCTCGTACAGTGCGATAAGATAATTTAATCTAAATGATAGAAACACTATAATATCGATAATATTTTTAATATCCGAAATATTAAAGCGCATTCAAAAACTATATTGTGTTTTCAGACGTTATAATTATGTGTAAGCTATTATTATGAAGCCAAATTCAATTTTCTAGCAAGATAAGCTATTAGTTTAAGTTGATCAATGATATACAATACTACACTCTCAGAAATAACACTTTCATTTTTGACGATTCATTAATCCTCAAGCCTCATTTCGTTAATTTTGAGGATTGTTTCCTCAAACTATCACGTGACTTTTGAGCAAACACGAATTCTCACTTTAACGATCTTGATTTGACGATTCTGTATCTTGATTTTGAGGAAACTGAATATCATTACTGTACTCAAATGCTCAAAAATGACGAAATACTTATTTAGATTAGACGAAATTCGAATCCTCATAAAAATGACGAATCAAATTTCCTCACTTTGACGAAAGAAAAACTCGGAGCACTTGCCAAAAAACGGCATCGTCAAAATTAAGGAAAATTTCGTCGTTTTTGAGTATTCATTTCTGGGAGTGTATACATTACAATAAACAATAAAAATGAAATTATAAAGAATTCTCAATATTTCTTCCTCTCATCTCCCGTTATATAAAATTTAAACATTTTATGTGTATTTATTGCCATTTTTACAAAATAAAACATGAGAAACAAATAAAAGGATTAATTTGTCAAAAACCACATGTTTTAAAAAATAAATATAGCCTCAATTTACAAAGTACTTCTATCAAGGAAAACAAATACTTCAGCTTAAATTTGATTTTAACTGACGGTTTAATAAAAGATTTGTTTTCCCGCAAAATCCATTTAGTATAGTTCTTATAAAAATCTTTTCCTGAAACCGAGAAATACATTTTCTTGTTACTCGCAGTTGAAAATCTTTGTAGGAAATTGAAAAGTTTTGCGACTTGTTTTCTTACTGTATCTCGTGTTTTTTTTTTTAAATATTTGTTTGTCGTTAAATATGTGTTTTTGAAAATAGTTTGGAGAATTTAATAATTTCTTTTTCAAATTCTAAGTTAAATTAAATTAAAAATATGCTACAAGGTAAATGAGTTTTTTAGTTTGATAAATTTCATTTTATAGTTATTTAAATTTTTTTATTTGTTTTAAAACTTTTTAAAGGAAAAATAATCAAGAACTTTGTATAAAATTAAATATTTTTTAAGAAAATGTTTACATTTAATTAAGATAGGTAACTGGGATGTTTTAATTAAAACATCGTTTTTCTCTCGAATTTGCAATCGTGTTTTTGTGAAAAAATATAATTTTTTTTTTGGGTGTTGCTTAATTTAATCAATGAAAAGTGTATTTTGGTACAAAAAAGAATGTTTTTAAAAGGGACTATAAGACAAAACTTCAAATTAAGGAAGTAACTTGTTATAATAAGCTTTTTTCAACACTTTGTCAAACAAAATAACCAATGAAATCGCTAGATGGAGAGTGTGATATGATAAGAAATATATCCATTACTTTTCAAAACGTTTTTATGCTTAAATTGCTTTATTTATTGTACTTAATGTACAATTTTTTTTCATTTACATCATAAATGGTTTTTTTAAATTAAAAAATTATTTAAGCTGCACATTGCATATTATACACATACCTGGCATTGATACTAGACATACCTTGCAAACCTGGTTCTCTGAACAAGCACACAAGCTGGAATATATATGTACCATACCATACCATACCTGGCAGTGATACTACATACCTGGGACATATTGTCACACTTATAAATTGATTATTGTTTGAGTACGTATTAGGCGGTTTAATTATTTTGAAATCTTATTGAAAAAAGAGGTTATACAAACGGTTTGAATTATAAAATAAAATACCTTTTTGATTAAGTTATTTATAAAATATCCTTTTTATAACATTAACGTACATAATTTTAAACAAAAAGTAATCCGGACACTAAAGAAGGTTCCTTTTATCATTACTAAGAATTTCACTAATTGACTAGATATGCTTCAGATGAAGAAACCCAATTTCGAGTATGAACATACTTAACGACTAATTAGTAAATGAGAAATACAATTATCTTTTTCAAGACAGTGCTAGAAGTCACAAAAAGCGCATGACGATCGTTTTAACTCGTTTCGTAAAACTAATTGGGTTTTCAAATTCAAAAATAAAAAAAATGTAGCATGCTGAGAATTTTTATTTCTATAAAAATCTTCAACTGACCGAGCAAATTCATTAAAATAGTTTTTTAATTGATGCGTAGGTACTAACTTAAGTAACTTAAGGTAGTTAATTGATGTTTTTTGTCCTTAATATAAGTTTAGTTAACCTGGTGCTTTAGGAAAAGTCTGTCAAATTAATTTTAATTGCTGGTTTTCGGAGTCTTTGTGCGTTATTTTAAAAGTTTATGCGTGCTTATAATAATTTGAACGTTCGTCACACACAGTTGACATGTCTCATATGACGTAGAAGTATTCCTGATTTTATTCCAATTTTAATTGGTTGTTTCGGGAGTATGATATGGTGAGCTCCGGTCATTACATTAATTAATCAATCCATATCCACACCTCATTTTCATTCCATGGAGCTGTTGCCACTGCCCATTCCTATTGTGAAACCTGCCTATTTCTTATTATTTACCCAAGTGCATGGATAGCAAAAAATCCTTGAAATTCCATTTTGAATGGTTAAAACCGAGTTACAACTCGAATAAACGTACATTTTTTCCTTGTGTCTACAAATACAAATGCAGTCATATATTAACTCACTGTGAAAACATTTAAAATATTTTCTGTAATACGTTCCTTTATTCATAACTATTTTAAACAACAAACAAATGCAAAATAAGTTTAGGGGCAATCTGTACACTTAACTGACACATAACTGTTACAGCTCGTGTTGTACAATTTAGTGGCAGCACTGACTCTTTCGGCATTTCGCTTAACGAAAATCAATGTTCACTAAAAATGACAAAAAGGGTGGTTTTTGTTCTTCCTTTATTTACTTTCTGCAACGGAAACCTTGATTAATGATCAAGTAACTTCTATTGGCTTTTGTTTTAGACATTTTTATGCATGTTTCTTTGGTCTTTGTTGGAGTGAGAGTAAATATGGGGAGCGGTTAGGCGATTAAAAAAACGGTTAATGATTTACTCGATCCTTGTCCCTTCCAGCTTTTAAACAGTTGTAAAGACAGTTCAAGGAATAAACGAGTCTTTGTCTATAGGGTTGCTGCACGTTAAATCTGTTCATTACAAAAATGTAGGCTTCCACTGCTCCCATTCTGACTTAAGTTAGATTTCAGCACAGGTGCCTGTGGATTTAATTACTTAACTAAATTTCAAAGATATAAGGTAGGAATTGGATGACTTAAAATAGTGTATTTCGCCTTTATAAATCGGCAAATAAAAGTGCTAGTAAATAACGTAAGAAAAAATATCTACAACCAAATAACTATAAACAGTATAATCCAATGTATTTTTTTATTCTGAAATATCCGCAATAACTCGTATAATTTCTAAATAACACGGAGCTCGTCATTTTATTTTAAAAACATTTATATTATAGAAATTATGTAAATCATCTCGTTTAAGATTTCTTTTGTAAACTTTGAGAATGTGTACATTACTGGGGATCGGAAGATTTCTTCACTATATGCTAGATACCTAACACACTCTAGATATATACCACGATGATATTCCTTTATAAGAAGCTTATTGCTTGAAAAAATATATACATATTTAATAGCAATAATATTTTTAAAAAGATTAAATCAATAATAAAATTGGAAATACTAGTGTTTAATTGTTATTTTAATTTGCATCCAAAACATTCCATGTCATTTTCTTTAATTATCTATGCATAAATTTACACATTGCTGGCACAGGCCTCTTGGCTGTGTTATATACTTTGTATTTTTTGTGTGTTTACGTTGTCTAAATAAAACAAACAAAAATTCCATAATGTTTTCGTAATATATACATTATATGATTTAGTACAGAGAGTAAATATCGAAATAAGGAAAAATATAATCTTGTTCTCCATTATAGATAACCAAAAAATAACAATAACGAAAAACCGCACTTTCTTTCAGAAAATGGCCAAAGCAATCGTCCTGAAAGATATTAAATAGAACTTTTCCAATAACATTATTCTTCCACCTTAGGTAATAACTCCTAAATACCGAAACCAAACAACTTGATACAAAAGAAAGCCGTCTTTTTCCACCACTTAACTCTTCTTACAAATACCCCTCACAGGTACACAATCCAATCCTGTGGAAGTTTCTTTTGTGAGGAAGAAAGCTTGGATAAAAAGACTGTATGCTAGCAAGGAGAGAGGTAAAAGCCCTCGAGTACATTTAGGGGTGCTAATACTCAGCGCTATCCACAAGGTGGCCTCTATTGGTTTGAGAAAAATGTTACTTTGTTTTGGATAAATATTAATGCTGTAGGTAGGTAGGTTGGCATATATATTTTTCGGTTTGTGTGATAGATCAGAGACCCGTTTATAAACCTTCATCAAGTAATACAGACACAGACAAATTTTTTTACTGACACAGAGAGAGAAAGTACACAAGGGCGAAGGTGGGAATATAACCAGCACCCTTTACATTGCGCAGACTATTAGCATACTGAGCTGTGATCAAACCCACTAGGCCACCCAGGCCCCTTGTAGTTAGATTGGTAGGAAAGTTAAAAGTTTCCG
This sequence comes from Hylyphantes graminicola, assembly GCA_023701765.1. Lineage (NCBI taxonomy): Eukaryota > Metazoa > Arthropoda > Arachnida > Araneae > Linyphiidae > Hylyphantes > Hylyphantes graminicola. The sequence goes on from CM043114.1 coordinate 51,109,067, forward strand.
GCTGTCTTTTTTAGCCTTCCGTGAGGAGCTGAAACACAGACAATAACGCCTCGTAATTGAAAACCATGGTCAAATGAAGAGAGATGTTGTATTTGGTTCTGCACCTCGTAGAAATAGAGCTCCAACGTGAAAGGTGGGTTTTGCAGTTAAGGAAATTGGATTACATTTTCATACTTTAAAAAAATAAAATTATCAACAAGTTCAATGCAGATGATATATCTTAGCGCATAGTACAGCTTTTTGTATAGATGTTTGCGTAAATTGCCCTGTAACAAAAATCCTTTGTTGAGCGAAAGTGTAAATTAATACAAAAATTGACGTCTAGAAAAAAAATATTAGAATTGGTCAAAACAACTCATTCGACCGCATGCACTGTAAATATATACTCTAATTTACCAGCATAGGGGCGAATGGTATAGGAGTGCTACATAGTACACTCGTTTAACTATTGGAACATATTGGAATATAACGTTCATGTAACTTTCTACACCATGAAAACATCAAATTACTGTACATATTAAAATACAAGTTAAATTTTACAGTGTGGAGGTTCTTGATATATCTTGATCTTGGGAACTTTTTTAAAAAAGAAGATTCGTTTGACTCGTTCTGGAGCTACAAATATGCACCTGAGATATAAATATATACAAATTTGATATATAACATATACAAGCTTTTTATGTAAATAACAAATGCTGATATTTTTGTGAAATTAAAAATTTTGGAGTGAACCTTGTCGCAGAGCCAAAGCTTCTATAAGATACAGCAACGGCTAGATAGAAATAGGTCCATTTTGAATAAAATATTTATTTTTTTTCCTCAAAAATAAATCAAATACCAGTTACATTTCTGCCTAACTTTTTCACGGAGGCGGCTGTGTGGAAGAATAGTTATTGATTGTTCAGTGAACAGATTTTTCTGTCGGTTATAGATAGAACCAAAACAATCAAGTTTTTAGGTTACGGTACATAAAACTTCCATTGATTGATTGTCTTTTGAACTGATTTTAGAGGCGCTTTTTCGCCTTTGGTCTGTTCGAAAATCGAACTTTTATTCCCCGTTTCTCCCTAGACTTTTTCTAGCCTGAGATTTTTTTAGTTTTATGGCTGATTTTATCTGCCCAGATAGATATGGCTCTGTAATAGGCATACAGTGGTTTCATCCCTGGTTAAGCAATAACGTTAATAGTTTGTGCCGTTATGTTGCTTTTATCGTGAGTCGTTATTTTGTATGACGTTCTCCAATGGATATGTTGTCAGCCACAAGAATATGTTTTTACTGCAGTTCTGATAAAAATAACATGTTTGTATGCCATTATTCGTCAACATGTTAAGCTCTTTAACTCTATTTATACAACAACAATGTTAACAGTTTTGCTTATATTATCCTTAAATATACTAAGGAAAAACTTGCGTTCAGTGGCAAGTGGATTACAAGAATTGTGTAAAAATAGCAACCTTACAATATTGTGATGTTTCAATTGACGTGTAGATTACGAATTGTGTTGATGTCATACGAAAACAAATTTGTGTTGATCCATTGCAACTGTTGATTGTGAGAGAAGACGATTATTATATATATGCTCTATCGTCAAATAAATACGATATTCGTGCCCAGTTGACCATTTTTCTGTAATAAAATAATTATTTATCTGATCAATATGACATTTTAAATACTTATTGATAAAGTAATGTAAATAAAAAAATCTAAAATGCTCTTTTTATCAATGCGTTATATGTCCTAAAAAAGTTAATGGACCGAGTAGCTTGACAAAACAAAAAGAATTGACATTAAAATTATATGAAACAACATTCAGTCTATAAGAATTGAAGAATACAATTACTCTTCTCGAGGAATGTAATACCAAGCTACTTTCCTAAAAAGCGAATGAAAAAAGTCTTCAAAACATTTGATATCAAAGAAGAACCATGCCATTAAGGACCAGTCTCCCAACAAATGTACCAAATTGATTCTCATAAAGAGAAGATGAATAGGGATAAGAAGATAATGATGTTCCATAATGTCGAAAATGTAATGATTCAGAATCAAATAAAATCGAGTCAAGATTGAAAGGAAATCTGACCATTTTTCCTTGTCATAAAACAATAAATAAAAATCCGATTTTATCTCCTAATGGCTATTGAAAAGACCAAACAACAGATTAAACCATGTAATATTTTTATTAATTAATCAATCTGATTTGGCATGTTTCAGCTGACTTAATTCCTTCGAGCTTCCAATCCTGTGTTTCCTTCGTCTGATAGGTATGGTAGGAACAAATATATTCTAACTTGTGTGCTTGTTCAGAGAACAGCTTATAAGCTTTCGTCAAGAGGGACAGACACAGAAAGAATTTTTTACAGTCACAAAGAAAGGAATAAATAACAACATTTATTGACGGTCACAAACATCCATGCCTGACCGGGATTCAAACCCTACCGCAGCAGCTCCAAAGGCTAGCATCCTAACGATTGAGCCATCTGGGAGGCTTTCCTTCATGATATTGGTGCTCGATTTCCACGTGACTAATGATTAATAAATCGAGGTTCGAAAAAGAATTTATTTTCACTTTACCATTTCTGTTCGAGACCTAAAGCCAAAGACCTAAGTAAAGTAAGTTCAAGACCAAATAACGTTGTATCACAAATAAGCTACAATTTCTTGAATATTTTTGAATTGAATATTACCGTTATTAATGAAAAATGAACCATTATTCTTCTACACAGACCTAAGGAAAAAAAAGTCTCCTTCGCATTTTAAAGGAAAAATACGAAACAATACCTAACAATGAAATTTTAACGATCAAGCTGAATTTAGCATTTTATAATAAATCTATTGCAACTTCTTACTATGGCGTTTTTATTAATGAAAAATAGATCAAATCCTTCTGCAAAAATCCAAAGATTTTTTTTTTGACATTTTATCAATCAATCCGAAATTAACATTTTATCACAAATCTACTGCAATTTCGTACTATGGTGTTTCCATTAATGAAAAATAAATCGCAAACCTTCTGCAAAGATCTAAAGAAAAAAATTTCTTCATCGCGTTTGATAGTAAGGCGAAAACACGAAACTATACTACACACTAAAATTTCTATAAATCAATCTGAATTTAACATTATATCACAAATCCAGTGCAACTTCTTATTATTTCCATTAATGAAAAATAAATCGCAACCTTCTGCAAAGATCTTAAGAAAAAAAAAAGTCTCCATCACGTTTGATAGTAAGACGAAAACAAGAAACTATACTACACACTAAAATTTTATAAATCATTATGAATTTAACATTATATCACAAATCTAATGCAACTTCTTATTATTTCCATTAATGAAAAATAAATCACAAACCTTCTGCAAAGATCAAAAGAAAAAAAAGTCTCCATCGTATTTGATAGCTGGGCGAGAACATTGAGGTCATCCTCCAGCATGATGTATCACATCGATTCTCATAAAAGGAAGACTAATAGGGAGATAGACTCGCAAACCCACACTCCCATTTCGCCAAATATCTTCATTAGCAGCATCCAGAGGAATTGCTTTCCCTATTGAACCAAAAATACTCGCAGTTTTACTAGTTTGGAAGCCTTGTAAGTGATATTGCACTGGTGGTAGAGTTAAATGGTTGGAATACGTATAATTAATAAAAATATTTATTCAGGATAACTTATATTTTTTCCTCCCAAATACAGTTACCAATATTATAATATTAAATGAGCATGTTCAATTAGTTATACTATTGCTGTTTATAGCATTAACGAGGCTTTGTCATAACCTAATAACGATTTCTTCTTAAAACAATTTCTATCCCTTATTTGCAAATAATATTCTATACCTTATTTGCAAATAAAGTTTTTTATTGTACCATAATTTTTAAATGATTTAGAGCCTTTCGAAATCAATAATAAGAATTGTTCATTTTTGCTGTCGCTAACTATGATCCCCTTTTAAACACAAGAAATATATCATGGGTATATCAAATAAGGCTTATAAATTTCTGTTTCCCAAATGACTGACACAATGGCTTCCTGAAAGCATAGTGTCGTTGTGTCCAAAAAGTAAGGTTTTCAAGGGTGCATTTACTTCGTTGACAACTTTCAGATTAAAGCTACATTTTGATATAATATTTAAGAAATACCACCAGTCAGTTTGGTCATTTAGTTTTTCATTACAAATTAATGAAATTTAGAAATTCTGTAATCAAACGAAAAAAATACAAGTATTAACACTATTGGAAGTCAAGGATGTCCCAATAAGTTCTGACCAGCGATTCTTAGAAGCGCGATAAAGTCAATTAGTAAAACTAATTTTTTACACAATATGGGAGGCCAAAGCTCAGTTGCTGATGCTGGCTTAAAGATCTTCAGAATATCGATTTTAATATAGGCTTCGACATTATAATCATATTATAATCTTATAAGATAAAAAATACTCTAGACGGAACTGATGTGAATTAAATCTGTTTAGGACCAATGCAGTAATATAAAGCACTATGTATTTCTCTTCCATTGAGTTCGGGAACATCTAATTCATTAATTTTGCATCGCTTGTCCGTGGTTAGAAATTTCGAGGCCCATTGCCAATAGTCACTGCAATTCTAGTGCAACGTTCTATGAGTCAGTTGCAGTCTAGTCAATTGAATGAGAACAACCAACTCATTAATTTTGCATCACTTGTCCGCTGTTGGAAATTTCGAGGTCTTTTGCCAATATTCACTGCAATTCTAGTGCAGCGTTCTAGGAGTCAGTTGCAGTCTTGTCAATTCAATGTTGCTAGCGATCCCGATGAAAAGGAATGTTGGTAAATGACGTTTCCCGCCTTTAAAGAACCTGAATCCCAATTAAAGTCCGCATTGCTCCATACCCCTCTATTGTGAACTCCGGGGACAAAAGTAGGAAGTTACATTGTGTCGTTGTTAGAAAGTACAGATGTCTTCTGACTGTTAGATGGGTATTGCTGAGACGTCTGGACAAACATAGTAAACATCGGTTCATTGTGTCTGAGTTTCAATGGTTCAGAGGAGGAATTACAAAATAGTTTACTTTGTGATTAGTAGTTGGAGGATATTGTTATCTTCCCCATTGTTTCTTGTAATTTTATTCGAAGCTTCGATCGACTTTCTGCAATGGACCATTTGCCAGGAAATTAATATTCAACTCATAACATGGTATAGAGTAAATTGACTTGAATTTCCATGAAAAGTTACGAGAATGATAAATAGATAGAGTCTCAAAGATAAACATGTGACCTGTTCTCGTGTTTTGTTTACCATTATGTGTTAGTTTACTTATGACTGAAATATTTCACGTTTCGTCCTCACGAAGAATAATACTGGTTGAGGGTTAAGGATTCTAATTTGCTTTGCTGTCATAACGGGCAATTAAAAAGCATTGATGGCCGAAATATTCACCATTGAAATTTTGAAAAATAGGCTCAATATCATTGGTTCACATGATCGCAAAAACTTACTTCTATCAAAGAAAATGTATTATGAATTGCTTAACAAGTTAGGTTACGAATATTAAAAAAAAGTTTTCACGTTTGTTTCTCAGAAAATCACGCAAAATCTTGCTTTTTCCGTTTTCTAATCATATATTTTTTTCAATCTGGTGTTCTGTATCAAATTCTCTTTGCAAATATACGATAAAATTAATAGGAGTTTTATCCATCTTTTCTTATACAAACTTTGACAACATATTTTCTATTGAACATTTTTGTGATAACAATGTAATATTAGTTTTTATAAATCTGACATACTCCAATAAAGACACCCAAAACCGTGAATGTTATTTCATACTTCAATTAAAGATGAAAGATAAGACTGTGATTTGATTCTTAGAAGATGGTGCTTTTGTACCATTAGGGCTTTCTTAGGAAAACTATCGAGTATCCAACTATCTAATCTTTATTATATCTTGTAAGAATCGCTTAAGTAATCTTTTCTATGTTTGTTCAAGCTAGCCTTTATGGCTTTAACACTTATTATCTATCGTCTTCTTAGACTTGAAATAAAGTTGCAGCTATTAGGCTTACAGATATTAATAAGTGATAAAATTATATTTAATATATAGAGATGTTTAAACACATAGACACAATTTTTTGTAAATAAGCGTAATGTTCTCTATGAAATAAAATTTTTGGGTGAACTCTTTACTTAAAAAATATACTGTTTTAGTTTATTTCGACATCAGAACTCTAAAAAATTCAACACATTTATAAATTAAAACTTATAGATTAAAAATTGCAAAAACTGTGTTGCTTTAAAGTGGGCTTATTTTATAATTCAAAACAACATAAAATCTTTGTAATTCACTAATATTTTCAGTATTGCTTTACTTTTTTGGAATTTGGTAAACACATTTTTCCGTAGCGCTACGGGCAGATTTTGGAAACTTAGATGGCAGAAATGTTTTGCAAAATAACATGATTTCTTTATATGGTATACATAAGTTTAAGAATTCAAGTGAGTGTACATTTTTAATTCAAGCTTTAAAATATACTTTGAAATACTGCTAAACAAATTTGAGTAATTAGCCTATTGAACAACAAACTTGTATAATTGTGTAATTTAAAAAAAAAATCATTTGAGAATTAAATTGCTAGCACACATACAAAAACGTTCACATTCTATTCTAAATGAAGCTTTCTGTATGACATAATGGTGATCATAAATGTTAGTTCACTGCTTATCATCAGGTTCATAATTCCTTTAGAAACGGCTTTGATGTAATTGTTTGAAGATAATGAATGATTAATGAGAAAGTAGGGTTAATTACTGTTCCACGGTCCTTTAAATTAACTTAGTGTCGCCCAGTCTACAAAGAATGTTAAGTGACTTTGAAACTGTTAGCTTGTGAAGTTAGTTCAATCCACTTTAATAGATATTTTTCTTGTCTAAAATTCATGGCTGGTAACAATGTATTAATGTAGTTTAACTAATACTAAGTAATCATGTAGTCTTATTATAGATATTATAGTGAATAATTATGTGTGTTAGCGTCGGTTAAACGAATATCTTGGATTTTACAGGCTATTAATTGAAAAATTTCCTGAGTATTACTGTATGAAACTATATGTTAAAATGTCTGTGGTTCACTTTTAGAGTGTAAGAAATATGCATAAGCAGGAAATAAATATCTCCCCAAAAAACTTCGTAAAAGTAAACAAACGCCAATCTAAAAAAAAAAAAATATTTATTTTATCAAAAAACAAGTCATTATGAATGTTGTGGCTAAAAAAGCCGTGATATAAAATAAATGCCAATCTCTTGTGTAAAACTTCCTGGTCATAATAAATAGTATAATTTAAGTTTCCCTGCAATACAAAAATTGCACTGTTTGAGGTTGGTGCCCATCTTAACCACCCTCTATACCTCTGTATAAATGTATTGAGATCATACATTTGTCAAAGTTTTTTTTAAAGTATCCTTCGTTATTATGATTTAGTAATTCAAGTTCATTTGCGGGATTTAATTTTTTTCGGGGGATTAAGATGGGCACCAACCTCAAACAGTGCAATTTTTTTATTGCAGGGAAACTTAAATTATACTATTTATTATGACCAGGAAGTTTTACACAAGCGATTGGCATTTATTTTATATCACGGCTTTTTTAGCCACAACATTCATAATGACTTGTTTTTTGATAAAATAATTTTTTTTTTGAGATTTTAAATGTTATTATTTCAAACTATGGGTATGAGAATTACAGTTTGAAGTAATATATGCTAAAATTAACTATATATATTAAATTAACTATATATATTAATTAAATTAACTATTATGTGTCGGTGATTGTCCTTTAGAGCGTAAGACATAAGAATAAGCACGAAACTAGTCTTCCAAATGAATAACAGTGATTTCACAAGTCATTACTTCATATTTTTGGTCAAAATGCTTGTCTTCGGTTTACCTTTAGTGTGCAGGAAATAAATACTCACCAAGTAAGCATATTTTTATAGTCAGGTATGGGAATTAGAGAAAAAAGTACAGCTGAAAACTGCAACTTGGAGAAAGTAAAATGTAATGGTAAAAATTACATAGGTTTCCTCTTTCCAACTGCTGAATTAATTCACGCTATACATCGAAATCCAATCAATATAACTTCCAAAACCCTCAAAACATTGTATCAACAAAAGCAACCGTTCTTTTATGCCATCTCCCCCAATTTAAACATTCTTTCTTCGTTCGAAAATCCCATCTATTCAAATATTTCGACACTGATAGTTCACGCACCGCATCCCCCATTGACATCGTTCGAAAGGGTCCTTTTATGTATTGGGAGGGTCCCGTGTAAATGCAACTTGTTCAAAAAGATACTTCCAGCATTAGTAGCTGTGTCAGATAGTTGACGGGGTGAACATGTCGGTTGAGGACAAGAAAAAGCACTAGAGGATGGGAGAATGCAGATCCTAACTAAGGATCCGACTCTGCGATTATTATGAGTTTTTTTTAAAGGATTTAACAGTTAATTTTGTGTTATACTGGGGTTAATTAAATAGAAAATAGCGTACCGTTGAATGTGGTAACTTAAGCCCGAGCTTTCCAAGCTAATAACTTTATAAAGCTGGGGGTAGCAAAGACGTAGAGGTTGTCACCAATTTAATGAAGCCAAGTTACTTATTGACAAATTTTTACTGTGTGTTGTAATCGATGCATATTTCTTTGGTGTTATAAATCTTTCTTTGTCGAAGAGAAATATTAAGAAAATCTTTATTTTTTCTAATATTTTGTCTTATTCTACGTATCCCTATGAACATGCTTTATTATAATTTATTGCCTGAAAGCAGAAAAATAGAATAAAAGTTCAATATTACATCTTAGTATATAACCTTTAAAAAAACTTTTAAAAAGTTGAGTTTTTTGTCGAAAAGAAATATTAAGAAAATCTTTATTTTTTTCTATATTTTGTTTTATTCTACGTTTCGCTATGAACATGCTTTATTATTATTTATTGCCTGAAAGCAGAAAAATAGAAAAAAAGTTCAATATTACATTTTAGTATATAACCTTAAAAAAACTTTTTAAAAGTTGAGTTTTTTTCTAATAACTCACCAATGTTTATTAACTGAAGTTTTTTTTTAATAAACCATAAAACGTCTCCGTTGAATAATTTTCATGCTGAATTTGTCATGCAAATAATAATATTTATATATTCACATAAAAACCATAGTCTAAGTATAGTTCCAGTGAATAATTTCTGTGTGGTCAATAATTTCTACTCCCGGCGTGGTGTTTGGAGGGAGTCCAAACTATCACCCATAAAACAAACAGAGGAAACAAAACTTCATTCTAAATTACAGTTTTTATACTAGTACTCTGGTTCCCATCATTTGCTATGCCAGTTTTGACAGCGGATTCGTGCTCGAATCCCGTTTTCCTGCCACCAGAAATTGCGAGTCAAACAATTTCTAGTAACATAAGTATTGCTTTTCAAGTTGCCTGTAGTATTTCAAGTAGTACTTTGCTATCATTAAACAAATACAACGAACTTTCAAAATTAAAAAAATTAAGCTGAACCTCAGTTATTTACTATAATTTATTTTCTTTTCACTTTAATGGCAGTTTTTGGAAGACAGACCCATTTTTTAAAGCCTTAGTGGTTTAATTTTTGCACGAACTGCAAAAAAAAAAAAATGAAATTAAAAAATTGATGTTAAAGATTTTTCCTAATGTGAGAGGTTTGAATATAACTCACAAAATGCTTCATACAATGGGCATGTTTCAGATCTTGACTGGCAACAGAAATACTGAATGAAAACATATTCTTTCTCAAGCCCAGATTGGTGAATGAATGTTACGTGGGAACAAAGCACCAATTGGGGCACAGTTCAAAGGAAATGTAGTAGTGAAGGCTGGAAGGAATTACGTCTGCTGAAGCCGTCCCGGTGGCGCAATCGTTAGGATTCTAGCCTTTGGATCTGCTGGGGTCGGGCTCCAATTCCGGTCAAGCATGGATGTTTGTGACCATCAATGAATGTTGTTATTTGTCTATGTGTTTGTGTTGTCCTTTCTTTGTAAGTCTCTTGTGCTTCTAAAAACTCTTTTTGTGTCTGTCCCACTTTACGAAAGCTTATAAGCGGTTCTCTGAAGCACACAAGCTGGAATATATATGTACCTACCATACCATACCGTTCCCTGAAACAAGCCGGTTTTAAATGTTTTGAATTATTCTTCTAATAGTTTTACTTAGTAAAATCCTCTTCATAGAACATTAACAATTCATCAAACAAATATCTTATTCTGTCTATAGGACCCGTAACTAGGATTGGCATACTGTCCCGGCAAAAAATCTTCTTTCCAGCGTTACATTATGCATTCCCTTCAGTACAGTTCATGGCTCGTTAGCAAAGAATTGCCCACTGTGTTGACATGTGGCGGATTTTCAGCGCTTTGTGGATTTATTTATGATCCTGACTTTGACATTATTTGAAGCATTGTGTTATAAATTTTCGAATTCAGAGGCATTTTGCTGTGATGCGGAATACAGAATATTGCATCAAATTCCGGCAAAAATTATGAATTCATGCAACGGAAAATGAGTTTGAAATGCGATCATCTTGATTTCGATAGCTTTTGAATTCATTTTTGTATTAATAATACGAAGAATAAGTAATGATGATCAGTGCGTAAAATGTATAAATTTGTAAGGCGCATTATTAAGAAAGCAAGTTTGTATAATAGCAAATGAATTTTTCCCTTCTCATTTTATTCTTTTGATTCAAGTAATCCAGCAGAAATATGCGTGACAATCTGTCCAATGCAAGTATTATTGTTGTAAATTTATAATAGTAACTATTCTTCACTTGACAAAATGACAAATGACAATGAATGCTCCCTGTAGAAGGGAGGATCATAGGCCTTATAGCCCGTTACACCGCTCGCCAGAAGTAACACTGTCACAAGAGACACACAAAGAATGGCACATAGACAAATAAGGCACACAATGGCGCATGGAAAAATAACAGCATTTATTGACAAACGCAAACATCCATGCCTTACCAGGATTTGAACCCGAACCCAGAAGGTCCAAAGGCTAGCTCCCTAACCGTTGTGTTGCCGGGTCGGCCACTATTCTTCACTGACATACTTTGCTGAGTATTTTGTTCTAAAATTGCTTAATATCAAATAATTACTTTAAAATTTTAAGATATCTTTTCATTCGCAGCATTTATGAAACTTTTCCAATTTACCAAAATAGAACTTAGAGTTTTGGACATATCCCGACTTCTAACCGCATATTTAATGCATATTAAATATTGATAAAATAATATTCAAAGTTCAAAGAAAACAAACTTCACACTTTAATTAAACTCTCTTATTTATTAAAAATTCCTCAAAACCGTTTCAGGGACGTGCGTGCTATAACAAATACTTTATGCATATAAAACCATCTTAGTCTTACCCACCTCTCGCTAATAGGAAACGTCACTCAGGTTACGCCAATGACGGTAAATTTAAAAGATTGTTTTTTCGCTCAGAGGTATCAGGGAAACATTAGGCCCGTCTTGTAATCACCATCAACTAAGAAGATTAATGATATCTTTACTTTTATGTGCTGAAATATATCGACACCTTAATTGGGGTACTTATTTAGCCATAAATACCCGTATAAAAGTTTATTGAGTGTAAAATTTATTCAAATTAGTGGCTTTATGTTTTAGAATGAAAAAAGAATAGATTGTTGTAGGGAACTAGTATGAAACAAGCGGGGATAGTAAGTAGTTTTGATACACTGAGATTTATAAGTATGGGAAAAAAATCTCTATGTGCATAAACTGGTGAAACCTTTTTTCTTTTCGTTCTAAAATATTTATTTCTTTTCTATTTAGTAACGCTTCCAGTTGTCTGAAACAAAATAAGTAGCATATATGACATATTTTGAGTATTATGCAAGTAAAAGTAATTGGCTTGCATCAGGTGACGTAGTTCCTTATAGCTATCATTCCTGAACTTCCTTCGATTGGTGTTCGAATTAGTGGTTTGTTCTCACTTTTTATAGATGTAACAATCGGTACTAAAAAAATTATTTTTATTCAGAATTTATGTTGCTTACTTAAAAACTGCAACAAGTACATTTCAATTTGTACAAAAAATCTTTTCGCAACATTTGACAATCATTCATTCAATTAGACGTAGTCGCCAAAGAACGGGCCGCACCTTACATTTTAGTAATACTTTGGTGAATATGAGTTTCGCAGCGTAACCCTTCAAATAATTTATCGCGTACTTCATGTGCCTATTCGTTACAAAAAATCTTGCCTCATTTATATAGAGGACTATAATTTGAATAAAATGAAAAATACTAAGCAATAAGTAAACTGTTAAAACAATTTACTACTTTTCATCAATAAGTTAAAAACTTAAATTTAAAACTCATGAATTGAAAGCAAGTCCACATTTTGGTCAATTTTATTATGCAGCTGAGAGTAATTAAAAAGTCCAGAAGTAGTTAGTACTAAGTAGAATAACTTTTTTTATACTGTATAACATGTCTAGAAGTTTGTACTAAGGGTTTTAAGTACTAATATGCATCCTTAAATAAAATCATGCAATAATGTATTATGCCAGAAGCATACGAATTATCTAAAATAAAATAATAAATTTGAATATTAATACCGTAAAATTATTCAAGTCATTGAAAATGTTATAAAAATATAATTTGTTTTTTAAAATTAATTTTTAGGCAGTTTATTCAAAGAATGTTCCCACCTAAATACATAAAATAAAGATAAAAATGCATTTGAAACGAAATGTTTTTCTTGAAGTATGGCTGACAAAAATAAATGTTTTCTTTAATATATCACTGAAGTACTATATCTTGCTCCTAAACACAACATCCAAGGCAGATAAATATATTTTAGGGTGTGCTCAGCGATAAAAATTTGACCTTATCAGCTAGAAAAAACTTTTACTGTTAGGTTATGGTACTTAGACAAGATAAATAATTATTTAGCGTGGGAAGGCACTTAATATGTTTTTGATAAGAATCGATTTTTTAAAGTTGAAATTTATTTGTTTTTTAATTTTGATCACTTTAGTATCTTTTTTTTCATAAGATTAAAAATATTTTACAAATGCTACAGGAAAAGTTTCGAGCAATTACTAATTTGTAGAATGATAACCAATATTAATAATAATTGAACTTTAAGGAATTACATATCATAATGATGGATAGATATTATATTTTCAGAATATTTAGTGCTTATTTTTGTCAAAACAAAGTTTGAACAAAACTAACAATCTATGCATCATTACATCAACAATCTATGCATATTTATCTATGCAAACAATTTACAAACATGCGTATATTTAAAAAAATAAAGAAAATATTTTAATTTACAAATTTATGCGCTTTAAATTAACTATGTGATTGAAAGTATCGATACTTAAATGCTTAAAGTAATAGAAATTAGAGACATTGGACAATGATTTTTTATTAACTGTAGCCATATTTAATTTATATTGTTGTATAACTACTTTCAAACTAATGTAAAGTAGAACTTGGTAACTGCATGCTGTGAACTTCTATTCTTCTTAATCAGTTCCACGAAAAATAACCAGTATTGAAATAATATAAATTAAATAATTAATATTTGGAAAAAAAATGTATGAAAAAATAAGTATTTAAATGATATGTGAAGTAAAATATATAAAAAATAAATAAATAAAAAAAATTAACGAATGATATTTGGGCTACTCAAAAAAAAAAAAAAAACTTTAATTGAAATATTTTAACGTGCTACAAATATAGATTTTTATTTTATTTTGCAATTAATTTTTCAATTATTAGTAACCAAACAACATTACAGACATGTTTTTATAACGACGACGCTACCACGATATAAATAATAAAATAATTTTTTTTTCTTGAGGACATAAAACTTCACTAGTCAGAAGTTTTTCTCCCTTTTTTCACAATTTTCATCCAGCTGTTACCTGTAATTAAATTAAGGTTAAGTAAAAAAACCTCCAAGATTATAAAAAAAAAATCTGTGGAAAAACGTCTGTTTAAATCGCACCATATTCAAGACAAATTTAAAAATGCACATTTCAAATATCTTAAAAGCATAGAGGTTTGTTTTATTCAATTACTCAATGTGAATTTAGAAATGTTGTACCACCAAATTCAATTATTGTAATGCAAAAATGTTTTTTGGGGAGTTGGAGAAAAATTCAAAATCTTATATATTTTCCCTGCTTGAGTGTTTTTTATGTTTTATGTATGTCTTAATAGCTTTTTATGTTTCTTTTTCACTTGTGGATTGTAAGTTCATGCACTTTCTTCGTTACTTTATCATGTTTAGAAATTGCACAGCTTTTTTTCCTTGTATTGTTGTGAGTTGACAAAACAATGAAAGGAATAAAGCTGTGCATTGTTTTGTAAACTAAAAAAACACAAGGATTAAAGATGTGCATTGTTTTGTAAACTCAAAAAAACAACAAAAAAAAAACGGAATAAGGCTGTGCATTGTTTTGCAAACTAAAAAAAACACCACAAGGAATATTGATGTGCATTGTTTCGTAAACTCAAAAAATAAATAAATAAGTAATAATAAATAAAGATAAAACCAACGCCAACAGAAGAAATAAAACAGTGCATTGCTTTAAATTTACAAAAAAAAAACCCAACAATGTACAACTTTATTCCTTGCATTGTTTTGAGCTTTACATAACAACTCAAAACAATGCAATTTGGTAAATTCAAAACAATTCTAGGACCAAAGCAGTGTAATGTTGTATTCTGGCATGCGTCTTCAAATAAACGATCTTAAAACCAATCAATGTATGGCGCTATGGTCAGCAATGTATAAATGCTGCTATTCGATAGGTTATCAAAATAAAAATGGATTTGAACTTGTCGGTGCATGAGAATTCAACCTTCATCTTCATGTATCTCTGATGAAGCGATGAATTTCGGATTTGCATTAACGATTATTTCACGAGTGTAGCATGAATATCGGAAATGTAGTGGAACATCCAAATCTACAACATAGCTGAGGCTTCAAAACGATCAGGATAAAGCGGGTCCATCGATGAACCGCATGTACCTTAAAGTTAATGTAAAAGTTGTAATGTTGTAAATGTTGAAAGTCATGATGCTTATTCTAGTTGAAGATGTGAGCTACTTCAATTGTCGAATTTGTCATTTGTTCGGTCTAACAAATAGTAGGCGTTCATTGGAGGAGTTAAAGCTATGTGAAGCTATAAATAAGAAATGAATTGTAATAGTCTAAAACAACCAATATCCGTGAATTTGCTGTTGTTTATATCAGTGTGAAAATAAAGATACTGTTAAGTGTTTAATGTATCACTTTAATAGCGACAAGTGTTGGTTTTATGAAACTATAATGCATAAATACCAATAAAAAGTAACGACTTTGATGATTTTGTAATAGTATCAGTAGTGCTGGAAATCACAAATACTTTAATTCCAAAGCCTCTACTTTTCTAATAAAATATAGCTACATATGTTTGACAAAAGTGTTACTGATATGCATTTAACTCCAAATAAAATAGGTTTGGACATAATTTTGGCGATAACTTTACATCTATTGCGGTTATAAAACAAATAAGTTCTCTGTAATTTACGAACTTATATAGAAGATTAAATTCTGGTGAATTTATTCGATAGTAACGGTGTAATGGAAGTATGTTTTTAACTTTTGTTGCACATTTTTTTTAATTGTTCATTCATGATTCAGGGACTTTCTAAGCCTATGATGGCGAGTAGAATGTAATAAATGCACAAATGTACACCACAACTGAAAAAAGTCTGTCTCAAGTTTGCATTATTTTTTTGTATCACAATGAGTACATCAGGTTGAAAATTCAAGTTGAAAATGTAGTCATATGATTAGTCTGGGTTTAGTATATCCCTCTACACATTAGGATACTTGATCCAATTTTAAGATTTGAATATCCTTTCTTTAAATTTTTCATTTAATGAATTAAATAAAAAAGCCAATACTAATTTAAAAAAGCCAATCAAAATGCCAAAACTAAAAATGGGGTCACTTATCTATATTTTCCTTTACTAAAATTTAGTAAAAATAAACACATTTAGTAACTTTGATACAAATTTAAAACTAAATTTCCACAAAACATACACTTGCAACTAAGTTATACCAATACACCGATACCTTGTGTTAGTTCAGCAAACTCTTCACAATCCCTTCGACACTTTATGGCCCCCTATAAACTTCTTATCTTTCGGATTTTTCGGGCCTGCACTATTATTCTTGGGATTTTAACTTCGTGGGATCTGGTCCTTGAGTAACGGCTTTTATATGTTGCTGCTTTGGAAAAATATTGGGGGCGTACTCACCGTTTTATAATAACTCGATTCAAAACTTATTCTAAGAAAGCAAATAAGTAAAGTTTTAATGTAGGTAAAGTTTATTGAAAAGAAGTAAGAGTGTTTTTTCAAATAGAGTAGAAAAATAAATGGTTTAAAGCGTTGAATATTTTAAGAGTAAAGTATCTAAACTTAAAAATAAATATGCAATCAATAAAGTCCTAACTTAAAAAGAAACTTTATTTGAATTATGTATGATAAAAATATTTGTTTGTGTGCTCCCTCTTTCAATGTATATTTTTGTTCAAAGTTAAGGTAAAGATGTTGTAATAAAACAATTACTAACCTTACTTTCCATTGTTTTTTAATTATAATTAATATTTATTTAAAAATGAATATTAATAAATAAATTATTAAATTTTAAATAATAATAAGTAGTATTAAATGTTATTAATTAACATTTATTGTTAAATAAAAACCTAAGCTTCAAAAGATTCAAACGTTTTTTAATATACTAATATATAAATACTTCAGGCTTTCCTTACCTTAACGGATTAGAGAACGTAAACTACACACTTCCAATATGACAACCGATGAACTCCAGATTAAGAAATTTATAGTTTCCACAAGTCGATGGATGGTTCTAATATAATTCGTTTAGTTGCACATTACATTTATTTCAACCTTCGAAATCATACTAATACAAATAATTTAGGATAGATTGGTAAATCTATCCCTTGTAACGGTTTAGAGGAACAACGCAATGCCAATATGGCAATGGTATATGAAAAGAAGATGACCTAATGTACTAGTTTTAGTTAGATATTTGTATCAAACTTCGCAAATATGCCAATATAAATACTTCAGGTTATCCTTACCATAACGGCGTAACGGATTAGAGAAGAGAAACCCCACACTTCCAATATGGCAATTGTATATGAAAAGAAAATGACCTAATATACTAGTATTAGTTAGACATTTGTATCAAACTTCGCAAATGTACTAATATATAAATACTTCAGGTTATCCTTACCGTAACGGATTAGAGAAGAGAAACCACACACTTCCAATATGACAATTGTATATGAAAAGAAGATGACCTAATATACTAGTTAGACATTTGTATCAAACTTCGCAAATATACTAATATATAAATACTTCAGGTTTTCTTTACTGTAACGGATTAGAGAAGAGAAACCCCACATTTCCAATATTGCAATTGTATATGAAAAGAAGATGACCTAATATACTAGTATTAGTTAGACATTTGTATCAAACTTCTCAAATATACCAATATAAATACTTCAGGTTATCTTTAACGTAACGGATTAGAGAAGAGAAACCACACATTTCCAATATGACAACAGATGACAAAAAGATGAACCTCATGACAATTAGTCCACCATTTCCTTCTTCTTCTGGCACCGATCAAGCAAACATCGCAAGCCAACCTATTAGTGGAATAAATATATCGTTTCTTGACATACGGAGCATTCCACACAGAAAAACAGAAAAAAAAACCAGCTGGCAAAAATGAAATAGCCCCGGCTCCTTTCATTAATCTTTTATAACCACAAATCTATGGGGATGGAATGTTCCATATCGAATGCCGCCATTATTTTTTCGCGGTCATATTTCGTTGGGTTGACAAAGTTATTAGTTTTGTTCAACTACTATGTACACTTCTTGCCAACCTAAGTTGGGTAAATGGAAATATGCTACAGAGAAGATCCTTCCTCGCATGTAAAGAGTTCCAAAAATTATTTCTGAATCCACCCAGAAAACATGTTAAAGCATTAACTTCGTTTAAAGGCTAAAAGATTTGAATATTATTTGAGAAAATTTGGCAATTTTATCAGAATGAAAAGTGTATTTTGTTTAAATTGTATTCAGATCATTTTGTATATGTAAATATTACCTTACAAGAGTTTTCAACTAACGGACCAATCGCGCTTTTTCCCTCTGCATTTTTACTCTTTGTTTTTACCCAAGTTAGGTTGGCACGAAGTGTAGAAGATTTATTTTTTGTATTTAAAGTATTAATAATGACAATTTAAATAAAAGCAAAGGTTTTGTTTAAAAAAATGTCAGTTTGTATCCGATACTGTCACTCAGAACAAGTTAAACAAAGAAAACATCTTCTAAATATCTACAAACCCAGTATTTTGTCCTATGTTAAACTTTTAAGTGTCAAAATCAACAATAAACTATTTTTCTTCGAAAATTTTATTAATTATGACTATCATTTATGAAATTTATTTGGATTAAAAATATGCAATATTGCTCCAACTTAAATGGAAGTAAATAATTTCCTATCGACATTCAGCATTGAAACTATTTGTCGCTTCCAAAACATTATTAAACTAATTTATTTGAAATAACATTATAAAAAATACTATAGAAAAACTTAAACTAAAATAATAATTAGTATTAAGACGTCATAATTCATTAAAAAGACTAAAATAGAAATTGAAAGTAACGTTTGCTTTTTAAAATAAAAATATATGATGCCTTCTGTCTCTTTCTAAGCAAATAATACGTATTATAGGTACTATGAAAAAACAATTGAGACATTTATTATGTCGTCACCCTAAACTAAGTATTATCACAGAAACTAATTTCCTCTTAAATGTTTATTTTATTAAGTGGCGATGGCCATTTACTAATATAAAAAAATTCCTATTATGCTTTCTAAATGAGCATTGATTTTGAAGGGTTTTTTTAAAAAAATAATTGAAGCAATTTTATACAGATTTTTTTTATATCGATAGCTGTATTATCGACCTCGTCCTTTTATCTCATTTAAAAATTGCAAAGCTGTGTTAAAGCTCTTACCAAAAGTAGAAACAGGTAGTCCAAAACATCACAAAACCAGTTAAACCTCCGTTAGAGTTCTGTCAAATCGCATTAGATATTATCTTTCGAATAAATGCTGGTCTCGTGGAAGATATCGATAAATTCATAATGCTGTGGATTCTATTGGTTACCAATTATTTTTCCCGCCTTGCATAATTAATACTTAATGGCTCAGGTTGGTTTATGGCTAAAGTAAATTCTTTGGAATGTGTTATTATAGAAAAGCGCAATTTTGAGGCATGCACAGTTTATTAGCCCTTATAAGAATTAAGGAGTTGTTAAACTCAAATAATTCATTAAAATTTCGCATTTACTATTAAAATAATTAACGAAAATTCTTTGGAATGTGTTATTACAGAAAACCGCAATTTTGTGGCATGCAAAGTTTATTAGCCCTTATAAGAATTAAGTAGTTGTTAAAATCAAATAATGCATTAAAATTTCGCACTAAGGATTAAAATAATTAAACGAAAATTGTTGAGTGTTAGAAAAAAATTCCCCCCTATTCGATGAATTCATTTGTCATATTTCGAAACATTTAGAGAAAAAGTGAATGAAAATTAACTTTTGATATTTTAAGGCATCGGAACGGATAAAAGATCACTAAAAATATTAAAGATTTTTTTTTAACACTACTACTAATTTTTCGTAGAAAAGTAACGAAATTAATTTTTTTAAGATCAAATTACGAGCGAATATTTTATCATAGTTAACCCTTTCAAATAAATAAATTTTGAAGGATTAAGCAGTAATAAATTGGTACTTTAATTAATGGTTAGGTTACAAAAATTTTATGGTGATTACTATAAAATAAATTTTACTTAGACAAGTGATAAATAAAACTAGGCAAAAATACTAGACAATCTATGAATAGATTAATATTTTATAATATATATTAAACGATTTACATAAATTATCTATGTCCTAAAAATTCATAATTTTGACTTAAAAACTATTACACATAGTGTTTACAAATATTTTTGATTATTTAATTTCACTAACGGATTATTTAATTTGGATACGTGTTAGTTATAAATACTCCTGATCGAAAAACATATTTTCCTAGAAAAGTCTTCATTATTAAAGTGGTACTTAAAGTTCACACATCAATTGACTAATCTAACAAAAATATAACGTCGCGTTGTTGTAAATCTCTCAAAGTATTTTTTGGTTATGGGATAACTCGATTTTTGATGTTTCCTTCTTGGTGCTTTTATCTTATTTCTAGTTTTCATCCATCTTCGGTATTCCAACAAACATTTCTTTAGAATGTCACGTTTCACCAAAATCCTTTCAATCCTTTTATTTCTATCAAAACAGATGCCACGGTAAAAAAAAAAAAACTTCTTGTTTCGCGGTTTTTCTCGAAAGGAAATGTATTTTTCGCGATAGATCAGAATTGTGTTTCATTAAATCGTGTGATTTTTTAGGCCGATATTTTTGCTGATTTTTCCTACTTAGACAGAAGGAATGCTTTAGTGTTGACTGGTATTAAAATCATGTAGTTCTGAGCTTCCTACCAAAGAATATGACATGTTGTCAATCATACGAAGAATTTTTAAAAATAGTTTAATACATATTACTTATTGTCGCGACAGGATTTGATATAAGTATTTATTTGTATGCATTTCTTGTCACAAAGTTGTCAAAGTTCTCATTTTAAATCAACGAAAATGAAATGAAATTTCATAAGGCTATGTCCACACTAAGACAATAAAAATGACAAGAAATGCGCATCCAGGGAGATGTTAATACAATTTGTAACATTCTAGGTAGGTGCGCGCATGCCTGACCAAATTGTATATGCATTTTCATGCGTGCGCATTTTTTGTCATTTTTGTAGTCGGTAGTGTGGACATATCATAAAACAAAAATCACTGTATTTCTCTTTGTATTTTTTAAACTTTCATCGACAAATATTCATTCGAACTTGATGTATTGAGCATTGGAAGTATATATTTTAAAATTTTTTTTAAACCAATCCTCTTATCTAATCTAACTTCTGACAGAAGGTAGATCAAGTTGACAAGCTTAAAATTAAGGGGCGAATAATAATTTAAGGCTACAAACACAACCATCACAAATCAATTTTTTTTCAAATTTTTCAAATGAAATGACTAAGCTCTAAATAAAGTACGGAACTTTTGACGAAGTTTCGTAAGTTGTTTAGTGCCTAAGTTTCTATTTAAATATATCAGATCAAATATTAACATCGTAAACGCGAAAAAAAGTTTTGTTACAAATTTATCGTTGTTCTTTTTCCCTAATGGGTTCACGGAGTGGTGTCTAGGGCCAATGTAGCTTAATGTTCAGAAAAATGTTTATACCCAGACAAAAGTTTGGTGAAAAGAGATAGAGGGATGCGGTAAATCCCCCGTTTATTTTTCCGAACACATTTATCACAAGTAATGCTGAAATATTTTGCATGGAGGCGTTTTTTTAAAACCGTTTTATTTGTGAAATATATTCGTACTCTTATTCTTCATCGGGGGAGTTACAATTTTATAAATGCGAAATGTTTGGTGAAAATTAATATTTTTCTGTAATTAAATTATAAAAATTACAATCCCCCCTGAGTATTTAAATCATTATTTTTTTTAATAATCTTATAACGCTTATTACATTAACAAAAAAAGTTGGTACGTTTACTTGACTTTAATCACTTGTCAAAATTTATATTTTCATAAAAACATTTAAACATTTTCATGTATTATGTATAGTAAATACGTTTTTACACATGCAAATTATTATATCACTTAAGTTTACCAAATAGTATTTTCAGATATTTTGGTTTTAAAAGGAATTTGATTAATCCGTTATCGTTCGTAAAACTAATAGTTTGTTTTACAGTACTTCTTTTTAAGGAATGTTTGTTGATCTGAAGGAAAGTTTTCGTTTTGTTTTTGTTTATACGTTTTTTAACCAATAAATCTCACATAAGGCCATCAGGTCTCACATCTTTAAGCTACAAAAATCATCTCTAACCTATTTCAAGCAAAAGAGGAGGGGGGTGGGTGGGTTAAACATGCATATTCCAGCTTGCGTGCTTGATCAGAGACCTGCCTTATAAGCTTTCGTCGAGTAAGACAGGCAAATAAACAATTTTTACTGTCACAGAGAAATCAAATGCACCCAGGGCGAAGTTGGAAATCGAACCCGCACCCTTTACAGCGCACATACTTATAGCGTCATGGTCCAAACCACTCTGCCTACTGGACCCCCACAAATGAAGACCATGACATTACATAGTTCTTCACTATTCACATGTTTTTTACAATTTAAACTCACAACCTCCAAGATCTGTTTTTATACTTCCATCGTGTCAAATTAAATGACAAGTTAACACGAAACACTTAAATTACTTTAGAGGCATCTCCAACAAAAATTCAGCTTGAGTTCAAGCATAAAAACCCTAATCGATCTTCGCAGAGTTCATCAACGCTACTGTAAACGACGTGTATGCTTAAAACCTTGTGTGTTCAATCACTCTACTGATATGAGGGTAACACAAGGAGACAGGAAAAGCAATTACTGTTCAGTCTTCAGTTACAATATAAGTTTGAAAAAAGTGTTACTAACATCCCTACTAAAAGGGATCCATAGAGATCAATACAAAAATCTATCGGCTTACTTGATGTATACTTATTTCTAAGGATGTCCATATTGTTATCAGTAACCTACTGACAATATTTCTTATTGATATCAATAGAGCTCTACCGACACCAGTAAAAAAATTATTAGTAAGCTGCTGATCTCAATTGACATCAATAGGGCCTGTACTGATATTTATAGTGATCAGTAGAGATTTGTATGGATATCAATAGAGATCAGTCGATATCTGTGTAGATATCAATAGAGATTTCTATTGGTACCAGTAGGCCATTTCCACATACAAATTTTCTATTGATTTCTCTGGCCATTTTTAGTAGGGATGTTTTTGAAGCTGAGTTGTAACCCATTTAACACCCATTCAAGAATTTTATCGTTCACTTAAAATTTTTTAAATTTCATTTTTAAGTAACTTAAATTGTTTAACAAATAATTCAGTACTCAGACCTACTTTTGTCTTATAATTTGTTCAGTTAGATAAACTGAACACGAACACTTTTTTGTATTGAAAATAGTCTTAATAAATCAAGTAATTAATAAGTTAATATCTGCGTGAACATCAATATCTAAAACAAAAAACAATTATTGGAACTACTTAATTGGTAAAAATATTCCCCCTGTGCTTAAATGACATGACATAAATTAACTTATGAAATTCCATGTCGCTCAATTTGAAATATAGGAATTGAATTTATGTTACACTTCGATTGTGGGGAATTTATAGGAAAAGCGTTGTTTCAATTAAAAAAACACACAATCAATATCTTTTTGTGCTTTAATTCTTTTTTAGATGGCCCAATGTGTTGTGTAAACCCCCCTCCAATAACCACTAACGGTCCTTTCTTTAAATGTTACGCTTTATTGTAAACACATATTATGTTAAAAAATAATTTAGCATTCCAAAAAGCACAAGCTAGAATAAGGAATTACGCTCTTTGTATCCCTATACAGATTTTCATTTCAATTCGTTTCCAGTTGCATTTTACGCAAAATTATCCACTTACATTTTTATCAAATAAACGCACT
This sequence comes from Hylyphantes graminicola, assembly GCA_023701765.1. Lineage (NCBI taxonomy): Eukaryota > Metazoa > Arthropoda > Arachnida > Araneae > Linyphiidae > Hylyphantes > Hylyphantes graminicola. The sequence goes on from CM043114.1 coordinate 51,132,854, forward strand.
AGAAAAGAACTCCTGCGAAATTCGTGCTCTGGGTAAACAATGCACCATATCCAGTGTTTTGTTCCATAGTAAGAGTACACGATATCTTCTTACTTGGAAAATAAATTAATTTGTTTATTTGACAAGATTGTAACTGGCACTCACTGATTTTGAGTAAAATGATCCTTTTGAGCAGGCATTGGAAAGTTACTTTTAAAATATAACAACGTTGCAGTTACAATTACTTAATTGAAAAAGTAGCTCCAATATAGTGACAGTTACTTCAATGAAAAAGTAACTCCATTATCGTGACAGTTACTTAATCGAAAAAGTAACTCCATTATGGTGATTGAAAAAGTAGCTCCATTACTGTGACAGTTAATTAATTGAAAAAAGTAACTCCATTACAGTGACAGTTATACTTAATTATACTTACGTTATATTCCAGTTATACTTAATATAAAAAGTAACTCCTTAGAATTACGAAATTCGAAAAAGTAACGATTTACAGAAACTTTTATAGAAATTTCAAGTCAAAAGAAAAATATTAAATTTAGCCATCTTCTCATATTTCAAAGAGAACGAATACGAAATAAATAGGGACAATCGGGAAAAGGTAAGAACGAAAATTCAGCGCTGATAAAAGCTAAATATTAAATAATTAATTTTAATCCAAACGCTGAGATGTGCTGAAAATTGCGGGGCTTCAGAAGTAACGGAAAAATAATTAAATTTTTTCGTTCCGCAAAAGTTTCCGCTTAGCCGCTAGCAGCTAAGTTACAGTAACTTTCCAAAAATCCACCTGCGTTACCTGAATAAAGTAACTGTTCCAAATAACGGCGTTACAAGTATCGTTTTACTCCAATCCCTGATTTAAACCTTTTGTATTATGAAAAATACAATTTGTTCTTAAAATTGTTAGTGTAAAGAGTGAGACGAAACGATTAGTAGAATTAACATACAAGTTGGGGTAATGAATGACAGATATTTATTTCAATATTTTATTGTTTTAAAATAAATTCCATGGTTTCAAATAAAATTTCAATGTTATTTGCGCACAATAGTATCTACTTTTATATATGCGTGTTAATGTTCCACAGTGCTGTTTAATTTTTACCGGTCTTGGCGTGAATTAAAACAAATGATATTATGATTAAAAAGTAAATTATAAACAATTCTTTATGACACAGCAAACTTAAAAAAATATAATAATAAACCTATTATTGACGATTGGCCAAAAAAATTAATTGAATCACGAAAATAAGTTTTCTGCTTAAGTTTATATAAATAAACAAATAATGATTAAAATAATACCAAGTCCCGAGCAATGTCTGTAGGAAAATCATGTTAAACGAAATACTTGCTTAAACATTATAAAGTTTTATTAGGAAATGAACTTCTTAATTGCATTACCCAAGTTTTTGTTAGTGGGGCAATTATTACTAAAATATTTCAAGAAAATTAATTAAAGTATACGGATACAGATGTATAAGCCCTTCACCTTTCTGTCAGGTTTTCCAGCAACACACATAATTTGCAAGTTTTTCTAATTCAATAATTTTATTACATTTTAAAATTTGAAGCACAGAAAAACCATCTATAACAGTCTAATACAGAAATATAATTTTTAAAAATGCGAGGAATTTAACTTTCAGTTAAATTTTCTAACTTTAATCTCTTGTAGTGAAAACAGTTTACACTTCAGCTCACTTGTTAGCTTACCCCTTAGAGGGTTAATATTTTTTTTTATATAATATACTATCACTGAAAACGAATATATGATTTGCTTAAAAGTTACCCTACATGTAAAAGCACTATAAATATAAAAAGTTTTCTGCAATACTGTCAAACCAAAAATGCAAATTTGTTTAGCTCTTGATAAATGAACACCCGGGATTTAAAGAAATATGAACAAAAATGTGGACGTTAATGACTTTAAAATGTAATTAATTATTCAATTTGGAAGTTAATGCGTTTTGAATGGTCCTTTTTAAATTAATGCGTGCCATAAACATTTGATCTTATTATATCATAATAAAAATGGAATAATAATTGTGTGAGATGAATAAGTAATAATTAAGCAGTTATTTTCAATGGAAGAATAAATAAAGAAAATTAAAGTTTGGTTATTTTTAATAAGAACAAACAATAATTGGAGTAAAAGTTAAGTATTTTATTTGATTACTTTTCAGTGTGTAAATAGTCAAACATTTCAAAATAGTCTACATTTGACTAAATTAGTTCTATTTTTCCAGTTTTTGTTTCCCAGTAAGTTAATTAATAAAAGTTTAGATCATTTAAGCTTGGACGAACAAAGAAATGGCCCATTAAATAAGATAAAAAGATGAAGGAGTAATAGGTAATTACTTCTTACTTAAAATAATTTTTTTAAATTGGAAATAAATTAATAAAGTTGATTTTCACGCATGTCAATCTTTAACGAAACATCTATAAAATAGGCAGCATTTATTTACTAGTATTTTTTAAACTTGCGTTTTTATTTTTACATACTTTTTTCATTTCAATGTAACCCTAAATAGCGAAACATCAGACGTAAAAACATGCATAAAATGTACGCGTGACTTTCATGCATGCAGGAAATAAGGTAATCGGGTTGACAAAATTTTAAGTAATAGAAAATGATATGGAGTGAAATTAGTAACTCAATTATTATGTAGTAAATTAGAACTATAGTAAATATACTTTAAGAGTAAAACGGGTATGGAAACTAAAGTAAAACTAGCTTAGTGTAGAGAAGAGGAGCATCTGCAGAAGTTGATGACCATGTGAAAAGGTTTTGTAGCATATTCGATGTGTACAAGGTTCTGGTCTTCAGCAAATAATTGTTGCTAATTTACTTTATTGATGGGAGGTTTAAATTTCCCTGATGACATACCACATACTACCCAAAGGTCACTGTCAGGGAGAACACTTTGCTAAACCTTGCTTAGTGTACTAGTGTGCTAAAAATAGCTTAGTGTATTAAGTGCACCTCTGCTCGGATAATTTGGAGAAAAAAGTGCTTTCTAAATCAAGTAAAACTAATTTCTTGTAAAGTAGACTTGCAGAAAAGTGCTTTCTAAATCAAGTAAAACTAATTTCTTGTAAAGTAGACTTGAAAACTAAAACTGATTTCTAGGAAAATTGACATGAAAATTTAAAATAAAAAAAATTTCGCGTGCAATGGGATTAATACCTGAATGCTAAGATGATTCCAAGGAAAACAGTATTGAATTACAATATATAACTAAATACCTTTAACATTTACACTCTTAAAGCAAAAGAGTGGAATCCACTCCTGTAGGATAAGTGCATTTTAGACACTTGAAAGGATAGTGAATATTAACTCAGACTGAATTAAAATCACTCTTTTGGAGTGGTCCTGTCGCTGGTTTAACATACAAAGGATCCACTTCTAAAGGGGAAGTATATTTTCGACCCTGGAGAAGTGAAAATTAACTCAGACTGAGTTAAAATCGCTCGTTTGTTTTAAGAGTGTAGGTTTCTAAAGTACATGTCATTCACCATCCCTTTCACTCAGTATTTCAATACCTGAAACACAAATTTGGCAAGGAAAACAATTTAATTATAATTATTATTTTTATTAAATATGCTATTTTATACTATTTTATTTAAATTTCTATAAGAATGAAGCTTTAATTTGTTTTTATTCTGTAATGAAGGGTAATTCTTGTTTGTCGCAATTATAACTGTTGTAATGATGCCAGATAAAGAGGTTACAAATAATCACCTTTTTTAAGTTACAAATGTAGTAATGCGGCAAACTCATGCTTACTCAGGCAAAGTCATATAAAACTTTGTCAGAATGACACAGCAAAACAAAGTTTTCAAGGTTTCTGAGATCTAAGTGCACGAAATTGCATATTTAAAGGAAGGAAAAGTTTTGAGGTAAGGGAAGTAAATATTAAATTGCCCCCCTCTGAGAAGTGTACGGAAAATTTTTGAGGTTAAAAAGTCTTAAAGTAGCTAGATATGGAAAGTCAAGTTAAGTATTAATATTTTAATTGAAATGTTTTTATGATTATTTTCAAACATATAATTTAGGGTTTTATGTTTTCGAACTGCCAAACCTGGCAATTATATGTACATTCTTCAATGCAATACTTATGAAAGGTTAATTTTAGTTTTATTATTTCCAGTTATAAAGGTGAAATTATCTGATTATGGCAATTATTATTATGTTTATCTACATCTGTTAAAAAAATTCTTTTTGGAATTAAAGTGATAAAAATACTTCAAATTTTTCTTCAAAAATAAGTAATTTATAACTTTAAAAATCCATATTTTTTTATTATGCGTATTTTTGTAGAAAAAAATCTGTAAAAAACAGCGTTAGAGTACAGCCGCGAAAAATATGATTTATATTATATTAATGATATTCTAAGAGGATTCTATTATCATTATCTTTTTGCCGAAGCTGTATGTGATTGGTTGGTCGATATATATTTTCAAGCTTGTGTGCTTGGTCAGAGACTCGGTTATAAACCTTCGTCCAGTAACACAGACACCACACACACATACGTGACAGATGCAGCTGTATGTGAGTTTGCTATACAATTGCAGTCACTAAAGTATTAAAAATACAACATCCATGTTTAGGCATGCTGTAAAAAACTAAAAATATTTTTTGAACGAGCCTTATGTTATACAGGAAGACAAAGAAACTAGAACTCGACTAGAAAATTCGGAACCATCGACAAAGTCCCTTTTCTAATTTTATAGATTTTTAAGGGAAATGAATAACTTTTCAACAAATCAAAATTAAAGTTCTCTCATTTCGTAACTGAAATTAATAAGGAATTTAGTAACCTTAATACTGCAGAATAATGTCAAAAAAATTTGGTTATTTAAATAAGATCTTACGAAAATAAGCGTAAGGCTTCATTCTTGTCACGAAAGATTTTTATAAAAAAAATTAAATTAAGAAAGAATTTTAACAATAGACCTAGACTATACTAATTCAAATTATTTATTAGAGTTTAAAATTTATAGTGTTAGCTTGTCTTTAAAAAAAAAAACCCTTTTGTATGAATTGAATTGTCTTACAAAAGAAAATATTTGCTTCGAAAATTGAAAATCAATTTAGAAAAAGTAATTTTTGCATCGAAAACCATTTTAAAGTTTTTTTTCCATTTCTTTAATTCACTAATTGTTATCTCAGTTACTCCTAAAAAGTTGTGCTTTAAAATAACAATAGTTTCATTTAAAATTAATAATACTTGTTTATCTAGTCTGAACTTAATATACATGTTTATCTAGCTAAAAAAACGTAACATACGTAAGCTAAAAGAAATAATGCATCAAATGCTTTTGTGTACGTCGTAAAATATGTATACTATAAAACACGTGTTTAGAAAAAAAGCTTTTTTTTCTCTCTGGCAATACATTTTTTTTGTGCCTAAAAACACCAATTCTCGCTCCCAGCTGTTTTTAGACGTGGAAAAACTTTAAACTTTTGCAAAAAACGTATTGTATTGAAATTCGAAAAGAATTCGTAACGTTTATGTTTCGTTGAATAGATGACAATATGTAGCCTAGACACACAAGGAAGCAAAACAAAAATGTAAGCAAGTATTTTTTTCTCGGTTTCTTTTTTTTTATTTTGCATAATATTTTTTCACGAAAAGTAAATAAAATAAGCACTACTTTTATTTTTAATGGACATGAAACTATGACAATGCCTTTAAAAAAATGTATTATCACATAACATAATTGTATTAAAATATCTTGCAACTAGGTATACTTTCTGTTTTTTTTTAAATTGTAGATTTAAATACATTTAGATAATTTTAAGTGATAGTAGTATTTAAGTGAGTGTTGTACATGTTTTGCTAGATTCTTTTGCATTAATACTTCGTCGTTCATCTAATTACGCAAAACTAAAAAAATGTAAAAAATATCGATAAAGAAGATAAAATCGAAAATTAATTTTATAATAAAGAAAACGACTTTATTACTCATAAAAATAATGGATGTTGAATGGAATTAAAAGTTTATGATAAAACCGATTATAAAAAAATTATGCGATGGTATAAATATTTTACTATTATATAGTTAAGTTTCGTGAATGTTTTTTAATGCTTATTCTTTTTTCTATATGTTACCCTGCTAGTGCAAGTAAACTTTATATACTTTTTTTTATAAAAAAATATGTAGTGGACCTCCCGATTTCTGTAAAAAAAATCATAATTCATTTTTAACATGTTTATCTACTTAAAAAATCCCACATTGTATTGAAAAATATTTTACGTAATCCTTTTTAATGTTTTTTACTAAAGTATTATATAAAGGCTTAAATGGAAGGGAAAATGTTTTAATATCAAAGCATATGAAATCAGCAACTCTCTATTGCCTAAAGCAATTTTGGCAAATTAAAATAATTCAATGATACTTAACTCAATTTCAATTTCTAATAAAAAATACTTCAAAGACATTTTAGAGAATCGCAAACTCTGCTTCATTTCAAGTACTAAGACCCCTCTAGACAAAGATCTAAAACAAATCTTTTACTTTCGTTATCCTTTGACACAAGCTGCTTTCAAATAGAATAGTTTAATATGAACTATCGCGACAACTCATGGATAAGTTGTAACGCAAGTTACCCCTTAGATCTATGAAGCATGCTACTATTCCGCCTCGGGGCCCTTATCAATGGCAAAGCCCTTCAGAATATTCATATTTCATCCATCCTAACATAACTCAGGTACGAATCCAGGTGTCTGTGTTGGGTAGACAAAGTATTAACGCGTTCAGGGTGGTGCAAATATTTACTTTTTCCGTGTGAGGCGAGACTGTCCTTACGCTTCGTGGGGCGGGAACAAAACTTTGTAAGTTCGAGAACGCTTAATGCGATTAAATTTAAAATATTGAATGGTAATGTTCATAATGCTCAATATTTTTATATATAATGTTGATAAAAAATAAAATAAACCTATTCTTGAACGGCTTCTTTTCTGAAAACAAGTGACTCACCTGTGATAAACTCTGTCTCAGGGGATAGTTAAGAGTTACCCACTAGTGGGTTACACCGCCCCACGGAACAGTCAAATGTGATCCACCGGTGGGTGACGTTGCCCCACAGAACAGTCAAATGTGACCCACCGGTGGGTCAAACCGACGTGAACGTGTTAAATAACAAAATTGACCAAAATGGGTTTCGAATTCATATGTACATAGATTCATGCACTATTTGAATAAAAATGCATTGTTCTTAATGGCCAATGATTGCTTATTAGAAAGTATGTTAACTTAACCGAAGTGACCACAACGTATTCAGGATATTTAGTACCTATTGGATTGTTCCATGTACATTTTCAACTGAATGTCAATTACTTGCTGTAAAATGTTGAAGAACGTATAATCTTATTAATGGTATTTGTTAGATGTAATTATTCTTTTATGTCGTCAGCAGTAGCTTTTTTAGAGACAGATATGGACTCTTTTTAAAGACAAAGTTCTCTACCGTCGAGTCTGTTCGAAATTACCACAATGAAATCTTTTTCTCTTTACTATAAATTGTTTTTCCAGAATGGGAGCGAAACATGTTCCTCCACCATCCCTGTGGTTTTCTTCGAAACGGCGTGAGTGAATCCCCCCCCCATCCTACTTGGGTTTGAATTGTTCAGATTGTTAACCTCACAACAAAACCTCAAACGTGTTAAATTTAGAAAAGCGATGCTCCCTCCGTTTCCTAGAAAACCAGGCTAAGGGATGGGGAAGTAAATGCTTTCGAGGCTCGCATTCTGAATATACAATGGACCTTTTAGGGCGAAACATTACTCTATTAAAAGTAACTGTTTAACTAAAAAACTTTTGTCTAAAAAAGAAGGCTAAAAAAAGAGCTATAAAGTATTTCCTTTATATTTCCAGCAATACTTCAATTTCAAATACATTTTACTCGAAGTCGCGTGATACCAGTTACAGCTCTGACACACCAACGTTCAAAAAGCCTCCGTAGGATACTCAGACTCTGCAGATCAAAAGGTATAAGTGACTTTGCGCTAACGATCCAGCGACATTTACCATTTTCCCGTAACCTAGGATCTGGAGACGAGTATATTTCAATGATCCCCCTTTCAGGAAGCCCTTCATTATTCATTGGTACTTGTCACAAGGATCAAGATGGGAAATAAACGAAAGACTTGTTCGTTGGCACCAACTAAGTTTCAATGTTTCAATCACTAATTGTAAAGGACCATTGGGAAGTTCCCTTCTAATGCTCTTTTATGTTGAAATTAATAAAAAAAAGAGCATGCATGGAACTATTCCGAACGGGTCCATTTTTTTTGACATTTCACATTTGGCTATTTAGTAATCAGTAACACAAGTTACCAAGACTTTACCAAACCTTAGACCTACGTTACCTTACCTTGTTGTTAGAGATTATTAAACCTTTTGGTATATACGTTAGCTTATGGTGAGCTATGCGAATTCCGAGTTCTGGTAATACCGAAGATTTTACACATCATAAAAAACGACCCTTTGCATATGGAGCTTAAGAATTTGTGAAGAGTAAATCTTTGTGTGAAAAAATATGACATTTGTATGTCGAAACTTATCATAAAGAAAGACTGCGTGCATAACGTAAGGAATTCTAAGGCTGTGTTACGTACTAAATTCAAATTTTCCCACGCAATATGATTGACGATACAAAGTAAAAACACTGTTAATAAGGACTGTTTTTCTTGCAATCTGTTCTTTTGAACACCAATAATGGGACGTACTATTACAAATTAATCTATCTCCTACTGTAGAAATTAGCGTTGTCATTTCCATTATATCTTCATTTGAGTTTCGTCACCTGTATTCATTATATTGTACGTATTTTTGAAGCGATTTACTTAAGAAACTCACAAAGGTGGTTCACTAACATGGGATCCATATGTTCCCACTTGGGAAATATTGAGCACAACTACGGCCAACTTCAATAACACGGCCAGAGAAGCTCTCCCAAACATGATATTGGTATTATTTCTAAGAAATCTTTTTTTCTAGATATTACAAAGTTTGAATCTTTTTCATCTGAACCCCCCCCCCCCCCGGAATATTTCTTAATTAAATCGTAATTTTATATTAAAAATAAATTATGCAAAAACTGTTTAACTCTGTGTAAACTTTAAATATAAACAAGAACTGCTATTAAGTGGAACTCAGGTTTTTACAAAAATACGAGAGAGTTTTGTATTATTTATGTTTGGGTCGATTCCAACTATTCAACGTTGCAGCAAGTTGGGGAAAGATACTTATTGGTTTAACGTTTTTATCTATGCAAAAAGGCTTTCGCTGAGTACATAAAATTCGTATAGTTTCATGTGCATTTTATTGGCTTTTATAGAACTGTTTTATCAAAGTTCTTCTATGCCTTTTTTAAATGTTGACTTTATAAGAGGAGAGAGGCCCGGATGGCCGAGTTGGTTTGGCCGAGGATGGTTTGAACCATTACGCTAGCATTCTGTGCACTGTAACATGTGCGGGTTCGATTCCCGTCTTCGCCCTGGGTGTACTTCCTTTCTCTGTGACAGAATTTTTTTCTGTGTCTGTCTTACTTGACGAAGGCGGGTCTCTGATCAATCCAAAAAATATATGTATCTACCATAAGAGGATAACGGGGAATTTTTCATGCGTTGTGAACTTTTTATGATTGAAAAATTGAAGTTTTTAAACGTTTCTAAGTGTGTTTGAAGTTTCTTTTACCTTCATTTTAAGCAACAGAAAACATTTGTCCTTTTTTGTGTTATAAAGAATAAAAGTATATTTTTGATCAATCTAAAAATACTAGTCAAGTATGGCATGTATAGTTTATTTAAGAGAGTAAGAAACAATAAACATGCGCAGCCTATTTTACCACGATTGCAAATAATTTCAAAATAAAATGTTCAACTTTACAGATTCAATTTTCGTTATAAACTACTTGTTGTAAATATACAGGCATTTCATTTTTTGTTTGCTACATATTACTTATTCCTTTTCGTTATTTAGATTTCAACGTTCTTTACCATTGAAGATCTATATTTGCTTTTATAAATTACTTCATTCTAAAATGTGACTTTTGCATGAGGCTGATTTGTTTTGCATTGTTTGATTGATAAGTTTCGCATTTATAAATCTTATATAAATATGTTCCATTTGTCTTTGAGGAGTGTTTACTGTTGATATACATATTTCAAAGAGGCGCAGACGATAAAATAATTTTATATAAAAGAAAGAAAGAAAGAAGTAATGTTTTGACAATCAAAGTATACATATTTTTGGAAATATTGTATTACATAAACTTATATTAAGATACTTGCCATTTTCATTTAAATGAAATAACATTTGAAAAGTTTTGTTTCAGTAACAATCATAAAATAAATTTTGGAAATACGTTGTACCAACAGTGCATTTTCATAATTAATTTTCAAAACTTGTAATGAATTTAACATATTATTATTTCAATACTCTAATTATGTTAAATGTTCTATGCCCAAGTGTTAAGAGAGGCAAGGGTCGTAATTGCCTAAAAAAATAAAATAACAATTCATGATTTATTTTTAACGTAACCTGTCCACAAAAATAAAAAAAAATATTATGCACGATTTTTTTTTTATTATTTTTCATTATAAGTATTTCAATACTCTAATTATGTTAAATTTTCAATACCCGAGTGTTAAGAGAGGCAAGGGTCGTAATTGCATAAAATAACATAAAATAAAAAATCATATTTTATTTTTAACGTAACCTGTCCTACAAAAAGAAAAAAATATTATGCAAGATATATCTATATATTTTTTTAGCAAGGGTAACATATTTCTTCGTACTCCTACGGATATTTTCTGGAAACTTTGCTCCCAGAAATTTCAAATAATTTTAAAGTTTTTGTTTATACAGGGTATTGAGTCTTTTTGTTTTAAATAAGTTCTAAGAAAAACTACTTTTCTTCTGCGAAAAGTTAAAAGATGTTTCTGACAAGGGCGCTGTCGGCAGTCACCGTAGGACACTGTCATAAGCACACCCCCTGCATCAATAAAAGCCATCGGTAAACTCTAAACTGCCACGAAAATGCGCGCGTCAGATATTTTTACAACTCGATAAAGATTCTTTTTTAAATTGCCTGCAGAATTTTCTGCAAACTACCACCAAAATAGAAAAAAAGGAAATAAAAGTGTTTGATAAATATCTTTGAGGTGTTTTGTGCAGAAAAGTCTTTCAAATTTCAAATAAACACGGTATTTATTTAATAAAAATAAATGTGCCACAAAGGTTCATGGTGTAAATTTAACCATTTTAGTCTCAATGACATTTTGGCATCATCATTTTAGAATTTTTTTCTGAACGTCTATAAAAAAGCACATCATTCGATTCTTCAAACTTTTTTCCATTGGAATTTTTTTAGTAATCCCAATAGATGTCAGCCCCATTATTTTTAAAAAATCATGATCAGAATAATGATGATGCCAAATAACATCACTTGGACAGAAAGGTTAGGTTTAAAATTTATTTGATATACAAGGATTGTGAGAAACTATTTTGAAATTATTTTACCAATTAAAAAACTAAGTACAATAAGAGCAAAGTAAAAAAAAAATATTGAAATCATGTTAGCCCCATCCTTGAATTTGTGACATAGAAGAACCTGAAGTTTAGTATTGACACTGTAGAGACTTCCGTTCGTCTGTTTTGTCCTCACCCTCTTTTATCTATTTGTTCTCTAACCATCGAAATCTATTTGTCGATGTGAACAACAATAGGTATATTACTGTTTATCCTCATGTCTGTGCTTTTTGTAAGAATTTCTGTAAACAGTGAAGTTTCAGGATCGTATATTATTTTATAATTAGTCTAAATAACTTCTTGTTACATGCTGTCGTGATTTTTGCGATAAGCAAATTAATTATTTTTGTAAGTTAACGAATGCGGGGGGAGTTTTTTAACTATCAACTTTAAAATTATACAAGTAATTTGAAATTTAAATTATTTGTGTTTGCAGAGGGAAACTAACACATGACGTGCCTAGTTGCCAAAGTCACATTCGCAGGAGTATAATTAAAATGCAGGTTCCCTTAAGGGGGTTCAGTACACCAAAATCGGTGAAAAAATCAAAACAAAAATTATTGGCTTAAAATACTATTACAACCTTTATTAATAATGTCACAAAGTATCAAGATGATTGGAAAAATATTTTGGACATCAAAAGCTATTTTAATGTCATGGCTTCGTAAGGAAATTGGTTAACAATAAAAACTTTAAACGCGTTTTTCTCAGAACTTGATTTTTTGAACTTCGATGTACCTTTTCTCAAAAACTATGCTATGTTTTGTCGTAAACTTTTTTTATATAATGTAATACATAGTATAAATTAATCTGAGGTTATAAATTTTGATAAAACTAAAGTGAAATTTTTTTTTATGGGGCTGAAAAGTGAAAAATTTCATGATTTTTAGGGTACTTTAAAACTTATTTTATTTAAAAAAAATCTAAGTTATTTACCAAAAACTTTTGACCTCAGATTATTATATAAGGTTGGTATAACACACACAGAAAATTTTACGATGATCTGATCAGTAGTTATTGTGAAAAGGTACATTGCAATTGGCCAATTTAATATTACCGATATACAACATACCGAACCCCCTTAATATGATTATAAAAATAAGTTGGTTAATATATAGGTTGGTATTCACTGGCGATTTTTGACTGTCGTGAAACTCCCTCAGTCAAGGTCACCAATAAACCTAGCATGGTTACAGCAGCAACATAATTATGTTATTTTATTTAAAATCAATTATGATTACTACTTGTCTGAAAGTTTACAAAATTTAAAAACCTTAGCCAATTAAATACAAATCAACAGTAGAAAATAGCTATTTGTTGAGACTAGTCGCAGAGGTAAGACAAGTTAATGAAACCCTTAATTTTCAGTGAAATTAATTTGAATTTTTACTATTAAAGGATTTTTGATTTCTTAAAAGTAAATTGAAATTTTCATCAGCAAGGTGTTGTAAAAGCTAAAATAAAATTAATAAAATTAAAGTTATTAAAGATCATTAGAATGATATTTGCATATGAAGAATCCAAGAGAATTTGTCAATCTTAATTTTTATTATGCTACTCTCCATTTTACTTTTGCTTCAGTTGTCATTTGCCATTTTACGCTTGTCTGTGGAATTAACTCTTTTGTAGCTCTGATGCCTTGTGCAAGTGCACTTTTTTTGCACACAAGGATGGTTTTGTCTTAGCAACTAAAATAACTATCATGGATCTTAAAGAATTTTAGCTCTAACAAAATGCAAATACATCAATATACCAATATCATCTAAAGGTCTATAAGAATACTGTTTTACTAGAGTAACTTCCAATAACGTGATTAATTCAATAATCAAGACCAATTCCTCCCCACACATATTGTTCTTTTGAAACCATACTCCTGTCACAAACTCCCTTCCATCTTCAATGGTTTCCTTCATACCTCATTATCTCCGGAATAGCCCCTAATTGCCCAAACCTCCGAAGAGGAGGTGAAAATATGCTTGGATTTAGTGAGGATCCATGAATACTTGACATATCGGTAATTAAAATCCAGTACGCTTCGATTGGAACTATTTAATGGGTACAACAAGGTTCCGTTTTAATACCGATTGTCGGAGATTCTCGCACTTATTAGGGCAGAGATGGACAGCTTTGGGACAATGCTAATTTAATGAGCCTGAATTGCTTGGAAGTTTTGCTTTGGTTGGATAGTGATAGATAGTGGGCTATAATTATCTCATGAATGGAGTTGGAGATTGAAATTCGGTTATAATCAGTTATTACATGCTTTGTATGAACGTTGTGTGATGGATTTTCATACGAAAATATGCCAGGCCATAGCCATTCATAACAGCTATACGGCGTTTTCGGTACTAAATGGATACTACAACATCCCAAAGGGAATTTTAAATATAGAGAGTGTTATCGGCATTAATGTAAAATGAAACAATGAATACTGACATTTAGCTAGCACTGCAAGGATTGTGTTTAGATACTTGTTTGAAAGTATGAACACGCTTGTTGTTCAACGTGAGTTGAAACCTTCGGAAAAACGCAAAATGAAGGAAGAAGGAAAGTTTGAAATGAAGAAATTTATTTATTGTAAAATGACTCAAATAAAACGTGATATTTTGAACATTAAATTAACCCAAATAGTTGGTTATAGGCTTAGCCGATAACCAACTATTTTAGGATATTAGAATATTGGATAAGGTTCTAACGTGACATCAACCATTACATCAAATTACAAAAACTATTTGTTGATGTTATTTTTCAACGAATAACGATTGCATGTCGGTGGTGCCGAATCTGGACACAATTTTGGGATTCTGAATTGAATTTCATTTAATATATTTTAATATAATTATAAACTTATGATTATATTGATTTGTTTGTGTGTTAGTTATGCATTTCATGTCATTAATATTCGAATAAAATACCCAAAAATATGCGAAAAATGATAAATTTTTTGTTATGAAGGTTTAATTAAAGTTAATCCATTAATGATCCATTACTGGATACCAGTAACACTTTTCTTATAAAGTAACCGCTACATTTAATAGGCTTAACTGTCTTCTTTCTGTACTTAAAGTAGTTTTAGTCTTTCTAGTTTTACTTGGTCTTCAATAGTCTTACATTTTGATTATTTGGATAGTTTAAGCAGATAAGCTTATTTTTGGCATGAAAATTTTTCTTGCCAATCGTTGTTAACGGATAAATAAATACAACTATTTTGGGTTAAAAAAATCAGTGAAATTACGAATATTTTAGTTATAATTGGTTAATTCAATGATTTTTTTTCTAGGTAAAACATCAAGGCAACAGCCATGCGTTCACGATATCAAGATAAAGAAATAGAGAAAACTCCAGCCCAAGAAGACTCCATATTTTCCTCCTACTCCAGCTTAGTTTTAATTGTCATATTCAAGATATTCACGTTTCTATTTTTGTTATTTCAATATTCCCTAATTGACTATGACGAAAAGTCCGAAAAGGGAATTGAATATGACTGCGAAAAAGAACCATCCCTTGGATTTCAACAAGACATTCCCCGTCCTCACTGCAGCTACCATTGATGCAAGACTGTTTTTTAGATGACCATCGCATTTAAATTTCACCTTTGATTGATATGAGGTAGAAAATGAAGATGTAGTTCACAAAGACCTGTACTTTTGTTTTTAGATTCACTTTGTTTTAAATTGTGAACTAGAATAGACGTGGATGATGATGTTTTCGTTTGCAAGATATTTTAAACATATATTAAAAGACTCAAAAACACTTATCTCGAATTTTGATCTCTATTATTGCACTGACACGAATATAAGATAGTCTAAAATACCTTTTAATAATTGCATATCTTTTATACCACTAAAAAAAAAACCACTCGCAACATGGGGACTTAAAAGCCTAGGAAGATGGCGAGGCAGCTCAGATGTCCTTTAGGGACCCACTTCCTGACGATAGCTGTGATCTCGATGACGATTTTCCACGTCGGGTCTTTCCAGAGACGGACAAAACGGACAGCTATTATTCCAGGGGACATCATGATCGGTGCCCTGTTCTCTGTCCACCACGCCCCGGGTCAGAAGCAGGCCCAGAGCAGGACCTGCGGTGAGATCCGGGAACAGTACGGTCTCCAGCGGGTCGAGGCCTCGTTCCAGATCATCGACGAGATCAACAGGAACAAGACCCTCCTGCCGAACATCACCCTCGGGATCGAGATCAGAGACTCGTGTTGGTACTCCCCGATAGCCCTCGATCAGAGTATCGAATTTATCCGGGACGCCATCAAACTGAACGATGACATTCCAGAGGGCAACGGGACAGCTGTCCCTGTGGAACAAGTCCCAGAATGTCCCATCAAACCGGCTAAGACCCTCAAGAACTTGGTTGGCGTCATTGGGCCTGGATCCAGTACTGTTACCATCCAGGTTCAGAATCTTCTGCAGCTGTTCAACATTCCCCAGATTGGGTATTCGGCGACGAGCCGTGATCTAAGCGATAAGAGTTTCTATAAGTATTTTCTGCGGGTCGTTCCTTCGGACTTCTACCAAGCTCAAGTGATGGTTCATTTGGTACAGAAGTATAATTGGACATATGTATCTACTGTTCACACGGATGGTAAGCTAACATTTGTATATATTTTTGTAGTATATATTGTAGTATTTTGTGTATATATTTTGTAGTAGAAAAATGGCTAATATTATATGAAGTCACTTGGGAGGGCTTCCATAAATAACCACTTTCAAGGATACGTCTTCAGATAAATACTTTAATAAACATTGACATTTTTAGGATTTTTAAGATACATTTTTTTTTTACATTTTCAATTATGGTTTTAGTTTTCCCGAAAACTGTGCTATATAATAGACAATGGACAGTTATAAAATCCTTTATTTCTCTCTCATATTTCGATGCTTAAGGTGGGCGAGTGCGCAAAATTCTAAAATTTTTACTATTACTTTAATCTTTTCCAAATTTGGCAAAGTGATTTCAAATATAATGAACAATGCTATTTAGGCCTTTTTTATTTAAATATAAATGATTTATTTTAAACTGTGTTTTTCAACTAAAAAAAAGAGGTTTACGCTAACAAGTCAACCACATTGAATTTTCCTCCTATAAACATTATGTGTTAAATTCTTCGTTTTGAAGAGTTACATACTTCCTCTAGAGTTACATATAATTACAAGAAAAGAAGTTATTCGGAAAAAATTTATGAATTAATTAAAAAAAAAGAGATTTTTTTCCGATTTACTTACACTTGGACATTAAAAAGAAACCCTACTATATTTACACCAGATGTTAGAGGCTTATAGCACAGATATATATTGTAATATCATCTGTAAAAAATTTCAGGTAAATTAATGTAAAACTTTTTATGCTCGAAGTGCTAGCGTAACCCCCCTTTTTTTAGTTGAAAAACACTGTTTAAAATAAATGAATTATATTTAAATAAAAAAAATTGCATAAAAAGCATTGTTCATTATAACTAAAATAACTATGCCAAATTTGGAAAATATTAAAGTAATAGTAAAAATTTTAGAATTTTGGGTATTAGCCTACCTTAATATTTACATACGCGTTTGGAGTCACATTTTAATTATCTTCATATTGTACATTGATTTTAAAGATATTATTACGAAATATCTGTAGAGTTGATTTTTCAACTGAAACATCAAAATATAAAGTAATTATATATATATTTTTAATTTCAAGTAGTAAGGCAATCTTTCATTTTTTCGATTTGACTTTCCTGATATCCGTTGCCTCTTATCGTAACAAAATTCGTTCCTGAAGAAGCTGCTAAGTTTAATTGCTTACAAACTTTTACGTACCTTCGTATTTCAGTCCCCAAATATTCTTTTTTATAGAACTATAAATCCATATGTTTGGAAATAAAAGATTAGCTTCGCAGACTTGGAATGAATATTTTTTTTATAGGACGAGAGTTTTATTAATGAATTCCCTGACAAGTTTTGGCAGAATCGTCTCAGATGGAATGCGATAGAAAATTTTATTGGTCTTGAATGATTTCCTCTCGCCCACTTTTTGCGTAAAAGCGAATATAAGTGCAAATTCTTTCGTCGGATCTGACGATCTTTATGCTTATTTTTCCCTGCATAAATTTTTAAGCCTAAGAATATATTGAATGATGATATAAGAGGACTCTTTTTGGAATTCCACATTTTGAAAATCGTAATGTTATTCCTATGGAAAACATTCGTAAGTCAATTACCGCCACAATTTTATTAAAAGGTTACTAGTTTCTTGTATCATTGTAAAGAACGAAAGGAACTAAAAGGATAAAACTAATTTGTTTTGTGAAAATCACATATTTGGTACTTTTAATAATTTTTTAAAGTTAGTAAAAAATGGAGTAAGCATTAAGTTCTAATTAAAAAAAATTAATAAAAATACTAAATATGTGAATTTCACAAAACAAATTAGTTTTAATAAAATTGTGGCAGTAATTGACTTGCGAATATTCTCCATAGGAATAACATTACGATTTTCAAGATGTGAAATTCCCAAGAGAGTCCTCTTAAGGAATCAATATAATTAAAATATACATAAATTTATATTTAAAAATAAGTATATATATTGATTTTATGTTTGATTAAATCTTGGAATACTTAAACATCCACAGAGAGCTCAGATTCATTGTAATCTGCGCGTCAAAGTTGGTAGCGAGAGTCGCCTAGATGGTGCCACAAAAATGGCTTTTAGTTCTGGGGTATATGCTGATTCTGCAAAGGCTTGACCTCCAATATTGTAGTCCCATTGGAGAAAAAAATTATTCTTGCGAGTATTTGTAAATACATATGTACACAAAATGAAATAATATATTTGAACTTTTGAGATTGGATTATCAAGTTTATGATATAGTTCAAAAAGTATAGTTGCCCAAGTTTCAAGTTTCCAAAAAAAGAAGAAAAAAAATCTAAACTAATATTTTGTTACATATAATTACATTATACAAACTAAACATTTGTATCCCATTGGTCCATAAAAAAACAAAGTTATTATTAAATGTTTTCATTTAAAAAATTTAATAAGTAACAGAAAAATAATATAAACTATAATCCAAAGTACGTACAATGCTATAATCGAAACATCAGTGGTTTACATAGAGTTGGTCATTTGATAAAAGTTACTTTATATGCTATCAATTAACTTATCAATATTTAAACAGTTTGCTTACAAATTTAAACTATTGTATTAAGCAGCAATTTAAATTATTTGTTGTTATTAATATAATTCAGATGCACCAATAGCATAGGTAGTGTATAATTTGTTAGAGAAATATTTGAAATCCCATGGTTCTAAAAGGAGTACAATTTACTCAAAATAAAATTTTCAGAGTCGTCACCAGTAAATTTAGGTAGGCGAGGACCCAAAATTCTAAAATTTTTACTATTGCTTAAATCTTTTCCGAATTCGGCATGGTGATTTCAAATATAATGACCAATGCTTTTTGTGCAATTTTATTTATTTAAATATAATTGATTTATTTTAAACGGTGTTTTCAACTAAAAAAAGGGGGTTTACGCTAACACTTCTAGCATAAAAAGTTTAACATTAATTTACCGGAAATTTGTTGCAGATGCTATTTCAATATATATATGTGCCATGAACCTCTAACATCTGGTGTAAATACACAAGTTTTTTTTTTAAAAAAACGTCCAAGTGTAAGTTAATCGAATTTTTTTTTGGTTAATTTTTTAACATTTTTCTTAATAACTTCTTTTCTTGTAATTTGTATGTAACTCTAGAGGGTCATTGCATGCATCAGTTCAAAACGAAGAATTTAAAATAATAATTGTTTATAGGATGAAAATTCAATGTGGTAGCCTTGTTGGCGTAAACTTCTTTTTTAGTAGGAAAACACCCGTTTAAAATAAATAAATTATATTTAAATAAAAAAAAGTCTAAATAGTATTATTCGTTATATTTGAAATCACTATGCCAAATTTGGAAAAGATTAAAGTAATAGTAAAAATTTTAGAATTTTGCGAAATTTTGGGTATTCGCCTACCTTAATTAAACTAACGCATAAAATGCTGGGATCCTGTTTAAATTTTTTTTTAAACTTTTGCAGCTTCATTGCGTGCGTTTACATTTTAAATATGCAAAGAAACATTTCAGCAGCATGACATAAAAACTTAATTTCATATATCTTATTAAAAATTAAAACTGAATTACTTTTATCCGAAAGGTAAATCACTTGAATCGAACAAGCACTCTTAACGCATCGAATGCATTTGATTAAATTTGCATTTGGTTACCTTGGAGAACGTATTTAATTTTTACATCAAGGAAAGGTCCCAATACAAACATTTTTTTAATTAATTATATTTAAAACTTTATAGGAGCTTACAATTAAGTGAGTAATTATGTAGACATAGCAGACCAATTTAATTAGTGTGAGCTAACACAGTCTTTCTCATGAGAGCAGCACTCAAGGGAAAATTTTAATAGAAATTAATTGGTCGCTGATGGAGCAGCATGATAAGGACTTTTTTTTTTAACATAGGTATGTGTTGGGAAGTGTAAATAAGAAATATAACATGCTAAGAGCAAAGTACACAAAATGTATAGACTGGAAACTTCATTTTTAAAGAAATTTTTTATTAGTAAATGCATTTTTGTGGTATATAAATAATTATTAATTATAAATATGGTTTTGATATTCATAGGGACAAGCGCGTAATGGAAATAAATAAGGTTTTTATTTAAAACATTTTTAAATAAAAAATCTTTATTTATCATATAAATATTGGTCCAAAAATCAGTAATTACCTTTTTAAAAAACTTTATTTGTGTATTGTAGTTCTTTATTTTCTAGAAATTCTTTAATCAACTAGAAACACTGTCGTATTACAAAGACAGTAATTAAAAATTCGATAGATATGTCTCTTTAATTAGTCGTTTTTTTAGATTAGAATCGAATTTTAGTATAAAAATTACTCTTATGATAACTCAGACTGTAGTCTGTTCTTTTGCATAGCAATTATATTTATAAAAGTAAGTAAGAAAATGCTGGGACACAAGTAATCCAATCCCACTGTTATGAGGTCATTAATTGATTCACTAAAACAGGCATACTCATTAAAAGATAGAAAAAAAAATACTGTTCAACACCCAAAAGACCTACAAATATCGATAAAAACCACAGCAAATTCTTTTTTTTTTGTGGGACAATTATATTATGAGCAATCGTATTGCTGAAGTAGAATAATTCTACTGTTAAGGTCAAGAAGAAGATTATCTGTTCACAATGCGAAACTTAAATGAAACTCTCGCATTTTCTTTTGTACAATTTTTTTTTGTACCATATGTTTAAGATATGCAAATTTTATAGCATATTTTAAAACCTTTAAACGATGCCCTTCCAAGTTTTCACATTATGAATTTTAATAGATTAGTGTCCAGCTTAAATGACCATGTTGATGGCTTCATAACAGGGGATGATCCTGATTCCTGATTAATTATGTGTCGACTTTTTCTTACATACCTTTTTTACGTATTAGTTATGCGAAAACGCACTCTAGTATTAAAAACGTAAATTATTTTTTCTCTTATTACATAGATTTAAGGAGCATAAATAAGTATATAAATTTTTTTTTAATTCACTAATATAACTGAATTTAAATTTTTTTACTAAAATCTATGAACTGAATAAATTTGTTTTTTTATGTGTATTATTTGTTATCTATGCAAAACCTAAAAAAATAATCATAACAATTATTATTTTTACTTTGATTTTATTATTCATAAATTCGACATCTTGATGATTTTATGTACTAGTATACTAGACGTTAAAACAAAGCAGCTTATTAATTTTAATAAAGGATCTATTCATTTTTGCCCTATTTAGTTATTGAAACTGAAGTCAAGAGACACTACCAAATTTATATCAATATGACTGCTGTCATTTCTAATTATGAATGCCCACACAAATTTCTCAGAAAACGTTTTTAATTACGTATTTCGTGCTGAGCAACGTTTGTTTTGCATCTTATTCTCATAATTATATTTTATTTAAATATAGTGATTTATATATTAACGGCATTATAATGCTTGAAATTATTGAAATCTGTTTTACACTTATGGAATATATATTTTTTATTTAATATTGTGTTAACCCATTTTTAGTCGATGGTCAGGTAGTTAATGGAATATAAATGTTATATTTACTATCCAATACATTAAATAAGATAAAAATAACTTCTAAAAATAGTTAGTCCATAATATTTTTCATTATAACTCAATAATACTTGGCAAAATGAAAGTTTACAGAAGGTTTAACTGAATTTACAAATCGAATTCGCATGAAATAATCTAAAAAAAGTGTTGGAAATCTAAACAAATCAAGTTGTTAAAATTTGTTTTTGCAAAAATAAATAATATTTTGAATAATAATAGCGTAGTAAACATTAATGAAGCATGAGAATTTAGGGCTGGTTCTGATTGTGGCAAATGCGGAAATGTCTAAATTAGATTCATACAATGATCTTTTTCGGATATAGAATTTTCATTGCAGGAGAATATTCTAAAATTAAAATAAAGGCGCTAGAATTTTCTTATACAAACTTTAGAAATATCTTATACAAACATTTTTTGTCTCTCTTTGTAATTGAACTTTCCATCTCTCGAAGTTTTATCGTTGACTACTGTTAGCTTTCTATAACTAGACGGTTTTTTTTTCTCAAACTATACTAAAGAAAAGTAACTTATTTTTTACTTGCGTTACCACTTCACTGAACAATGTGTTACTTTCTTAAGTGAAAAATTCGGTAAAATGTCAGCCAATTTATACCTGCTAGGTCTTAATACTTTCCAATAACCCCAAACGTTTTCATTCACCCTTGGTCGTGAACTATTAGTTTGTCAAAAGTACTGAAAAGTTTTTGTATTAGTGGAGAATTTCTCTCAAAATAACCAGCTGGCGACACCCAACAAAAACAAGTTTGACAAAATTGTAAATAGCAGCTTTTTCTAATGATAAATATATATTATTATGATTACAAATCAATGGAAAACCGATTCCCCTTCGGAATATCCAAAATTCGGAAAATTGAATTTTTCCTAAAAAGGTGCTAATTGTAACTAATTACTGTACGTGTGTTGAGGTATGTAAATAGGCAAAAAAAAAAAACAGTACAGAAAAAACAAAACAGAAAAAAATTAAATAAAAGAGAAATTATAGCAGAATATGTAGCTGAATAATACCTTTCGATTTTGGATAGTTGGAGTTCGGATATTTGGATATCTATTGTATTAACAATATAATCTATGTCGTTTTAAAGAAAGAACGCAAGATACCAGTTAATTTTCAGTTTCAAGGTAGGTATACGTGGCGACAAAAAAATCCATTTTGTGCAGGCATCTAATTTTACAAAAAGATTTGTTTGCCGGTTCTACCTGCTATCAATTTAACAAAATGTTTTGTATACATAATGAATATTTGTATGTAAAGGTTAATTTTAAATTAATGAATATATTTTAGCTTATCGTGTTCTATTGTAAATAGTTAATGCAGATTCACGTGACTTTCGGGTAGATGTCGGTAGGTTAGGTTAGGTTTTGAATTATCGTCGCACTAGAGCTACACGAGGGCTATTGGCGACGGGCGTCGTATTTTAGAGCCACAGTCAGGTGACGAGCCAACACCTGAATAGGCACCCAACGCAACCGTAGATGTCGGTAACTTCTCTCTGATTTGCCATTATACTGTTATCTTTTTTTTAGGACTGACGACAATCGACTTAGTTCTAACGAAACGGCAGCAATAAGCCATATTTTGAATATATAAAAATACATAAAAACCTATCAAATTAGTGATTTGATGAGATTCACCTTCTGGATGTTTTTGAAGGCTGCTTTAGTATTCGATTAGCAATCTATACGATTTTTGTTGGTGGATCAGTTACATCTGAAGTCACTCAATATCGATGTTTACTAATACTTACGGTTTATTTTAATACTTATATATGCTTCAATATCTACGTGTACAAATACATGCGCAAGCTCCAAGCCAATTCTTTATTTCTTCAATTTAGGGAACTCCTTCTCCTGTGTTATAGCTAAAACTCATGTCTCTGTCTACTAAAATGAGGGCAATATATAGTTCCTCTATAGTTACATCTTTTGCAAACCACGCTGTTACCTGTCACCAAGTCCTGAGCAGTTTTTCTCCGTTTCACCTATTTCTTCTGTAATCGCGAGAGCAAAGGCAGAAACAGCTGTCGCCTAGTGGTAGAGGAAATACGAAGGTTTGTATACGAGACGTATACAATCCCTTCTCGAGCTAACTTAATTCGTGAGTAGTTTCTTTGTCGAAACAACTCTTGGAAGAAATTTCGCAGGGAAAAGAATAAATATGCCTCAAGGTCTTATATAAATAGTGGAGTAACTTTTCATTCTGAAAATAAATAAGAAATTCATTTTTATATGTTAGTACAAATGAAGGGTCTAGCTCAGTGGTTCCCAACCTTTTCTTGACATTGCCTCGTTCTTTAGGTTGATTAACATCCATCGCTCCCCCCCCTTTTTTTTTAATTTTCATGTTATGTCTGATCATAATTTGAGATTCTAATAATTTTGTAATTTAAAAACAGTTTTATAACACTTACTACCGTTTATAAAAACATCCAAAGAAGCTTTATCGGGTCACTTTTAAATAAAATAGAAAAAATATGAAACACATATTTTTAAAGAAAAAAAGTGAAATAATTAACTAAGATACTTGAACTGGTTCCTAGAAAAATTAAGAGAGTTGAAAGTAAAAATTGGCTGGTTTGGTTATGGTTGGAGAATGGTTTTACTGTACAAAGGTACAACATTATTTTAATTTCCCCCCTTTCAATACTCTTCGCCCCCTGATCGCCCATCAAGTATTTTTTGCGCCCCCGTGATAACACAAATCGATCACTAGGGGGTGATCGCCTCCAGGTTGGAAACCGCTGGTCTAGCTTTTAAACTCACATTCTCCAAAGTGCTACTAATTTATAGGGTTCGTTCTGTTCATTTGCGAATTTCGACGATCATAAATTGTATCGAATGAATTCGCCAATAAAGAAAAGTTTATTTTTAGTGCAGTCAAATAATAGTATTACATATATTAAGTGCAGTTAATTATTTTTATTAATTAAACGTACACTGAGATGCAGGTAAAATCCAGTAACATGATAGGAAAAATATGTGTACAAAGCAAGATAACACAAACACGCAACCACATAAGACTAATCAAACTTAGAAAAAATAATAAATTAATAGATTCCAAAGGTATTCCAAATTACACAATTATAATCAAATATCGGTCGAATTAAAGTATTAATCAATCAAATAAAACACAGATACAGATACATTACTAAAAGCTATTATGCCATATAACCATGCTATCTCCTATAGTAAAGTATTATTGTAAACCTAATTCCGACAAAAATGGATTATGATGTAAGCAAAAATTTAACTAAAGAATTAAAACTAAATAGAAATGAATCGAAGTATATATTCCCCCCTAAAGTTTTAATAAATATTGAACGCCTTATATTTTATTTCTTTGTACAGAAAATATCGATAACAGAACTTTAAAAAAAAAAACAAATTGTTTTTTAATCCTGGATTTTTAAATAACATCTTTAATTTAAGTAAATTTCAAATAAAAATCATTAGCATATAAATTAATAAAATAAAAGTCTCACACAAAAATATAATTGACATGTGTTTACCAAAATTTATTCCAAATACTTTTTATTGTCCATACCATTAAAAAATTACTTGACTTAATTTAAATTGATTTAATACAAATGCAAAAGTGAAGATTATCAAAAACTTCTTTTTTTATCGAATCTCAAAACACCAAAGATATTCTGAACACACTACCCATTCATGTTTTAATTCAATTTTTTTTGTTCCTTGGGCAGTTTTAAATTATAACAACCAAAAGAATCCAAAGTAAAAATCAACTTTTTTTTATGCTTCTCAAGTAATCTTTTTTTCCTCTTTGATGACTTGTTTTGCCCTGAAACTCGACGAAAAGAATCTGGATGAAAATCTCAGGTAATTAGTTTCTGTCTCTGTAAAAAAAGTATTCTTTTTTACAAATTCTCAGTTAATGCCGGAGAATTTATGTTCCTTTTCACAGAACAAGTTGTTTGTGATCAAAGTTATTTTTTAAACTTTTACAATTTAACGTTGTTTTTAGGTAGATCATTTCAAAAATGGCGGTAAAATAATAGGGTTGTTTCACGTCGTGCAGGGCAACAGCCCCGGCAGTTTGTTTTCATTTACTCTCTGGAAATGATTTTGTTTCGGAACTGAAAAATAAGTTTTCTAAGAATATTTTGCTGTTTAAATTTCTTTAAATGTCAACTTCTTGCTGTTCTGTTGGTTGTTCAAATCATTTGTTAAAGAAAACGTGCATAGAAAGGAAAGTTTCGTTTCATTTATAATAATCGCTTTCAGAGTAAAACCTAAGCAACCAATGAAATAGCGGGACGTAGAAAAATGAAAACAAAGCGTTTCATTATCTGAAACATTCTCATTGAACTAAGTATTACAGTGGCTGTAAATTTATAGTTTTGGAATTTCTTACTAGACTTTTTTTTGTGAATTATAAGTTTGCCACAATAATGTTTTATTATTATATTCTTGGTGAAATCATCACCGTATTTTAGTCATGAGTCATGACACAGAGGCTCAGAATCCTGACACTTAAGCATTTTTAGAGCAGGGATGTTAGGTATTTGTCACTTTTTGTTGTTAGAGTAAATAGGTTGTGTTTTTGCAGTTATGGAGAAGTTACAAGACGCTAGGGTTCATAAAATAATATTAATAAATAAAAAATAAAGTTTTAAGTATGAAGAAAACTATTAGAACAATGTATTAATTTTTTTTATCTCGTACCACAGTCACCAACTACAATAGGCATTCTTAAGTTTTAACCACCAAGGTTAAAAAACAAAATTAAATAATTTGTATTAAGATAACATTGAGAGCGTGGTTCATATAAGCATTTATAGTGGCCAATCACCTTTGACAGCAAGTTTCTGAAAATTATATTCCAACCATGACGTTGAGCGATTTTATTGTTAGTTATGAATATAAAAATAGTTTTAAGGAAGCAAATCATATTAAAAAACATTTTTTTTTCAGTATTTGTGGAAAATTATTGCAAAATATGCTTCAAAATTCACGCTTACGCAAAACATATCTTTACAAATTTTTTAATTTTTTTCCATCGTTTAAATTAAAATATGCATTTGGTTACGTTGGGATGAGAAAGCTGTAACACGCGCTTGATTGACACTTTATTGCACAATATCGTGTGATATCATTTAATTATGTTTTTTATATTATTCTGACATTCAAGTTGACGTCGAGAGTTCATCATACACTGTAGTGTAGAATTTGAGGTATTTTATGTAAAATGGATTTGAAATATGTAGTATTTTTTTAGTATATATAATGTTTCGTCTAATTCGTAAACTGAAAAAAAAAATTAAAATCATACTTATATTTTCTTCTAACTCTTGGGCTAAAATTTTCTCATTCGATGTTATTAAAATGTTGAAGTGTAGTTACGATATTTTTTGGCACTTAGTTCCATGTTTAGTGCTCAGCATCGACTTGGTGCACAATTTTGGAAACTCTTTTGTAAAGTTTAAAATAACACAAGTAGTTATTTAAAAAAAAAATCTTCCCTTCACAGGCAGTTTGCGAACACGCGAAAAATACCAGGTTTATTTCTTTTTCAACACTTATGCAAACTACTATAAAACAATTCTACATTCAAAACTATTGAAAAGAACACGATTAGTCATGACTTTTAATGTTTTAATATTTTCATCTCTTTTTCAACACTTGTGCAAACTCATACCATTAAACACTACTATTGAAAAGAACACGCGGAAAATACCAAGTTCATCCCCTTTTCAACACTAATACAGTGTGACTATCAGGTCATGTCTCCTCTTTCATTAGTAAGAAGGAAGAAGGTGAAAATTCTCCTGGGCAACTCTGCCACATTAATTTCCATTTAGAACCTGTCTGATTGGAAAGCGATAAAGTTACTTGATGAAAAGGAGGCTCTTAGGATTAAAAACTTTTCCCAAACAAATAGTTTCTCAAGATGTTGGAAGCGATAATCACAGTTTTATTGCTTTGTTTTACTTTAAACGTTTTGGTGAAAGTTTTTTCTTTAGTTATAACTCAATTGTCAATGAACATCAGTGATTTATGAATTTTATAGTCTTTTATTAAAATAGAGAATGATGTCCGATGCATTTAACTGTTACACAACCTAAATAATATTATCGATGGTATCTTAAACTTCAAAATCGTCATTCTGAAATATTAGTCATTTTCAAATTCAAGAATTGTCAATGAACATCAGCGGTTTATGAATTTTTTAGTCTTTTATTAGAATAGAGAATGATGCCCGATGCATTTAACTGTTACACAACCTAAATATTATTATGGATGGTATCTTAAGCTTCAAAATCATCATTTTGAAATATTAGTCATTTTCAAATTCAAGGTGCTAGATAATATTTTAATTAAAATTGCTGAAAGAACTTCAAGTTTATTCATTTAAATGAACAACGAGTTTTGTATTATTTACTTTAAAATTATCAAGAAGGTATACCATCCGATAAAAATAATTGCCTGCTCATCAATGAAGATGGGTTACCAACAAATTAATGTAAATCGTGATTATAAAATAATAAATCATAATTTGAGATGTTTTACATATTAAAAAACTATCATTAGTTGTTATGAGGATATCAAATAAGTACCTACTTTTTAATTTACGAAAATACTTTCCAAATTATTTTTTTGTATTAAAATACCAATAAAATAAAATTTTGAGAAATGCCTCTTAAGTGAAAGAAATATTTTAATATTTATATTGAGGAACATTTAAACTGAAACTATGGCAGTTAAATCATTAAATTGATTAATATATAAGAAAACATTGCTTTCATTAAACAACTATAGAAAACAAAACAATAAAATAAAGCAATAAATCATTTAAAGTTATCAGATGAATCTTGGAGATAATTTTTTTGTTGTTAACTGCAGATTACAGTCATTAGTATCTTATCACTTTTTAATGGATGTCTAACGTTAAATATTCTGAAAAGAAAATGGGAAAGTCATTTGCATAATTAGAGGTCTGTAATGTATACAGTTTCGTGGAGGATTTCACGATACCGTAATAGTAGTAGTAAAAACTTAATGGTGTCAAAAAAAATTTAGAACTAAATAACTTTAAAATTTTTTAATTTGATATGTTGTAAACAATTAAGGTTGAATATTTATTATTATCGTAAGGTAAAATGCAACAGTACGATATTGGAATAGTTTTAATTGGAATAATCTTATTATTCTGTTATTAATGGCTAAAAATTGAAAGAAAAAACTTTTTTCATGAAATAAATCTTAAAATTTTCTGTCGTTGTTTACATAATTTGCAGAGACGTTTTAATTATTCACAAAAAATTAACCTTTTAAGTCCCAGTGATACCATTTGGCACCATCATGTTTCTGATCGCAATTAAAAAAAATAATAGGTTGGCATCTATTGGTATTATAAAAAATAATATTTTCTAACAGAAAAAAGTTTGCAGAATCAATTGATGTGCTTTTTGATATCATAAATGGTAATCGACGATCAGAAAAAAAAATTTAAAATGATGATGCCGAATTGTCATTGGGACCGAAAGGGTTAAACAAGCTTATTATAGTGACCAATGAGTCGGTTGACTGCTTACCGCTTACTACCTTACAAGAGTCCAAACTGACTAATCAAGCTACTCGCTAGAGAGTCAATTTTACATATGCATTTTCATAGCCTTAGATTTCAATAACTAAATGTAGATATAATTTAAACAAATATACAGTATATTTATTTCGAGATCCCTTTAGAGAATTAGATGTCGCATTGATAAGGATTTTCACAAGATTTCTACTTGATGTATTTTTTTTGGTAACTGAGTCACTTGACTATCTAACCTAGTTCTTTAAATATTTTGTTAGTTTCAAATTACTTAGCAACTGATACAGCTGAGAAATTTGAATGTCATTTGACTCGTTACCCTTTTAAATACGGCAAAACTCATTCGATTTAAGAGAAGATTCAATTTACTGTGACGTTGTCTTTTTTTTTGTAAACAAATAAAATTACTGTCAAATAACGTAGTTAGTGAGTCAACTGATACTTTAACTGAGGATTAAGGATTTTCTCCGTGTATTAGGCTCAATGTATTGGTATTTATTTTAATCAAACGATTAAATTTTTCGATATTATATAATATGCAATTTTGAAGTAGCTTTAATTTGGGATATCAGTTTTATATCGGTTTTAAGGGTGCATAAAATTCGTATATTATATTTTTTTCTTTTTATGTATATAGATAAATAGAAAATCTGCGACAGGCATTCAATTTTCAATGTTTTTGAATCTGAAAAGTTCATATAATTTTAAACCATTAAAGATGATTGGTAGGAAAATATTTCACTGAATTTAAGTACACTATACCTAAGTTTATTTATGATATCTCTACTTAAGTTTATTTAAATAAACAAAGTAAAAGACAAATAGAAACCATAGTTCTGAGCAATTTAAATAGGATAAATTGAGTTTCATGAAAAGCGAATTTTAGAAACTTAGAGTTTAAGTTTTAATTCGGAAATTTAGTTGTTAATGGTATCTACGTAGTCACGGTTAACGGGACAATATTGATATTGATGAAATTGCATCCCTTTGCTTACTCGTTTGATGACTTCCCTTTACTTATTTTGAACTTTTCACTTATCTACAAACAATTTATCGAATATATAAAATAAACTGAAGATATCATATGTTAATAATTGATAAATTATGCCTTAATTACATCTACATAAAAATAAGCAAGTAATTAGTAAGAATTTAATAAATTGTAGTTCTTAGAACCCTTTCTGATGCAAATATTTTTATTTTCTAAAATAATGCGCATTAAGTCTTTGTTTGAAAAAGGATAATAATTTGTGAACAAACTTAATAGCATAATGTAGGAGACTTGAAAAGGAAAATATTGAATATCCCTATTGTCCAGTATTACAACTTTTGTAAAAATAGGGACTTTTATATTAGATCAATTTTTTCAGTAATTATGTTTGAAAGAATGCAAACAAGTCTGAACTGCCAACTTAAATATTAGTAATTGATAATTTCAACAATGCAAAATAACAAAAATATCGCCAAGAAAAATATCTATAAAACAATTAGTGTTAGAAATAAAAGAAATCCTAACGCAGCCTAATTTTATTGAACAACAAGCATGCCAGACCACATAGACGGCGAAAAATTAAATCTTTCTGTGATTAAGCCATAACTCATTTCTAATAACAATGTTTACCCAACTCTGCACAAACATTTATTAAAACCTAACATACATAGAAAAAAAATCACCCGATGTCTAATGCCTTAACGTTACATATAGCGCTTTCTTAGGGACAATATTTGGATAGCTAAATGTCAAAAAAGTTAAGAAATATTTCCGTATACACTTATTCTTTCTCTAAAATATTGAATGCAAGTATAGTAGAGGAAAATTCCCCAGCTGACTTGATCCCTTTTTACAATTGAAGAGCTTAGTGGAAGAACGTGCTAAGTGACAAATTAGTGCAAATGAGAAAATAAACAGTATTTTTTTCTTTTGTGCTCAGGTCTGTTTGAAACGACAATTGTAAAGAGTAAAAAATATACTTTCTTAAAGTTCATAAAAAAAGTGAAACTTGTTACCGTTAACGAAGTTAGTAATATGTGCATTGACACAAAACCTCAATTTGTCCAAAAATGTCACTTAGCACGTTCTTCCACTAAGCTCTTCAATTAGTAGTTCACTTCTTCTTTGCAAAAAGTTTCGTGGCGCTATGATATTGAACTGCAGGGTTGAGCATCTAGTCCCTGCTGATTCAAGCAGCATTAAAGTACACATCAATGGGGAGTTGGTAAATGAATTTTATGCAAATGAACCGAACTAAATCTATTAGAAATCGGGGGGAGTCCCAACATATTGTGAACAAACACGGTTGGATACCAATCGAAACCATAACTCATCCGTAGCAGTTCTTTTGTGCCCTTTATTAAGTTTGGTGGGATGGCAGAGGGAATGTTCCTGGATTTTATCGTCAGCTTATTTGGTTTGCCTAAGCTTTAACTGAGCATGTTTTGTATAGTGAATTATATGCTTTTCCACATTTAAATAAGTATAAACTAATACTTTTCAACAATTACAGCTTTTGCAATAATTTCGTTTATTAAGTGTGTAAATACAGGGTGGTACCATGGTAGCACAGCAATTTTGGCTATGGATGTCGCATGAGTATCGGCCAAACGTGGGGAATATTGGATGAAATCGATCATTTTCTACCAATTTCAATTATATTTCCCTGTTTTTTGAGGTTTCATACCAGAAATTACGAAAAGTGCAATACTGAATATTACTGCAATCTTAGAGTATTATTCAATTGTAAAAGGCAAATATTATGTTTCGCAATATTTTTAAATCAAGAATTTTGGATTGTAATTTTTTCAAATAATATTCAAACCAATATTGCACCCTGATATTGTCCAGCGTCGGTAAAACGTAGTCTATTATGCATTGGGCGATGTGTATGAGCCGAGATTGGCCAAACTGCTATGCTACCAGGGAAATTGCAATCCGTTATTCATTATGGGGCATCTTTGAAAAATTTAGTAAGCTCTTGAAGCAACAAGCATCAAGTAAGCTCTTGAAGCAACAGAAAGTAAATGTTAAGTTGATAAAATTGATAATTTATTCGGAAGAACCCAATTTTGTATCATTTTTTTTAAAGTGAAGATATTCACGACTTGAGTGGCAACTGTTCCACAGAAAGGAAACGAAGATATCTATAGTTAGTCAGTGTTATGTGGTCTACTATTTAGTAGGCGGATCTTATAGTGTAATGCCACCAATCACCAAAACCACTAATTCAATCCAGGAATGAAAGCAGGAATTATCTACGTCACGTTAAAGAAGCCGATTCAAAAGTCAATTTAACAGATAGAATCATAACACAAGCAATATGACAAATATTACATAGATAAATTATACATAGACCCACCTCCTAAATTATATTTTGTACACTGCTCAAAACAATTAGGGGAGCACTTTTTAATTCCAACTTTAACTTCACTCCCAACTTTTTAGTTTTTATAATATAAATCTAAAATTTGTTAAATAGGTTCACTATGCATTCGAAATGAAATAGTAAAAAACAGGAGAAAAAATCTTAAGTTTTTAATACTTAAATTTAAAGGGGGGAAATGGAGTAATAACTTTTTAAAA
This sequence comes from Hylyphantes graminicola, assembly GCA_023701765.1. Classification (NCBI taxonomy): domain Eukaryota; kingdom Metazoa; phylum Arthropoda; class Arachnida; order Araneae; family Linyphiidae; genus Hylyphantes; species Hylyphantes graminicola. The sequence goes on from CM043114.1 coordinate 51,165,724, forward strand.
AATTATAACAGTATTTTTTTTTTAAACTTTCTTTTGTTAAAAATAGTTGAAATATATTTGTAAACATCCAAAAAATGCAAGCATGAAAAATTTAGGGTAAATTTATTTTTTAAAATTGTTTTAAAGTTAAATTTATTTTACCATATTTTTCATATTTTCATTAATATAAAAAAATATATCAAATTCTTCAAAATACGTTATTCTTCCATCTAACGATGTATCTAACGATACATAAGTGGCGAATTTAACTTAGTCAGAAAAAAATCACAAGCTGATGACTCCCAATGGAATCATTGGGAGCCAAAGGGTTTAAAACATGTGCTCCCCTAATTGTTTTGAGCAGTGTAGTTACAACCTTGTCAAAACAATCCAAAAGTTCGTTTCTGTACTAGGAACTCATTAGAAGTTGATATAAGGATGAAGTTTTGTGAAGATTTTGGAAGATTTTTGATTAAGTTTAGAATATAGATTTTGAAGAGTTGTAGTTATCTTTGAATTTTGTTTAAATTGTAAAATGCAAATGTAAATATTCTACTTTTATTAAATATACAGACATAGCTGAAACGATTTCCTAGGAAGTAATATATAAGTAGATGTTTATAATATTCATGCTCCATTTATTAAAAAAAAATGGCTAAAATATTTTAATGTATTTTTTTAACCTTTTACTTATTTAATTAAGAATAGAATTTGGTAATTTATAGTATTTTTTTTTCTAAGTAGAAGGGAACCACTTTGGTAGAAGGACCATCTAGTGTAAAACTCGTTCCTTGAAAGATTTTATTTTCAATTTGAAAACATAAAACAAATAGATAGCATAAAAAAAATAAAAAAAGAATTTTTACAATAAAAATCAATGTGCCTTCTGTATTAAAACTAAGAAGGAATTAACATCACACAAGAAAGTAATACGATTTTACCATTTTGAATACTATTTGTGACAACAGAAAATCATTTTGAAAACTTATAAGTTCTAAAAAACCGGAAAAAACACCTCATAATGCACAAAAGTGTTCCTCAAAGTACTTAGTATTTTGTTATATATGAAACACGTATCCCAAATTTACTTGTTAAGAGGGAAAGGGCGCGCTGGACCGCAAAGCAAAATGCATCAGTGTTAATCCAATATTTTCCCTGCCACATTTCTCTGGCTGTATTGAATATTTTTGCGAGCGAATTTTTTTGTGATAAAAGTAGCTGACTTATAGGTCCCAACCTCCCTACTTTTTGAAATTGGTCTGAATATATTTTTTAAAAAAAGTTTTCAATAAATAATTTTACGCAAAATATTCGAAGCAATTTCAAAAAGTGGGAAGATAGAAAAATGTAAGTTATCTAAATTAACTATTTAAAAAAAAGAAAGAAAAAAAAAACGTTTGTAAAAATATTCAATTCAGCCGGAGATATATGGCGGAGAAAATTGTGTTTTTCCATTGGATTAACACTGAAGCACTAGAGTTTGGTGACCCGCGGTCCAGCGCACTCATTCCCCCTTAATTAAGCTATTTATATTTTAACTATGAATTACTTTTCATTTAATTCTTCGTCAATTTTTCATTCCTTCTCATATCTCTATTCCAATAGCGCAATAAAAATGCATGTAATATATCTAGAAAATAAAACACAATTATCAATATAAAGGTTAAAACAAATAATTTTTCATAATAAACTAAAGCAGACAGCTTCGTAATCTGCCGCTAACAAATACTTATTCGAATTCGTTTCACTTTTAGCTGCCAACCAACCTGAGCAGAGCTAAAAACAAATACTAATAGCTTTAGTTTGACAATCTAACATATCAATTTTACTTTAGAAGTAAAACAACTCCACGAATGCTTGCATAAAAATGTAGCTTCATTAGGACCAGTGTTTCTCAATTTACAGCTAAACTAAGTCCAGTTTAATTACAACTAAACTAGAAGAAAAACTATAATTAAAACTTAATTCTGAAATATACTCGACTTTATTTGGCTATTTCAAATGCTAATTTTTGAAACTCACATGACTTTGTATTGATAAAAATTTGGGAAATGCGTTGTATGTATAAGGCATCTTAAGTCTCTGAGATATCGTCACTTGAGTTCCCACATGTGCTATTTCACTTTGCGCAACAGATCAGATTTACTATACGGTAACCCTTGGCGAACTTTCCAAATCGTGCCAAAAGTCCGTATTCTGGAGACTTTTGACGTCACGCTCTCTATACTGCGCTAATAAAAAATGGACAGATAGGTTTGCCGGAAATCGTCATCGTTGCGAAGTCAAAGTATTCGAATCACCAGTCGAAGTCAGACATGTTGCCGCAAGAAATTATTTATCGCCAAATCCGAAAAAATCACGCAAAGGTTTACGGAAAAGTAAATCTGATCCGTTGTGCAGAGTGAGATGGTACATGTGGGAACTTAAGTGACGATATACTCATTCATATTTCACACATAATCACACACCTTTTTTTGTGAAAAAAATAAATGTCAATGACATCTTTGTCAAATAAAATCATCAATTTCTGTGCCCCTCGAGACCTTCCTCCAATGTCGCACTCGACTCATTAGCCACGAGGTCGAAAGAAAACGAACGCTCCAATTAACCAGGGAATTAGAAGAACCCACCGAGTTTGCTTCTAAGTAATGGTCTGAGGTATTCGGTCAATTTCCCTTTGTCAACTCTTTTGTTTTCGATCCTTATCTATACGAGACGGTTATTTTGTTTTAAGAGAAAGAAGAGTAGGTAGAGTAGATGGCAGGAGGGTTGTAATTAAAATGGGCTTAAGTTTAGCTGTAAAATGAGAAGTACCAGCCGTAATGATGTAGAATTTAACGTGATTAGTTCTGGAGCTATTGTATTATTGTTTACAAGGAGCAGTATAATTAGGGAAATAAAGACAGATAGAGTACAAGGAAGAATAATGTAACAGATAGCGCGCGCGTACACTGTTAAAAATTTCGCTATTGGTTTCACCAAAAAGTATTTCATGGCAGTTGCAATGATTGTGTGGTGAAACTTTTCCTATTTTTAAGATTTAGAAATCAAAACCTAAAAAATTGTGATAACAAAACGTAACACTTAGATGCTCTCATGTGCTAACAAAATGTCATTACTAGGTGCTTTCTGTTGTTAACAAACCGTAACGACTAGGTGATCACTGGTGTTAACAAAATGTCACAACTAGGTGCTCTCGGGTGTTAATAAAACGTAACAACTAGATGTTCTCAGGTGTTAACAAAAGGTCACAATAGATGCTATCAACCACACAAGCCCTTAACGGAACTTTCCATAACAGCAATTCTAAGTCAGCCCTAACTATTCACACCTGACCGTTCTAACAGACAAATCCAGGCCTATTCGGAAAAGATCCTTTAAAAGGGAGTTAATGCCAAGAAAATTGGAACTCAGGGGCCTCACTTGCAAATAGACGATGGGGGTAAGTGAACAAGACAGCGTGGTTTCTCGCAAGCTTGCCCGAGCGTATAGCAGTGGTCACCTGGCTTGCGATCAATATAGTTCAACCTTGCCCTTAGGATTCTTAGCATTTCCTGGGCATGCAAAGCGTAACTGGGTGCTCTCTCGTGTTAACAAAACTTCACAAGTGCCCTCTGGATTAACAAAACGTAACAATTATGTGATGTGTCTGGTGTTAATAAACCGTAACAATTGTGTGATCTTAGGCATTAACAAAACTTAACAACTAGGTGTTCTCTGCTGTTGCAGGCAATTACGGAGGCAGCGGCATGGACGCGTTCGTGAAGCTGGCGCAGGACGCTGGGATCTGCATCGCGGCCTCTGACTCGGTGATGAGTCACGACGAGGACCACGTCTTCGACCAGGTGGTTCGAAACTTGCAAAAGTACCCGAACGCCCGCGTCGTCGTCTGCTTCTGCGAGGGCATGACTGTGCGAGGGCTGCTCAAGGCCACGCGACGCCTCAACGCCACGGCAGAGTTCCTGCTCATCGGGAGGTGAGTCTTGAAATGTCTCCTTCCAATACCCTGTACACAGTTATATCATGTCTGGCCAGAATGTAAGCTTCGAGAAGACTTTCTTCCCTTCGCTGGGTTTTCTGGGAAACGGGGGGAACATCGCTTTTTTTAAACCTAGCGCGTTTGAAGCTAACAATCAAAACAGTTAGTAGTAACCAAGTAGGGTGGGGAAAAACACTCTTACGCCGTTTCGAAGAAAACCGCATGGGGGGATGGGGGAGGCAGTCCCCTCAAAAGCGTTGGTATTGTTTTTTTTTTCGCATTGCTTTTTTTTACATATCCTGTGACAATATTATAGAGCAGTTCCATGATGTGTGTGATCCTGAGAATTTCCAAAACGAAGAAAGGGTCGTCATTGATGCCTTATTTCCACGTCAACCCGAGATAATGAAGTAGGGGAGACCGGGTCTAGTTGATACAGGGTCAAGTTGATACAGTCAAAATAACTCCGTAATGCGCAGGCGCAACTAACTGGTACTCACTTGACTGGACGACCGGTCCGTCGTCAACAACCACGCGTGAGCACTTAGAGGAGGTTGCTTTGTTCTATGAGTTGTGAATTAAATACTGGTTTTGAGCTTTAAAAGTAAATTTTTACCCCTGTATTTGAAGTGTTATTGAAAGTTTACTTGTTAGTGGATTGTGTTATAAATAACATCACATTGTTACATGCTATAAAGGCAAGAATGTAACCTAGTAGACTTTGTTCTAGCTCTTATTGGTTTTCCGTATTTTGCGGTTTAGTGTAATGGCGACGGTTGGGTCAAGTTGATACGCTTCTTTGGGGTCAAGTTGATACGGTGTATCAACTTAACCCACAAGAATTTTCATCTGTTGCATTTATTTATAGATACCAAGAAACTACAAGAGGCGAAATACCAATTGATATTTTTGGAAGAGCTTATGAAGAGATTAGAAATGGCAGAATGTATATTAGGGAGGCGGCCAAAATCTTTAATATAGACACAATAGCTCTTTATAGGTTCAAGACAAAAAAGGGAAAATAAAACTTGAAATGATAGTGGCTACTGACGAGGTTGTAAAAATGGGTGATGCTAAACATCGACAAATATTGACTGACGAACTTGAGGAGGAGCTTAGCAGCTATATTTTAACAAGAAAATAAAAGTTAAAATTGTTTAAATCATTAGGGGGTAATATTACCAAGAATGGAAGAACAGAAAAGAACCGAAAACAAAGAACAGAAAACCTGACAAAAGAAGTTAAAAATAAAAAAAAGAGAGGAACGAAGAAAAATTGAAAAAGATGAATCAGACTCTGATGAAGGCGAAGAGTCTTTTTGTTTGGTGTGCTTCAGAACATATTCAACGTCAAAGCCTGGCCAGGACTGGATACAATGCATATCCTGTAAGAAGTGGGCACACATTGCATGTGCTGAAGACAATCCATTTTACACGTGTTTCAATTGTCAATCAGATCCCAATTTCTCAGACTCGGAGTAATCAGTTACAATCAATGTAGGCCCTATCATGTAAAACTTTGTATCATATAAAGTTAAAAACCTATTTATATTGTAAAATAAAACACTTTTCGTAATTACTGCATTTTTTATTAGATATATTTAAATATTTCCTAGCACCGTCTCAGCTTACTCATATGCGTATCAACTTGACCCAATGCCGTATCAACTTGACCCAGATCGGGTTAAGTTGATACACATTGCAACATTTTAAAAAACATTTTTTTTGTCAGTGAAAATTCAATTCTATTTAGATTATAAAAATATCAGGCGTTAGCCAAAGAGTTATAGTTACTAACTACACTTAGTTTGTTTCAAAATATTGACAGAAAAAAATTACAAAAATCAGAAAGTAAAAAGTGTATCAACTTGACCCGGTCTCCCCTATGTGTTCAGGACTGGCTTGAGCGCCTCCACCTAGATAATTGAAGCAGTCTGGGAACATCTTAGATCAAACTTCAAGCTCATGCATGTCCCGTCCGGAATCTGGAGTCAGCAGTTTGGTCCCCCCTGCATATTTACAATTTTGAAATCTCGCCTGGTTTCTGATCTATCTCTGGAATATCTAATCTTCTAGAGTCATTCTATCTAATCATGTTACACGCGCTGTCAGCCACCACGCTGTATGCACCAAATCACTCAAAACTTCAATTAACTGAATATGATGTGCAGGAAATCATAAAAGATGCCCTTTATTAAAAAACTTTTAAGTAAAGAAACAGTTTAATTATGCATAAAAGATAAAAAATACATCAATCAAAGATAAATTCAAAGAAATTGATTCCAAATGGTTCATGAAATTTAGTATTTGATGATTAGTGTTTTTTACCTGTATAAATGAAAGGCTGCAAACGGTAAAAAATACAATTATTATTAATATCACGATTCCTTTGTATTAGAGCATTGAATCAAACCAAATTAACGCCGATGAAAAATTAACGCCGCTGAGAATCTGGATAGAGATTGTAATGTGCAGAAACCGACGTTCTTTGAAGGAGTTATGAATAGCCAAAATTTACTTACCATTATGCACCAAGAAAGTAATAAGGCAATTTATCGACTAACATCTCTAATTAATATACTTTGTCCCGGTTCTTGGTTATTACACAAAAAGCATCGAGTATTTGAGAATTCGGTTAACTCCATTCATATCCAAATAAGAAAATGTATCCAATAGCCTGAAAATAAGAGTAAGAGTTTTTTTCTAGATTAATGTAAAGTAGATATTCCCATGAGAATATGGGAACCACTAACTTGATCTTATTCACAAGGTTTTATGCTTCACCAAGAACTGTAGAAACCGTTCCAAATTTCATGACAACAGCCTAAAACTTCTGCTCTAAAATTAATGAAAGGTGCATTTTTTGTTTATTTAATGTGCACAAATAACAAAACTGTTTGTTTTACAATTTCTTGCTAGTTACATCTATAGAAGTTGTTTGGTAAACGTAAGCGCTTCTCTGAATAAGTTGTAAACTAATATCTTCTTTGAAGTTGAAGAAATATTTGCATTTAGTTTCTGTAATAAAAGTCCTCTCCTGAAGCATCGGAAATAATTGTTTCTCAAACACACGTCATCAAAAGAGTTCCAATTCTTGTGTAACGAAACTACATGAAATACAGCTAAGCTTAAATCAATAACAATAAACAAATTAAAATGTTTGTTTGAAGTTTGAAATTGAAATTTTAAAACATTATGTGTAAAATTAATTATTCTAGGGAAAAATCGAGGTTTAATTAAATTTCTTATTGTTCAAGTTGCTTTTAGAATACTGCAAATTTCAATAAAACGTATAAATTTTTTTCTTAAAATTTGAATCTTATTATTAACTCATTTTTTAAACAAAGTCCTTAAATTGTAAAGGGTTATTTTTTCTGTTTAAAAAATAAAACATATAAATTGCAGCGTATATAACAAAACACATTAAAACCTTTATTTAACCAAAAAAATATCAGGCAACGCAAAATTAAAACAAACATTAAAAATCAATTTGGAATATAAGAATGAAACAACGTCCTTGATATTGAGTAAAATTATGCTATAATTACATTGCAATCCAGTTTAATTTGTAATTACATCATTAACTAAAACATTTTAAAAACAAATAAAAATTATAAATTCAAATCAATCTACAATTTTATCGAGTCCAGAACAAAAATTAGTGATTTCATTCAAAATGAAGAAGAATTTTACATTCGTTATATAAAGTTATTGATTGGGTTATTTTTTTCTAAAACTTATCACATGATGGCTCGTTTCCGTTTTAGCGACAAGCGATAACGATGTCATAAAAAAGTTCACACATTTTTAGTTCCCACTTCTTTTTAAAACACGTTTCCATGGAAAAAAATGCGGGCTCATTTAATGTCGATAAGTAATAACCCTAGTCGTTACCTCAAGCAACCCATTACGGGCATATCACTGCAGTTTAATGTAATCTTACTCATATAAAACAGGAAAAATAGGGACTAAAATGGGTTGGATTGAGCAACAACGAAGCAAGTTCATTTCATTTGGCTTGATTCATTTTTGTTCTAAAAGAATCCGACTAAAGATATAAGAAAATACACTATGCAATGATAGTTTTACTTAAAAAATGGTCCATTGCATTAGTGGAATTGATTTTTTGTTTATCTGAAACACCCAATGAAATTCTAAAAGTAACCAAAAAAGTGAGAGAGAAGGGTGATTTTTATATATGTTAGAATGGACGCGTATGTGATAAAAGTGTGGAGTCTCTTAGCTTATAGAAAATGGCTCAAACTATTGCTAAAAATTTAAAAAAATACGCCACTTCGATATTTTTGAGAGAATGCTATCACTTCTTTAAACTCGCTTTTGACAGGAAAAAGTAAGCATTTTGATAACCCAGAGCCTCAAAATATATCAAATGATTTAAAATTTCCAGAAACCATTTAACTTGCTAAGTGTAACGCTTGTTGATTTTTTTTTGTAACACCAGATGTTTTAATTGTAAAGATATAGGCTGACTATTAAAATCCTAGACATAATAATAATAATCCTTAAACTATGTGGTACTTCCGATTATAAAATAAGTTTTCCATAATAAATAGCTTTTTCGGAAATTCAGGAATTGTCAAAATATCCTTAGTGGATGATTATTTTTGAGTTCCACTGTATTTACTTTTGAGTTTCCAGTAACAAGAATGGGAAAGAGAATATGACATTCTACACTCTTAAAACGAACGAGCGATTTTAACTCAGTCTGATTGATTTTCACTCCTCCAGTCTGGAAAATGCACTTCTCCTTTTAGAGTGGATCCTTTGTGTGTTAAACCTCCGACAGGATCACTCCAAACGAGTGAATTTAACTCAGTCTGAGATAATATTCACTCCTTTCCAGTGTCGAAAATGCACTTCTCCAACTGGAGTGGAATTCACTCTTGTTTTAAGAGTGAAGACTTGCGATATTACAAGAACGGGAAAGCGAATATGAGATTCTAGACTTGCGATATTGCAACTAATTTTGAAATTTTCGGAACCAAAAGTTTAAATTATCAATACTAAAATAATGTATGTATTTTTTAAAACTTTCTTTAAGTAAGTATTATCTTTTGATTTTTGTTAATTTTGCCTCATAAGCACAATATTTAAATAAAAAGTTGCACTAGCTTCCGTTCTAAATGTAACATGTCTTTGTTATATAACACACCTTTTAAGTGCGAACAAGAAATACTTTTAATTGGCTCATACAGAGATTTCTGCTGTATAGTATGCCTGGATTTATATTACCCTCTTTGTGACCATAGGGCTTGTTCCTTTAACCCCAATAAGTCATTTACTTGTCAAAGGGCATCGACATGTTAATCTACAAGGCAGAGAATTGTAAGGAAATCTAAAGATTAGTGTATATCTAGAATAATTGGTGTAAAAGTAAAGCATAGTGTCACATTAATCCTTATCAATCGTCGATTTTTCGTGAAATTGATCTCCTAAAACAAAGAGGATCTCAGAGAGTCTAGATTTATTTTATTCTGGACTGCATAAATATATTTTTTGTATCGATTTACTCTCTATCGTTGTTAGGTAGTGAAATTAGCATGTGAAGTATTTTACTGTGACATGTAGGTTATATGAAGTTTATGACACTGTCGAAATTAAATATTTAATTAAATAGATGGATTCCTAAGGGGATTTACTGCAGTAGGTTTAGTGAAAAATATTTCAATAAAAATATTTCTACATTTTGCTAATAAAGTGAATTTTTTTTCATAAAATAATTTTACGCATAACACTTTTTCTAACATCATTTTTTTAAAGGATTTTTTTTTACTTTTATAACTTTTACAAATTGTTGTGTGTTTCAAAGATTTCTTAAAATTCACCTATATTAATAAGATTTTATAGTTTTTAAATCTACTTCGCTAGTGCACTTAACCCTTGTGTGTTAAGTATTTTAGCACATCATTAAACCAAAACGAAACTGCATTTTGTTTGATTCTAGTATCTATAGTTAATTACTAATGAATAATTTAACAGTTCAGTTTAAAACTAGTTTTGTTGAGACTGTCATGGCGAGAGTTAAATATTTTTTCTGAAACTTGTACCAAAAGACCACTAACTTGGAATACAACTGTCATTGACTTACCCTTCTATCACTGCTGAACTCTTAAATATTGAATTGAACTATTCCCAGGGGATCCTTTAAACGGACAAAACAGTGGATGCGGCATGTGCAGTTATCCAAGCCTTTGGAACTATTTAACTGTGTCATATTCCACATCGTCTAATTGTATATCTTTTCTTTGTCATTTGTGCACTAGTCAAACGACGGCAAAAACAACACATCAACTGCCATTATATACATGATTCCTTTATTTTCCAGTGACGGTTGGTCTGATCGGAACGACGTTACGGAAGAATACGAAAAAGAAGCGCTTGGCGGCATATCCATCAGGATCCACTCTACGTACGACCACAGCTTCGACCCTTACTACTTCTCGCTGAAGCCCTACAACAACTCCAGGAACCCATGGTTCAAGGAGTTCTGGGAATACAGATTCAACTGCTCGCTCAAGAACGGATCTGGAAAATACAACAAGACCTGTTCTGGTGAGTCTGCTTAAACATTTAAACAGAACTTGGCCGTTGTATTGCTCATTGCAGCAGACTAAAGTAATCCACAAGGAAATTTACCATTGCTAGCAAACACAGTTCTATCTCGCAATCAGTAGAAAATATATTCACGTGGGTGAATAGGTGTTTGCCGTTTTTATGAGCTACTGCATTGTTTCCAATTACAGCACTAATCTTTGAAGCACATCTTCATCGACACTTGCTTCTGTTGTTGACATGACCATCTCAACTTCATGCATAGGGAGTTTAAGAATATAGATTCAAATGATCATTCAACACTCTTTTAAAACAAAAGAGTGAAATCCACTCATATAGGAGAAGTGCATTTTCGACATTGGAAAGGAGTGAAAATTAACTCAGACTGAGTTAAAATCACTCGTTTGGAGTGATCCTGTCGGAGTTTTAACTAAACAAAGGATTGATATCCACTCCAATAGGATAAGTGCATTTTCGACACTGAAAGGAGTGAAAATTAACTCACACTGAGTTAAATTCACTCGTTTGTTTTAAGAGTGAAGAAGGGCTTTGAGATGTACAATAAAAGCTATTTAGATCGGTTCCGACGAGATTTTCTTAAAACTTCTCTAATGTAAAGGGTTTGTTTGCAAAACTCATTATTTTCTAAAGCTTAACTATGATATGGCTACTGGCTCGTTCATTGCCAATTTCGCTCATTTGAATTTAAGACTGTGTCAAAAGTCGGCAATGGACGGACTGGATCCTATATATTAGTCATACTTTAGGGAATGTGATTTTTGGAACTATATCCCCGTATATAGAAAATTCGAAGGTTCAGCATTAATAGAAACAGATGCACAACTAGTTAAGCTTTTGAGTTTTATTTGTCTTGGTTTATAGCATTAAACTATTATTATACAATACAACGTTCGTCTTTAACAAATATACACGTACACTCTTAAGGTATCCGACTACGTTTGAAACGTCAATTTCGACAAAAATTCACAATTTTTTTTTATTTTATTTTTACATAATATGAACATTTATCTTTCCAAATCTGCTTTTGGTTTTAAGATCCGTTGTGTAGATGTTTAGATATGAGGTTTTTAAAATAGGTTGTTTTGCCAAAAACAAGCAGGAAGTGGTAAATCAAAACCGAAAGTAAACCTAAAAATCATTTTATGTATGTTTTTAAAGCATTTTTAAATAATTAAACATTAATTTTTTATTTGCTAGAACAAAGCCACAGTAAAATATATATTTGTTGTTTCAGTTTGGCAACATTCTAATGTTTATAATTCGTGAGTATTTATTTTTTTGAGACCGCATGCTAAAATTTCTTGCTGAATTTTTATTCTTCGAATTCTTTTCTGTTTATTATCACAATTCCTGATTTTGCAAAAAGTTATGGGACATAATAGGAATGCTTCGCGTAAAAAGAGAAAGTTTGCTGGAAATCGCTTTTCGATTGAAAAGAAGGCCAAAATTGAAAGCGAGCCGAAAACAGTTAGTTCTTCAAAATTGCACAATAACCCGCTCATTTATGAAAATGCTAGCAACATGACAGAAGAATCAAATTTAGGTAATAGAATTTTCGATTTGAGCATTTTAATCAGCGTGTTTTCTATATTGTGTTGTCCTGTGTGCAAGTGTGATAGCCTGAATCTGGAAGAAAAATCAAGGTTTGGATTAAATTCGCACTTTGAGCTGAGTTGTAAGGATTGTCTTTTTTCAAAAGCCTTTTCTTCATCTAAGAAAGTTAAACATCTGGGCACGGTAAATACTAGATCCAAAAGCCTGAGTGCCATAAATCTCTGCTTGGTGTTTGGTCTTCGTTTGATTGGCAAAGGCTATTCTGCAGGTAAAAAATTGTTGAGTATTATGGACATGCCTTTCATTTCCAAACAAGCGTTTCGCAAACAAGAAGAAAAGCTGCTGTTGGTGGCAAAAGAAAAGGCAGTCTCTTCGATGAAGAAAGCTTCAGAAGAAATACGCCAAGGAGTTAATGTTGTGGCCAAGTGCGGAGTATCTGTTGATGGTACTTGGCAAAAGCGCGGCTATTCTTCTCTGAATGGTTGTGTAACTGCAATTTCAGTTATAAATGGAAAGGTCCTTGACGTTGAGGTGATGTCTCAACGTTGTCGCTTTTGTGAAGTGAATGCTGTAAACAAAACCAATAAGAAACATAAGTGTTATCGTCACAAAGGATCAGCATCTAGTATCGAAACCGTTGGTGCTTTTCGAATATTTGAACGTTCCGAGGCAACTCGGCTACTGCAATACACTGACTACTATGGGGATGGTGACAGCAAAGGCTACGATATGGTGAAGGACATGTACGGAGTAGGTTCTGTGACAAAACTAGAGTGCATTGGGCATGTACAGAAAAGGGTTGGCAATCGACTGCGAAAACTGAAAAAGGTGCATAAAGGTCTTGGCGGAAAAGGAAAATTGTCAGATCCCTTTATCGATAAGCTACAAAACTATTATGGTATTGCCATACGAAGCCATAAAGGAGATCTAGCAAAACTGCAGAGTACAGTAATTGCCGCTTTCTTCCATTGCTGTTCCTCGAAAAAGCAACCAATGCATGGACAATGTCCTACCGGCCAGGACAGTTGGTGCAAATTCCAAAGAAATGCAGCACTCGGTAAACAATATAATGAACGCAATGCTGGTCTACCTCAACACATTATTAATGTTGTCAAACCGAAGTATATGGATCTGTGTAGCCGAGAACTTTTAAGTAAGTGTATGCACGGAATGACGCAAAATCAAAATGAAAGCTTTAATGGTCTCCTGTGGCAAATGATCCCCAAGACAGTTTTTGTCGAACTAAGTACGTTGGAGTTGGGCACTTTCCTAGCAGTTCTGCATTTCAACGATGGTGCAGCAAGTACCCTTTTTGTCCTAGAAGCTCTAGGAATAGCTCCTGGGCCCTTCACAATAAAAGGACTGAGCACCATTGACAAGGAGCGCATACATGACTCAAGGCGACATTCGTTGCCAACAGCTAAAACCCTTAGAAAAAAACTGCGTGCCAAAAAAAAGAAAAAGTTCATGAAGACAGAAGAGGCTGAAGGGTTGTTATATGAGGCAGGAGGCAATTGAACGACATTTACTTGTTGCATTAGTGACTATTTTGAAATTTTTACTTTGATCGCGTTTTCTGAAGAATTGTTTTTTCACTAACTTTACCATACGGCTATCGCTCTATCTCAAAAAGTATTCAATATAACTGTCTGAAATTTTATATGGTGACTCGTTATAGTCCAGAGAATGTAATGAACTAAAGGCTTGCATGTAAGTACATATTTTAAATATTTATTGATATATGATTCAAAAATAACCTTGAAATTATTTGATTTTTTTTATGAAAATTTACATTACACCTTATAATTTTCCCATTTTTTATGATATCAATTAGCTTTTAGTTCATTACACTTATAAGTATGTTAGGAAGGTGTGGTTAAAATTTTAAATCATTACATTGATAATCTTTTCTTCTGCATCAAAAGCCGTTTTAGCAAAATTGTGTTAAATTTTCACTAAAAATCTCCATTTTTGTTAAAAATAAAAATTTTAAAGTTCTAATTTGTGTTAAATTCATGTTTCAATACCATATTTTACCTTTTTATTGCATTTGCAGTTGATATTTTGGGTTTTTAAAAAAAATTGCTCGAAAGGTAGTCGGATACCTTAAAACAAAAGAGTGAAAACCACTCCAGTTGGAGAAGTGAATTTTCGACACCGTAAAGGCATGCATATTTACTCAGACTGAGTTAAAATCACTCGTTTGGAGTGATCCTGTCGGAGGTTTAACACACAAAGGATCCACTCCAAAAGGAGAAGTGCATTTTTCAGTCTGGAGGAGTGAAATCCACTCAGACTGAGTTAAATTAGGAGTGTTTGTTTTAAGAGTGTATAACGTTCTCAACTATCGATTATTTCAGACCATCAAATAGCGATTGGGTAGCCTACAACTTACATAACTTTTGATTTAAAGAGTTATGGGAATAAGGATTCATCTGTTCGCGTTAAAAAAGCTCCAAAAATACCATACAACCCGTTCAGGAAAATACCCATGAGAATTCATAATAGATTCTTGTATTATTTTTGTACGCTTACCGTTGTACCATTTCTTCTTTAACCCCACCGAAAAAACTCCGAGAATTCATGGTTGAGGGAGTTATGGGAATACAGATTCAACTGCTCTCCGAAGCGACTCCTGGAAATACAATAAGACCCGTTCCAGTGAGTACCCAGGAGGATTTGTAACGGGTCCTCATATTATTTTTGTACCCGTTCCTTGATACGCTAAGTGAGGTGGGAATTGCGAGTGGAAAAAGGGGAACGATTCCCATGTGGGTTCGAATAAATTGTGATACATCGTGCTGGCGATTTCTCGGAGGAGAATGTTTGCCAGTAATTCTTACTGTTTGCTTTGTTTGGGAAGGGATATAGGGAGAGGAAAAGTAATTTTTGATGAGTTTTGGAGAATGCTTTTTAAAGTTTTGGAGCGGGTTTCCCGACTTCAGCTATTTTTTCGATGGAAATCGAATTTGGAAGAGTTTTGTTCGGAGAGGTAAAAGACAAATGAAGGAGTACATCAGAAAAGAAACAACATATATGTTCCTCAGAGATAGACTAGTAAAGTAGATTTTGTACAATATAGACTTTCACAAGTACATAAAAATTGCCGACTGCCACGTTACATATCTATTGAGACATTACTTCGTACGAGTCTACGTGCTTCGTAGTGTAACGATGGGAAAAATTTGTAATTGGTCAGTTTTGTCCACTCTTTATGCTTTTGCCATAGTTTCGTGTCTAAAAGAAATGTTGTTGAACACGTTTTTTCAAAAATAAATTAAAGTCCTTTAAGTGTCCTTGCACTATTAATTTCTTTTTACTTCATAAAAATTATATAATAAAGGCTTTACATAAATAGACATAAATACCGTGTCCTAGTACACTGTAAAAAATAAAAAGTAATTTCCATCAAAAACTAGAGTTGGTTTGCAGGTTACAAAAATGGTGCCTAATCTCAATATATTTTGGTGTGCGTGGTAAGAGTTTGATATATATGTTTAAGCTTTGGCGTGATATCTAGTCACAATTTAATAAATAAGGCTCGAAGATGGAAAAAATTATGGTCTGATGCTGCATCACAATTCACTGCTTTTAACAGCAGCTTAGAAATTTTATTTTAAACAGAAAATGGACAAAAATGCTTGGTGCAACATGGTTTCTTATGTTTAACAGTATAAGCTCGATGAAATGCAACATTGACAGCTGTTTCTTTCCTCCAGGCCTCGAAGACCTTCGCGAGCGCTACAAGCAAGACACCAAGATGTCGTTCGTGAAGAAGGCCATCTACACCATGGCTTACGGTCTGCACGACATGCAGAAGGCCAAGTGCAATAACTCTGGCCTGTGCCCAAACATGCTGCCCCTGAACGGATCCCTTTTCCTGCAGTACTTGCTGAACGTGAGCTTTGTGTGGGAGAACGAGACGGTGAAATTTGACGAGAATGGCGACCCACCAGGGAGGTGAGACTTGTTATATTTCATTCAAAGACCTTATAGAGGTTGATTGAGTTAATCTGCAGAGTTTAAAAAATCATCGAAATTTACCAGAATATACGGTAAAAATGCTACAAAAACCACAACATGAAGGCTAGCAGTGACTGGACGTCACATATCTTCTTAGTTTAACACGATTTAAGTTGATGTTCAAAAGTTATTTTCTAAGCCTAAAATATATCAATTTGCTGTTAGACTAACTTTACAACCATCATAAAAAAATAATTGCGTAATCTGATGCATTTTACAATAATTTATTTAAAGTGTAGTAAGCTTCGTGTGGATAATGATAGCAAATAGTAAGCGTTTCATTAACTATCAAAATAAAATACTAATATCTGCATTAATAGCAAAGAAAATATCAAAGATTCTTGAGCAAACGATGTTCTAAACTTTGCAAACGAAGTTCTAAATTTCGGAGTATAACTGTAAGTGTTTTCTAGAGCAAACTTGAAAACGGTTAAATACTCCCATTTCATTTACATAATCAATGACAGTTTAGTATAGTAAACGCATATTCCTCGCAATAAAATTTTGAAATATTTTTAAATTTTGTTTTATGATATTAAGATAATTATACCAGCAGTAAAATGAAGTTGCGAAAGATAGAATCCTTCCTCGTTAATTAAGTAAAACATACTACACAATCTTTTTACTAGTCATTATCTTGACCTGATCAAAGTTTAGAACACCGATTGCTCAAGAATCTTTGATATATTCTTTGTTATTAATGCAGATATTAGTATTTTATTTTGATAGTTAATGAAACGTTTACTATTTGCTATCATTAACTTCTAGATTCACATAGTGCTTTGAAATGCCCATTAATTTAAATGTGCATGCGTAAATCATTAAAATTACATATATTTGCAGATATATTGCTGTTTCAAAGTTAAAAAAATGTTCGGCGTATGGCAAAGCATTTTTCACAATAATTTTGGAATTACCGGCCTCGGCTAAAGTTAAAAAAAAAACAGAAGAAGTGGAAGTGTAATTAGTACTTAAGTATTAATGGTCATGCGTCGAATATTGTACAATGTTAGAATAACTACAGCCATTAGTTTATGAAAAGTGCTTAAACATTAAAGGAGATCACAGCAGCTGTCTCTCTTTTCAATTCTAAAATTCACCTTATTTTAAGTTTAAAAGTTTTTTTTTAAAAATCACACCTGTCCATCAGAGATATTGACACAGGGTGATATTTCCATTTTCAAGTATTTTCTCTTTTCGTTTATTCAAAATATTTTTCTACTCACAAATTTTTTTTCATCTTGCACACCAACGTTGTTGCGTTAGACTTAACAAACACCAATAGGAAAACGAAAATAATACTTGGTTATGAATATGAGAGATGTTTTAACGAAAGAATTTTAAATTAAATGTTTCGGTGGCCTTAAGTTCTTTTCGTTTTTAAAATCTAAATTTGAAATGTAAAAAAAATACTGAATATAAGTTAATGAAATCTAAAAAAAAATATCTGAATTGAAAGACCGTATACATCTATTCCTACATGGAAATGCATCTAAAAAATATGCTGTGATAGAAAAAAAAATTGCTAAGTCAGGCACGTAAGTTCATTTTGGGTTAACTAAAGATTCAAGTAAATTTAATCGAATATTTAATGCTTCTTTAAGTTTTGTTGATTTAAAATTTTTCTTTAAGACGTTAAAAATCCTAAAAATACTTTCGTTTAGTTTAAATTTAAAAATTACATATAGGCTTAGAATTTTAAAAAGCATCTCAAAGATTTTACGTTTTACTATTTTTTTATTTAATCAGAAATGTAAATTAAAGCACTTTGCATGGAGTTCAGCTAATTAAAAAAAATTAAAACACATTGCTGATAAGCAAGTTAGTAGGAGGTTGTAGTTAGTAAAAATTCAAGTAATATCCATGAAAAAATTATTTGTAATAATGAAAACTGGATATTTTAAAAGAATTTATGTTGAATCGTAAGACAGTAGCACCGCTATAATATTGTAGTAAACTAAAAGTTTGTATTAATTTAGGTTTAATTATTAATTAATCAACAGAGAATATTACATTTATTTGCATGTACATAACCAATATACCGAGTTAATGCATGTTGAATAGTAAAAAAAAATACTTTGTCTTTAGATATAGACAACCAACATTTCCTGTAAGAACTTATCCTTATTAAAACCTAGATTTTCCATAAACTATTCAAAATATCACATTTTGTTCAAGCTCTATTAAAGTATCTAATCTAACCAAGACCTTCGATCGACCACATTTCAGCCAAACACATCACTCTTTGGCCCCTAACCGCCGCCCAGCCTATCACATTTCTCACCAATCACCATTTAATTGGCAGCGGTGGGGGAAAAATAATAATTCATATTCTCGCCAACGAGGGCGCTGAGATTGTCAAGATTATTGGAGTGGACGTACCTGATGAGGGCTGACCTAATTAGAACCGACACTAGGAGTTAGTTGTTGTACCAAAGGGAAGTGACCTTTTGGCCATCTATGGTAAATGTATATGCAGCTTCATATCTGTTCTATCTATGACAGGTTGGGAGATATAAAGAGAAGAATTTCTTAGGATTGTTCTCCTGAATAGGAAAGAATTTTGATCTATATTTTATTATATATAACGTCAATGAATTGTTCGGTAGAATGCTTACACAGAAATTGAGCCATAAAGTTATGTATTATAATTTGTAATTAATTCTAAACTAATATTTTAAACTTTATTTATTTAATACGGAATGAGGAAAAAAGTAAAGATTCATAAAACTCTTTTCAAAGTTTTATGTATTTCTACTTTTTCTTCATTGGTATGATAGTTTGTGTATGCTATTAAAATGTTTAAATTTTACTTCGCATCACTTGGCATAATCCTTAAGTAAAATAAAAGCGTTAAAAGAAGCAACTATCATTTACACCTCTCTCGTTCAAGCACATTTGGGACTAAATGACATCTTGAGCTTCACAATTTATGGGCTCATAGTAGTTGTGAGCAGAATGCTTCAGGCCATTTTTACAAAACTCATAAAAAATATAATTGAATTTTTTTGAAAAACGAATTTGCATTGCGAAGCATTTAAAATAAAAATAACAAATTAGGATTAATGAAACATAGTTTTTGAATAATTAAGACATTGTTTATCGTAGTAAGTTAAGACAACTTCCAGAACAGTATGGGTATTCGTCGTTTGAAATCTGTCTTATTTTTGATAGCGACACATCTTTCTGATCAGTATATTTTGAAAAATTATCAAATACAAATACAAAAATTGTCCACCAACAACAGGCCAGAGTCCCTGCAAGGTTGGTACAAAATATATTTAATACTTTACCAGTTTCCAATGAATATCGAAATTTTTCTTAAAATCTTCAACTCTCTTTGAATACATAACATAACCTTTGGTAAAGCATTCCACTCATTGACAACAATATTGTAAAAATAATGTTTTCTTACCTTCCTTCTAAAGCATGATTTATTCAATTTCTGATTATGTCCTCTGGTTCGGCTATTTAAGGTAAGATTCAGGGCCTGATTTCTGGCAGGGCAAACGGGGCAAGTGCCCAGGGCCCCCACTTTAAGGAGGCCCCCAAATTGTCTTCATGAACATTTATGCTCAATAATAAACATTCATGCTCATTTATGCCCCAAACTTTTTATTATGAAGTATGTAAAATAATTAAATTCATGAACAAAAGTTGACTATTAAATTGTGTTTAAACTCTGAATTAATCAATTCACAAAAAAATAGTTTTTTGGGGGGTATAAGCATGCTTTTCAAAGTAATTACTTCTGCCATTTTTTTTGGTAAACACTGTTAGATAGGAAAATATATGCAAATATTTTATCGAGATGTTTTAGGGGCCCCAAATTTGTTCGTGCCCTGGGCTCCTAAACTTGTAACTCGGGCCCTGGTAAGACCTAAGCCCTCCAAGTCGCCCTGTTTTAGACTTTGTTTATCGCAGTAATTTAATACAACTTCTAGAACAGCATACATATTTATTGTTTGAAATCTGTTGGGATTTTGACACATCTTTTTGATATAATTTCAGATCAAAGATTCATAAGAAGTTGGTGAGACTTTTTTTCTGTATCGGAGGGAATGTGTTTGATTTGAGTTGATTGATTAGTTTAGGTGATAGCTTTTTACTTGATAGGAGATGGAGAGTTATCGGAAATGATGAATTGCTGTTATGGGTTTGGTGGAAGTAAATAGATAAATACGAATTTGAGATACTGTGTCAAACGGGAATTTTGTCCGTTTACAACAATTGACAGTTATAGGAAGATTGCATGACATGCAATCAGGAATTTCGTCGCTTAGTTGTTGTCAGGATTCCTTATAAACGCATTTGCCTAATATAAATGAATAAATTTCCGCAGCAAAAGCCGTTATTTTATTCAAGTGGACTTTAGGTGGTACAGATGACGATTTTGATTTAAAACAGTTCAAAGCTAGTGAGTTTTGGGCAGGGTTTTGTACTATGTATTTTTGTATCTTAGTAGGAAAATTGGTAAGTGATATGCTTATTAATATTTGATATAAGTTCAATACATATTTTTGTATCTAAGAAGGATTTTTTTTTGATATGATAGTAACAATATTTATCATTGATAATATTTAACATAAGTTCGTTTTCTATTAAAATACAGAATTAAGTGGTACCTTAAATTTTCATATGTTTTTCTTCCGCATTTCTTCTTTGACAAAAATTTCGCATAACATTTTTGTGTGAAACAGAAAACGTCTTTGTAGGTTTTAGACTTTATTGCATCTTTTATGCGTCTTCGAAACGTTCTCGACACATCGTAAGATAAAACGGGCCCATTTATTTAAAAGGTTTTCCGTGGGAAACAGGCATTTATTTGAATTCGCAAACTTTCTCGCTTTTAGGTGAATTCTTTTTGCATCGTTATTCGTATTTCTTGAATTCGGATATTTAAGGACTTCAAAAGTGACAGTTTGAAGACGTGTTTGCAAATAGTTAGTGTCATAATTACACTGTCAGAAAACCTCTTTATTTTTACCAAATTGTTCTATTTTGCGCTAAATTGTTCTATTTTTCACTTAATAATTTCCGTTTTGATCAAATTTCCGTTATTTTACTAATCGTTTGCGGTTTTGAAGACACGACGCATGCGCAATTAGCATTCGTCAGAAACGAAAATGGTGTCAAATAACGAAAATATTCAAGCAGCAAAATTGCCAGTAAAATTTCATAAAAGGGCAAATGAACCCGAATGACCGCTGTTCTCCAAACTAAAGTGCCTCTGTGTTAATCCAATGGGAAAAAATATTTTCTAATCCACATTTTTTCGGCTACATTAAATATTTGTACAAATAGATTTTTTTATTTGAAAAATGTAACTGACTTGCAGGTTTTTATAATCCCACTTTTTGAAATTGGTTAGAATATGTTGTGCAAAATTATTTATTGATAATTTATACCGTTTGCAAAAATATTCAATGCAGCCGGCGAAATGTGGTTTAAAAAATAGTTTTTACCATCGTATTAAAAGCATGTAAGTGCATTAGAAATCAAACAATGATGACTTTATGACAAATTGATGACAATAAAACAGACAGACGGTTTGATAATATGCCAATAGGATTCACATAGTATTCCACTAAAAAAAGCTTATTAATTTAAAGTTATAGTAGTGTAGTCAGTTACTCCAATTTCGCCAAATGGATTTTTATATTTGAGGATTTGTTGTCAGATATATTTAACATTCGGAATTATAAATTATATAGATAATTTTTTTCCTCAATTCAGTAGATAGTTGGTTCATATATTTTTGAACATCTGTGATATATTAACTGGTACTGATATGGCGATTTCTATTAATTTACATAGCGACGCAAATGAATGGGTAATCATAAAACTATGCTCCTCGGCGCAACTGCCAGTTAGGGGGCCAAGGATTGACGTGCCCACTCCAGCTTACGTGACCAAGGCCTCTGTGGTCTGGACATATGTACCGAGGTGGTCAGCCTCACGGTTAACTCCAGTGTTTAGTTCCCAAGCATGCTTGGTACTCATTTTAACGACCTACTGAAGAGATGAAAGGCTGAGTCAACCTCACCCGATCCGAATCTGGTATGGGTAACCATACCAGCTTAAAATTGGTATAACGGATAAGTATAATCAACTCAAACCTACATTTGCTTTGAAAGAAAATCAACCAACTAACCAACTTCGCGGCACTACAGTCCATGCTGGACCATGGCCTCTTTTACAATACGGCTCCAAAGCCGACTGTTTTTGGTCCTCGCTTTCCAGTTCTTAATTTTCATGTCACTTAGATCTCTCTCCACATCATATATCCATATTTTACTCGGTTTTCCTCTTCTTCTCTCTCCCTGACATTGCCCCTTGAAAATTTTCTTTGTGCCTCTGCTATCGTCCATTGAAAAAAAATCAAACATCGTTAAAAAAGCCCCTATATCACGGCTATAACTTTTTTCTCCATTGTTTAGATACGACATTATGAACTTTCAATACCATCCAGAGAACCACTCCTACGACTACCAGCACGTCGGGTCTTGGGACAGCGGCAAACTGGACATTTTCCAAGCATTTCGCTGGAATCCCGTGCACGTGACGAATGGCGGGCTACCGGAATCAGTGTGCAGCAAACCGTGCCCGAAAGGAAAAGTAAAGGTAAAGATGTTATTCATGTTTAGGTTTATTTGAAATCATTTGAATTTTTTAACCATATTTTCGGTATTGGTTGAAGTATAAAGTAGAAAATATAAAACATTAAAAGTATAACCAACCTATCAACTTACTGAAAATATCATAAACGTTCTATGTTTTTGCGTATTCATTTTAAGAGACCGTTTTATGCACTCTTTACTTAATTAAAATACCTTTTAATTTTATAAACCACTCACACTCTTGTATTGTAAAAAGTAAACTAGTGTAAAATTAATTTTTAGCTGCGGGCCAAGGGCAAATCCTTAGTTTTTATTTTTATGCACAAATAACTTCTCAGACCATAAAAGAAAATTTATGGATGCTAAAAAAACATTTGCTTAGGTATTTTTTTTACACCTCATTGTGGTAGCTTGAAATATTTTTTAAACAACTTTTAAAAAATGAACAGAGTAATTCTTTTGTGTGTAATGATGCTAGAGCTGTTCAAAGTAGATAATTCTCTTAACTTTATGAAACAATTTTTTTTAAAACGTTTTTATTCTTCTTCAATAACCTCAATGTTGTCTTTATTTTTTTAATATATTCATCGAGATGTGAAGAAAAACGATAATGTAGCTTTTCAAAGATGTTCTTGGAAAACTTATGTTAATGCTTACTTTATTCTTTCGACTTTTTTTCTGGGTGTTTTCGATAAAATGTTTTTCAATATGGTTTCAAATATTTTCTTATTTTTTTTATTATGTGGTATTCTTTCTTACGTTTAAGTAATTATTATTTTATTATATTATCAATTGCTTTGAAATAAGCGATTTTTTGGCGAATTTGGCAGCAATTTTTTTTCTGCTTTTTGAATGCAATCTGATTAAAAACTTAGGGTTTCATACATTTACAAATTATGATCATTAATTTGTAAATTAATTTAATCATTTACTTATTTTGTCTCCAAAATTAACTCTAATACTATAGATAATCAATTGGGTGAATTTAAAACAATATCAAAACATGAATTATCCACTTACGCAATCCTACTCCCTAATACTTAAAAGTTCACCTCAACAAAAGCAACCCTATAATATCATTGATAATATCAGTCCGTAGTGCTTTCTACAATTCCAAATTCTGGTACGTATTTGCTTTGGAAATCGGTAAGGAATAGACGTGCTTTGCTACGCAATTTCTAGCTTCACGGGGTGCTTGAGATCAGCGTAAACTAAAATTTGTAAGCGTGGTCACGTTTGAGGGCAGGCAAATAGTTTAAGATGTGTCACAAACTCGAGAGAAGTATTGAATTTCGTTCTATAAGTTTTACTCAGATTTCGGGTGAACGAAATTCTCAATGTATGCTTGAGGTTGAAACTCAAAATCTTTCAGGAAAAATACTGAATTTTTATTATTACGAAAATATAAATAACTAGAACTAGAATATATAGTTTTGAAATATGTTATTGATAAGATTAACTTGAAGTTTATAAGCGGTATTTCACTTAACTCTATAGTAGACTAATTTTAAACTATATAATAGAATTATCTGAAATCTTCAACCAATTATTCTTTCGAAGTTAAAAGCACAACTAATTAAAACTACTCGTCGCACATTTTCACGGTTAATGCTTAAATGCTATTTTAGAGAGTGTTTCAATGTTTTTAGTTATAAATATTTGTTAAATTGTTGAAATATTTGAAACAAGAGAAACGAAAGATTGGAATTCACATGAGTTAGACTCTAGAGGAATTTGTTAAATATTGTTGAATATACGTAGTTCTTAAATACTTTTTCTGTGTGTGGTTGTTTGGAAATGCTTCATATCTTTTCGAATTTTCTTAAACTAGTATTCATGAAAAATTTAAATTTTGATACTGCCGCAATTTATTTGTTTTAAAAGTCAGTTTTTTGATATGAGAAACTGAAAATTTGGAAAACTGAACTCATCTTCGACATAAGATTCTAAATTATCCGTTATACTTTTGAAAAATTGTTACTATTTGTAGGAACATTCTTAGTTTTTAAAATTTTAGCAATTCGAATAACCTGTGAATGCAATACAGTCGAATGCATTAGGATTTCTTAGGCACTTCTAAACAATATTTTTACGTTCAAATTTTAACCCAAATCTAATGGTAGTGACGTTTTGACAAATTTTTGAACTTTTGTTGGCTTTGATCTAATTTAATATCCTGAAAAGCTTGTAATGTTGCTTATACATAAATTTGTCACGGCAATGGACCTCGATAATGTATAGTTGGAAGTACAACAAGGTAATTACGCTTAAGGTAAGTTTCGTCTCTAAAAAAACCATTAAAGTTTTTTTAAAGAAAAACTTACTCTGTGACGAAAAAGGCGTAATTACTGTAATTAATAAATCAATTGATTAGCAATATCGGTTTTTCTATGATATCCATGTACAAGAATTTAAAAAAGACACACACAAAAATAAGCGTTTTGAATTTTCCTGACTATTTAGGATAATATTGTTGGATTTTACATGCAAGGTTAAAAGTCATATGGTATGGTACATATATATTCCAGCTTGTGTGCTTTTTCAGAGAACCGCTTATAAGCTTTCGTCAAGTGGGACACAGAAATAATTTATACAGTCACAAAGAAATGAATAACACATAGACAAATAACAACATTTATTGACGGTCACAAACATCCATGCCTGACCGGGATTCAAACCCGACCCCAGCAGCTCCAAAGGCTAGAGTCCTAACGATTCCATCGGGGCGGCGCAAGTCATATGCTACGCAAAGCTTATATGATATGTAATAATTTTTTATTTTGTATATTGATGATAAATTTGTCGCAGCTATTTATTTGTTATAGAGTGCTAAATTAAGTAAGATAGTACTACAGTGGTGGTCAAAATTATAAGGACAACTGAAAATTGAACATAAATTTTTTATTTCTGAATTAAATGAAAATGTATTTAGACATAAAATATTTCTTTATGCTATAAATCGTTTAAGAACAATAAAAAAATTTAAACTATAAAATTTAAGTTTATAAAAATAATAAACAAAAATTGCATTGTTAGGAAACTGGACAAAATTATAAGGACATTTAAAATTTTCAAGTCCAAACAGTTAATAATTAATAAGTTCACCCTTATTTTCAATTACTTTAATTAATCTTGACGTCATAGAGCTCGTTAGTTTCTTTAGGGTGCTCACAGGGATATTTTTCCATGCCTTTTCAATTGATGAAACAGTTCTCGTTTGTTGTAGTATTGAGTGCCATTTTTGTAAACTTCATACGCCAAAATACCCCACAAATTCTCGATTGGGTTCAGATCGGGACTTTTAGGTGGCCAAACAGTCAATAGTTTTACAGAATTAGCGTTAAACCATGATTTTGAAGCTGCGGATACATGTATGGATGCATTGTCCTGCTGGAATAAATAGTCACCGCTGGTTATCAACGGTGCTTGTGGCAAGAGATTGTCACCCAGCATATCAACATAACTATTCGAGTTCATTTTCCCTTGAAGAAATACTATTTTTGTAGTTCCAGAGGCTGCGTAACCTGCCCAGACCATTACCGAGCCGCCACCATATGAACGCTTTGAAAAGATTTCTTTTTCTTTGCGAAGATCATACCAAAAATGCTTAAAACCATCAGGTCCGTCTAGGTTAAACTTCTTTTCATTGGAAAAGACAACGTCATCCCATTTGTCACCCATAGAAGTGTACTTTGTTGCAAACTCCATCCTCAGTCTCTTTTGGGTTTTTGTAAGAGGGGGTCGTGACTTCAGTTTTCCGTATCGAACCTGTTTAGCATTTTGTAAAACACGGCGAACGGTTCGAGCACTGCAGTTCAAGTCCAGTTCACGCTTAATTTCTGTCGATGTTTGCTTTTTAGAGCAAGCTCTACTTATAATTCGTCTTTTATCTCTCAAAGATACAGAAAATGGCACCTGGGGTTTTCGTTTTCCATAATTTCCAGGATTTTTCAAAAAATTATATATTGCAGTCTTTGATCTATTCAATTTCAATGCTATTTCACGTCCGGTAAGTGCGGAATTTTTATAAGCGATTAATTTTCCTTTTTCAAACACTGAAAGCTTCGCACCTAGTTTCATGGTTGAAGATAAGTGTAATGAAAATTTTAAACACACGCAATATCTTTATAACACGATGAAATGACGTGTACAAGCCGAAACTTTGCTAATTATATGCTAATTTATGCATTAAACTTACAGAAATACAATTGTCCTTATAATTTTGTCCAATTTCGCTGTATGTTAAATTTTATAACGCATTTTAAAATTATGAATTTTATGTATATTTGTAAAGAATCTCATTTAAAATGCTTAATTTACTATTGGCTAACAGACATAACATTTGCATAATTCAACCGTGATTTGTCGAAAAGATCTAGCTGTTTTTCCATTGTCCTTATAATTATGACCACCACTGTAGCTCACAGAACTTTAAAACTATAGATTTTTGTAAACAAACCCGCTAAGTTGATTCTGATTTATTGTCTTTTTTCAGAGTATTCAATCGGAAAGCGTGAAATGCTGTTGGGTCTGCGTTCAGTGTAAAGAAAATCAATTCTTGGAGGATGAGTTCACGTGCAAGGACTGCGATCTTGGGTGGTGGCCGAACGACAATCTTACAGGTAAGTTTTTCTAGTGGAAAGATAAAGAAACTATTGATGTAGGGTTAGGCTACAGGAGGAAAACGGGATTTCTTTGGAATTATTTAGTTTCTTTATTAAAAAAAATAGAAATACCACTTTTAAAGACGCAATTTGTGGACCGAGTAAAATCATTTAGAGTCACAATTATTTAATAAAACATCTTTTGAAATATGTCTGAAAAAAACCACCGCATTTGAACCAAATATCGTCAGATATCTTGAAATATTACACCAAACTATCACTTTGAAGTAGCGTATTGTAGATATTAAAAACTTTTACAACTGAATGTAACATCAATCTATAAAATGTTCATCTATGTACAATTAAACAATATAACAATCACCTTAAAAAATAGCAATTTTTCCGATAGACTATATATAATAGACTATATCTCCTAGAAACTATATATTAAAATAAATTTAGTTTGCAGATGCACTGAACTATTTTCCTTAGCATCGTTTAAAAATGTGTTTTTACTATTTCAAGAAACGTAGAAAACAACAATTTTTTAGATGTAAAAATCTTATTTAGAAAAAAAAAATAGTTTTTCAGAAAACATGTTATATCAGATACACATTAGCGTTAAAAATCCATTAGAATGTATAAAAAGGTACAGAATTGTTCATAGTTTTTTTGCATGAATTTTTTTATGACCTCCATGTACGGATTTTCATATGTTTTTGCATATTAAATTACACTTTAGAAACATAGTTAAAAAAAATCCGCAAATGTTATATTTTTTGAGAGATAATAAAATCTGAATGTTATACGGTGTCTTTTTTTATATATATAATTGAGCGTGGAATATATCTATATAGTACAGTGTGTTTTTAGTGACGATATAAATTTAACAATTAAAAAAAACCTAACATCTTTAACATCTATGTTAAGTCAGTAAACTTATAGAAAAGAAGACGACAGATTGGCGGCGCACGGGTAAGAAATGTGGACTGTATAGGAAATTCATTAGGGTGTACTGAAATCAGTGAATCGGAAATCAGGACTTGTTATTTAAACACTGACCGTTAATGCATTAAAAAGTTAATTGCAAAATATTAAGATGTTAAATTATGTTTTTTTAAAAACTTCTTTGAAATTTATAAACCACTAAAAACCCTTTTACCAGAGTACAAACAAACTCAGTTGCAAAGGCTTTTGTTCACACTCTTAAAACGAACGAGCGATTTTAACTCAGCCTGATTGATTTCACTCCTCCAGTCTGGAAAATGCACTTCTCCTTTTGGAGTGGATCCTTTGTGTGTTAAACCTCCGACAGGATCACTCCAAACGAGCGAATTTAACTCAGTCTGAGATAATATTCACTCCTTTCCAGTGTCGAAAATGCACTTCTCCAACCGGAGTGGAATTCACTCTTTTGTTTTAAGAATGCACAAACTCAGGTTGAAACTGTCCTACATAGCACCTCATAAAACCCATTACCATAATTCTGCAATGAATAGATTAATATTAGTTTAATAGATTGAAACAGTTGATATAGGTATAACGCCGATGTTATATAGTTAAATAGGAAATGTAACGACGATGCACTAAATGATAATGGATTAGCTTATAGGTAAACCAACGCATTCTATCCATGAGTTGTGAATCCCATCGGCAAATCTTTAGTAATTATCCTCTCTAACAGGCTAAGCAAACAAAATGAAAATGTTACGATAGCTGTTGCTCCGGAAGAGATAACAGAGAAATACTGCAGTGGGTATGTAAAAGGCAGTCTCTACAACGATAGCGTGGACCGGTTTTGTTCTGAAATAATCAACCTTTTAGCGAACTTTCCTATAAGTTATTGTTATTGAGTGGCCTAAGTCACAATGGCCCAAGTAAAGGTTGTAGATGTACTGCAGCTTGCTTACTAACATACGGCAGACTAGTTAGGGGAAGTTTAAACCTAACTGATGCTAAGTGCTTGGTTTTGCCGTTTGAGCAATTTTTCTGTCAATATATTCAAACATATCAAATTTTTTAATAATATAAAAAAATTATAATTGTGAAAGATTTATCGCTCTGTTAAAGTAAGTATTTATCATGAATGTGAGCTACTTTGGTCAGGCTCTGTCTGTCTTGTGTACCTCCAAAGTAATAGGATCTTAATTTGAAATTTTAGTAGTTTCAAATAAGCTGCAAAATTGTCTGGACTAAACTGTTTGCCAGTTTGAATATTAATTTTCTAAATTAGAAATGTTTGTTTTACTATTTGAGCCAATATCTCCTTTAAATTGACCGCAGTTTTAAAGTTAACTGTTCAGAAAGAATTTAGATAAAATATAAAAATATCATTTGTGTTAATAAGAAAGTACGTAGTTTATACTATTAATGACTTGGTGAAAAGAATTTTGAAGTCTTAAAGGAAGAACATCTTAAATTATATTAATCATCAATTATTATTATTATTGATATTAATCATCATTGAATGAATTTAAAGGGTAACTCAATTATTGAATTACGAATTTTTTTCATTGAATTAGACCAGAAAGAAATAAGAAGTATTTCATTTAAAATCTTCTTTTATTCAAGGTAATTACCGTTGATTCAAAGCATTAAACATTTCAAAAGTCATTTTGAACTTTTTCATGAAAAGGGTCTCTTGTGAGCGTCGTTAACTCAAAAATAGAACACTGAGCCTTTTCACTTCACTCTCTCTATAAAAAAAATCGAGCTAAATATAAATTGTTGTACAAAAAGTGTTTCCAGTTTTGTTGGAAGAGGTTAAAATAAAACTTCTTGCTCTAACTTTGAAGTTGGGGAAAAAGAGAAAAGTTTGATAGGGCTATAGGACGATTCTTCAAGCAAATACTTCTTTCACCATATCACCAGGACGCGATCGACAGCGGCGTTTTGACAAAGTGTATATAATGTTCCTAAAATGTATATAATGTTGACAATTCGTAGTTAATATCGCAAAAATTAAGATAATACATCCAATACATAGAACACATAGGTAATTTAAAAAAAAGTCAAGGATTCAAGTGTGGTCAAAAATTAACCACCATTTAAAGTCAATTGAAAAACATAGAACGACAATGAGATAAAAATATTCTGCTAATTTTCTGGATCACTATGTCATCAGGTTTTTAAGTGTCTAAACGTAGTTGTTTAACTAAGGAAGTGTTTGATATCGACTGCCACATTTATGTTACGTCACACAAACCTTATCCACATCAAGGTATAGCGACGTTTTCGAGTACCTAGTGTGTTAATTGCGATCAGCTTTATGATTCTGCAAAGCCTAAGGCCCATTTCACACATAATGATTCCGATTACTTTTGCCTTACTTACGGTTCCGTCTTTACCTCAGCTGCAATCAGTGAGAGTTACACACGTAACAGAAACAAATAGTAGCTAATTATAAATACTACAGGAATTTTCGATGGACGACATCTAATAGTCCCATCATTTCCCGCTGCATTACTTAAATTAAAAAGTTAAAGTGACTTACCATTGACACTGTGATCATGAGTCACCAAAAACCTCACCGATATGTGTCTAAAAGAGGCGTTAGACATCAAATTTTACCATTAGTTGCATCATTATCCGTTGCATCACTTGTAATTTGAAATTTCAATTGACTTACAATTGTTTGTTACTGTGATCATGCGTCATCGAAAATTACCGGAACTGTTATGTGCAAAAGAGGTGGAAGACATCAAATTTTACCATAAGTTTCATCATTTTCCGTTGCATCTTTTGTAACTTTAAATTTCCAATTGACTTAACATTGCCACTGTGATCATGTGCCAATAAACGCTACCGGAACTGTTGTGTGTGAACGAGATGGGCATCAAATTTTACCATTAGTTATATTATTTTCCGATGCATCACTTGTAATTTAAAAACCTCCTATTGATTTAACATTGCTAGTATTACCATTCGTCACCAAAAATTAACGGACCGGTGTGTGAACTAGTTTCAAACTTAAATTTTTTTTCAGATTGTGACAGAATTCCAGTCGACTACATTCAATGGAGTGACTCCACAGCTATCGTGTCCATCACGATTGCCGTGTTGGGCACCATTGCCACTTTCTTCACCATGGTTGTGTTCATCCTCCACAACAACACGCCTGTAGTCAAGGCCTCCACTCGGGAACTGTCCTATGTTATCCTGGTGGGCATGTATCTCTGTCATGGATGTACTTTTCCCTTGCTGGCCAAGCCCACGCACACATCATGTTTCCTAACCAGGTGGGTAGAATGCTTATTGGTACACTTTGAATTGATTTGTGCGAATCATCGTATACTTAGTTACAGAATAATATCGGATATTACTTAGTTGCAAAATGATATCGGTTGTTATTTAGTTGCCGAATGATATTGGTTATCACTCAGTTACAAAATAACAATATCGGTTATCACTTAAGTACAAAATACAGTCGGCAATATTTCATTCGACAGTGTCGAGTTGAAATATTGCCGGTGTGTTATTCTGTAATCAAGATGACATTCGCGTAAGATATCATATGAATCTGATTAAGGTTTTCTGATTTCCAAAGAAATTGGTAAAGTAGCTTTACTATCCTTAGAATCTTATTTGAAATAATTAGTTCTGAAGTAAAATTCAGGGTAAACTCTGCTAGATTTTTTACTGAGAGAACTAAAACATCTAATGTCCTAGAATAATGCCTGGCCTCAGCTTCGCCATGATGTACGCTTCTCTAGTCACAAAGACCAACAGAATCGCCAGGATACTCGCCGGCAGCAAGAAGAAGATCATCACCAAGAAACCTCTATTCATGAGCGGTACAGCTCAGGTGGTCATCACCTGGCTTCTCATATCTGTCGAGTCCAGTATTATAGGTAAACATCAAAGCTTTAATAAAATCAGTATATATTCTGCGATCCAAAAGTTTAGACAATGACGTTTTTTAGCTGTAAAATTTAGTATTGTGATAGTAGAATTACAAAACACCCCTAAATATATTACATAAATATTTTGAAATGCTATAATTGAAACATAATTACTTGATTTCCTGTAACAATTGTTTTCATAAAGTAAAATTGTGTATGATCCAAAAGTTACGAAATAAATACGATAGTATGCTAATTTAAAGTAGATAATGGCCTAATTTCGAATTTTTATTGACGTATTATATTTTTTATATGATATATTAAAAAAACCCGATATCCGGTGAACTAAACAGATTTAATAACGATATTGGTTCAATTTTACACCAAACGGAAATAAAATAAACATGAGTGTCCTCAGCGTATGATCTTTTATTTATCCAACAACATAGATGCATAATCAATGAAGCCATAATCTTTCTGCTTCTTATAATTCCAGGTGCTATGCTGGTTCTAGAACCTGCTGACTCCAAGTTCTCATATCCGTCACTAGATAAGGTTGATCTAATATGTAACACGACACCGTTAGGAATCATCGCTCCCTTAGGTTTTGATTTCTTCCTGATAGCTATGTGCACGGTGTATGCTGTCAAGACGAGGAATGTGCCAGAAAATTTCAACGAGGCAAAGTTTATAGGTAGGTTTTATATTATACCTTTAAATTATTATACCTTTAAAAATGCATTTGAAGAGTACAGCTGTGGAAATAAAAAAGTACCCACTTGAGGTTATTTTATCCGTTAGCCACCCCATAGAATCGGACCTTTTTGAGATTGTGTACAATTAACATTCCGAGTTAATTGCACGATACAAAATTTGCATAAGGGGCCGTCTTCATATTAAAAATATTACGATCTTTGAAATTTCCAATAGCAACACCCAATTTTAATAACTTAGAAATGTTAAGCACTCTTGAAAACCCTTAAATCTAAGTTTTTGTTACATTTGGATAAATATTTGACGAATTATTCAATCGAATCACTTGTGGACCTTTTGGGGACCATCTCTAAAATGACAAGCAAGCATGCATGCAAAGCCGTCTTTATTTATCAATTACACACGTAGTCTTATACACAGTCCCCTAAAGGGTAATTAAAAAGTATTTTGTGATTTACTCAGCAAATTATGAATAACATTTTTTAAAAATTGGGATTTCGCCTAAACTTCTTGTCTTAAATTTATTTCTTTAAAAATATTAAGGGGTTTCCATTCATATTTTTTAAAAAAATTAATATAATAATTAATTAAAAATGTAAAAAATGCTTTAAATACCCCAATATTGAATGAATTTTGTTTGGGTTACTATAATTTCTTTTCAGTAAAAAATTCGTTTCATTATCTTAATTATTTATAGATCGGGATAGTTTTTTATATGCAACTCATTTAAAATTATGGGACCTAAACTTTGCACGTCCCTAACTCCTCTAATTTGCTATTGGAAATTTTAAAGTTAGTAACTTTTTTAATATGAAGATGGCCCCAAATGCAAATTTTGTGTCATGCAATTAACTCAGAATGTTAATTGTTCACAATGTCGAAAAGGTCCGATTCTATAGGATGACTAACGGCCAAAATAATCACTAGTGGGTACTTTTTTATTTCCACAGCTGTACATGGGGAAGAATCACTTGATTGTTAGGAGTCGTCCCGTAATTGTGTCTGCTTGGTTAACATTTGCGACAGGAAACCGGTTTCTCTTTCGGTTCTTCATTCGTGGTACAAACGTGGGACTCGTGTCCACTGATCTATCGGGTTGCCGCGAAAGAAACACAAAAGCGAGTAACTGGTTTCTTTACACCATTTCAGGCGATTTCTCGCTATCATTTAGAAAGAGTCCAATTGAGGAAAGCCTTATGCAAAATCAAGTTGTTTTTTCCCCCTGTACTCTTCATTTGTTATGATAGAAGTTCAAATAATAAACTTTAGCATAATGTTTTGCAATTGCAAAAGTTTACTTGGTATTGTTCCCTATTGTCATTCAAATAAAAAGTTTCGGTTCTCTTTCAATCTCATAGAGTTTCTTTTTGAATTAAATTTTCACGACGATGTAGACAGCGGGTGAAACCCTACGTTTTTTGAGGGATCTGCACTCTTAAAACAAACGAGTGAAATCCACTCCAGTTGGAGAAGTGCATTTTCGACTCAGGAAAGGAGTGAATATTAACTCAGACTGAGTTAAAATCACTTGTTTGGAGGGATCCTGTCGGAGGTTTAACACACAAAGGATCCACTCCTCGAGGAAAAGTGCATTTTCCAGACTGGAGGAGTGAAAATTACTCCGACTGAGCTAAAATCGCTCGTTCGTTTTAAGAGTGTACAGATCTGAGGAATGGGAAAGAAAGCCTTAGTTCTCTGATATTTATTTCGCATAGGTTTCACCATGTACACCACTCTGGTAATCTGGGTGGCATTCGTCCCGATCTACTTCGGCAGCAACTCAAAGGTCATCACCATGTGCTTGTGCATCAGCTTCAGCGCGATCGTTGCCTTGGTGCTGCTCTTCTTCCCCAAACTCTACATCATCCTACTGAGGCCCGAGAAGAACAACAGGAGTGCTTTCACTACCACCAAGGATGTCCGGTGCCACATAGGTAGAGGTCTGAATAACTTCTTGTCCAAATGCATGCATGAAATAGCTGCACAATAGTCGATTCTTAAATTGAATCGCATCTTTTTTATTCAATAAGCAGACAAGGGAGCAAATTAATCTGGGATCTACATATATAGGTCCAATTAGTTAGTGTGGGCACTACAAATATGGGGCCCAGAAAGATTAGGTTAGGTTTGAATTATCGTCGCACTAGAGCTACACGAGGGCTATTGGCGACGGGCGTGATCGTATTTTAGAACCGCAGTCAGATGACGAGCCAACACCTGAATAGGCACCCAACGCAACCGTTAAGGGTGACATCGTACGCAGCGTTAGGACTTTGAAGGATATTTAACGTGCACTCCCTTACACGGGGTCTTATTCGTCGGACATTTTCGGCTACTCGGGCCGTTTATAGGTCGGCAGCTATATTGGCGATGCCCGGATCCGAATATGGGACCTTCCGCATGCTAATCGAGTGCTTAACCGACTGGGCTCCCCAGCTCCTGGGGCCCAGAAAGAAAGGACCTCCTTCATTTTTGGTCAACATTCTTTGGTCATTTTGGGTACAACACGTATGTCCATTTTAAATGTTGTCTTACTTTCAACTCTATAGATTTTATTCAAAATATTGGAACAGTTAAACTTTTTGTGGCAGAAATAGATAAAATAAATAATGACATAATTTTGCAGCTTAATCATAATTACATTTATCCGAATAATAATTAATACTTGTCCTCTATTACTCCTTTTAAAAACGCGGGTTTTTTATACGGGCAACATATAATAATCTTTACGGTTTGCCCACACTGCCTCATGCGAGTCTATGTAATTTTATTTGTTTAACAAAAAAGAAAGGTGAATTTGATTCACATGGTTGGTGATTTGTAAACCTATTGGCTACCCGTATGTGGCCACTGTTATAGAAAATAGTCATCTAGGACACATAACTAATTATTATTTTGTAATGTAATTTAAATGTAAAATTATGTTCAATTTTCGATTTAAAAAAAAGTGCACTTAAAAAATTAACTGTTCTCATTTTGAATAGTTTTCTTAAAGGTATCGAATAGATCTTTTGAATAGTTTTCTAAAGAAACTGTAAGCTGGATAAAGTTGTAAGAGTGGTAGCACATGTGGCTTGACCAAAAGGAAAGGGGTCCGTTTCTTTCTGGACTTACATGGGTATTGCCCACTTTACCCAAATGGGCACATGCGGATCCCACTTTATTGTGCTACATGAGAGTAAGGCTCAATTGGCCAGGTGTCTGTCAAAGTGATAATGTCAGTAGAGATAGCAGCATTTCTAATACGACTCTAAAAGCTCAGTTCACGGACACGGAGAGCATTTCCGACAGTTCATTTGATGGTTAATGAATTAATATGTTAACCAGTCTATCCAACAAACCCTGTAAGAGCTGTGTGTCCGCAATGATAGGCAATCTATAACGGAGGCTTTTGAAATTTTTTCACACATTTAATAGATTAAGCAGTGAAGGATAAGATATCTGCATTTCCAGTACGACTCTCTCTTAGTTCACGGACAGCTTTTCCGACAATTGATTTGATGTTTAATGAATTAATCTGTTAATTAATGTACCCAGCAAGCCCTGTATGAGCTGTGTGTCCACGATGATAGGCAACCTGAAACGAAGCCTTTTGAAATGTTTACACAAATTTAATAGGTTGAGCAGCGAAAGAGTAATAGAATAAACGAATTAATACATAGTTCTAAGAATTATTTTAAAATTGGTTAAATGCTTAAAATATAATGCAAAATATAATAGAATAAATAATGATTTTTTTTGGTAATAATACAGCCGAAGTCGTTTATAGCGAGCCCTGATTTTAACGAGAACCCGGATTTATCAAGGTAAACAGGGATATTTAGTGGCCCAATGTTAAGTCTACACTCTTAAAACGAACGAGCGATTTTAATTCAGTCTGAGTTAATTTTCACTCCTCCTGTCTAGAAAATGCACTTCTCCTTGAGGAGCGGATCCTTTGTGTGTTAAACCTCCGACAGGATCACTCCAAACGAGAGATTTTAACTCAGTCTGAGTTAATATTCACTCCTTTCCAGTGCCGAAAATGCACTTCTCCTAACGGAGTGGATTTCACTCTTTTGTTTTAAGAGTGTACGTAAGGTAAATCGCTATAACTTGTCTAGCCAGAATGCGAGCTTCAAAAAGACTTTCGTCATCCATCCCTTTGCTTGGTTTTCTTCGAAACGTCGTGAGCGTGTTTTTTACCCACCTTACTTTGGTTTGAACTGTACGGATTGTTAACCTCACAACAGAACCTCAAACGAGTTAGGTTTAGAAAAACGATGCTTCACCCCTTTCAAAACCAAGCGAAGGGATGGGGAAGAAAGTCTGTTTGAAGCTCACATTCTGGCTAGACAAGGTAAAGTTAAGAGCAAGCCCTGGATTTAACGAGGAATTTTTATCTATCTTGTTAAGTTTTTTTTGTAACTAAGTCGTCAGTTTAGAAGCTAACTTGACAGGAAGTTATTAACATCGTTTACTAATTTTATGGTGTGATATCGAAGCGGAAAGTTCTAACCGCTAAGGAGAAGGTAAAAATTTAAGGGTTTCGGAAGACGGAGCTAAAAATGTAGACATTGGAAAAAGTATGGAATTTCGTCTTATACGTTTGAACGCTGCTAAAAGAACAAAGAAAAGTTAATGGAAACATACGAATAAAACTAACTTTAAATTTATTTTTTAGGGACCAGTTTTTTACGACCCCTCGTGCTATAGACGAGTTCGATACGCAATAATAATAATAATAATTATCATTGCATGTTACACATTGTAGCAAAATCATACAATTTTACGCAACATGGTAACACTCTGGCAATTGTGGGGTTTGCCATGGATCGATAAGAAATGTAGAATGAAGTTGGAAGTATGGGTTAAACTATCTTTTTTTAAGCTCCCTAAAAGATATGAGTGTCAGTTCTTTGTCTGATCACCAAATTTTCCTGCTGGACTTCGTGTAATTTAATATTCAGTTTCTTGCATTTTGAAGGCAGTCGAAAGTCTTTTTTACGTACAAATTGTACAACGCTTAAACTAATAAAAAGTAAAGAAACAAAATAATGTATATATTCAACATAATTTTTATTTCGTAAAATATTTCTTCTAGGGTATAACGTTTCTGCTGCCACTGTTTCAAGGAATTCTTCACATTCCACTTCAGATTTCAGCTTAGAATCTCCGAGGCAAGTTAAAATTGATGCCGCATATTCTAACTTTATAAAGAAATACAGAACTCTCTATATAGAGAGATAACCGCTACTTTATATAAGATACAGTTATTGTATAATCTATGAAATAGTTTAACAATAATAATTTTAATTAACAAATTATATAATTTCTAGTTTGATAGCAATGTAAAATTGTGTTCTTTGACTAAATGTAAACTTATTTACTGAGAGTAAGGCATTGAGTTGTACTTGTATGGCGAGTTAAGATTAAAAACATTTTTTATTTATATAGTATGTAAAATTTTATTGCCATTTAAAAGTCAAATTATCATTATTTTTTTTAAAAAAATCAAAATGTGTTATATTTCCTATTGATATTAATGAAATTAGATATGTTTCTAGTGTTTTAAGAATTCAAAAATTTACTTGAAACTTACGTCAGCGATCCAGTTATTATTTTCAGTTCACAATATTTTTTCATATTATTTTTATAAGTTTCATTATTACTACAGGAAGGTCTAGAAGAGGATTCTTATCAAGCAAATAGTTTTTCAATTTTTATGCATGCAAATTGGTATGACAGACTTATTATTTTTGCATTTTATTAGTTTATTTCAATTTTACTTTGAAACATTAACAATGATTATAATAAAAATATTTAATGACTTTTTCTCGCACTTTCTTACTTGTAATTTTTTGATATTAAATCGTATGATTTTGATTGAAATGGCTAAATTTTGAACTCTTCTGGTTCATTTTAATGTCACACATACAATATAACCATTTTATCTCTTTTACGGTGAATTAGTCCTGTAAATAGTATCTTAATAAAATCGAAATCCATACTGAATGTATACCGCACTTCACCTTGGAGTTTTCCGATGAATTCGTGGATTTGCAGACATGTATAGTAGCATTTACTTGCTAAACCGTGGCAACTTTTCCACACGTTACAAAATATCAACACATTTCTTTGTATGATAAACAACAATGCAAAAGTTACTTTCCCTTCAAACAACTCTAGAAAAATGACTGTTCATACACACACCATTTTGGAAGTTCCTCATTGATGCTACAGTTAGAGGTTTCTTGAAGGACAAAAACTGGTTTCTGAAAAACATGTATTTTTAGTCTCCAGTTACACTGAAGCCGTTTAAATAATTTTGAGTATTCTTTAGATTTATAAATATTTGGTTAATTTTTTTTTATGAAAAAATATTTTCTTCCTTTAAAAACTGGGAAAAAAACTGGCCTAAAACGGAATATTAGTAATGGAATGTGGTGGATTTGAGTTAAAAGCGCAACATTTTTGGTGTTTTTGAAGAAAAATCAATCTTTCCACCGCATTAAACTACATACTGAACAATTGATTACTGTTTTGTGTAATTTATGTGGGAAAAACTGCAACGTTTCAAGAGGAAACTGCGTCAATATATGTCTCCAAATACACGAATGCATTTATCTTTAGTTTTTGAATGTAAAGAGGGTATGATGCTAAAGCTCAGAAAAAAGGATATACATTTTTAAAAACTGTTTCACCTTGAGTTTAATATATAAGTTTTGATGTTATAACCCTACGGGTTATTTATAAATAAAGTGTGAAAATGTTCGTTGATAAATTATTCAATAAAACAGATGCATGATTTTTTTTTGCTTTCTTATTTTGAAGTTTTTTTGTTTGTAAGGTTTTCTCATTCAAAACTAGCTTATATTAATTAATTCAGGGAAATGGATAACAGATTATAAATACACTATTACAGAAACCTCTCATTGGATATCGTTCACAAGAACCCACACCCGGAACCAACTAGCAGCCGCCGGCCCAGCATGAACCTCTTTCTCCGGTTCAAGATCAGCAAGCAGGACAAAATCGCCGCCAACGTCGCCCAGCACATCCGAGCAGTCCGCGCCGCCGAGGCGTTGGACAGAAGAACGAGGCTGCGACGAACCGATTCCTTCAACTTCCCTGGTCTTCCCTCCACCATCCTCCCAGTACAGAGAAGCACGTCGAGCGAAGACTCCCCTGGCGTACACGACAAGAAGCGGCTGGTTGGCATGATCAAACAGGCATACGCAGAAGAAACCATCGAGGAGATAGGTCCGCACGTGGAAGACGTGGCCTGCCAGACCTCGTATGACTTGCTGGAAGCACTTTTGCCGTCGCTGAGGAAACGAGCCATGCGTTCCGAGACTTCCATGACCAACGACAGCGACGACTTCAGACGCTCTGTCACGCCTTCCAGATTCGGTTCATCACAGAAACGTCACTCGTACGCCGAGCGGCCCTATTCGGTGTGCGATTCGAGTCATGGTTCCTCGAACGCTGCCTACGACACTTCCAGCTTCAGAAGTTCTTCTTGTAGGCCGAAGTCGAGGAATCGAAGCAGGCACGAAGATCGAGTTGAGGTTGAATACAAGATTCCGAAAGAGGAGAGCGATCTGGTTGACTATGAGGTGGAAGAAGTGATATCCCTGAAAGAGATGAAGCGGACCAAGGCCATGCAGCTGCTGGGCAAGAAAAGCCAGTACAACAAGCTGCAGGCCATACTCAGCGAAGGATCGTCCTACGGACCTCCGCCAGAAGGATTATCTGAAGCCAGCTTCTCCCTTACCGTAAGCCAGGACAGTCTTATCGATGCTAATTCATCCATAGTTGAAGAGAGTGCCAGCACTGGTAGTGATGAAACTTCGGGGAGTGCCGTGTACAAGAACATCATCATCAACCTGGGAGGAAACCCGGATAAGAGTGGAAGGCAAAGTTCAGCAACTTCCACTGCGAATTTGAATGTTCTATCAACTATATACGATGCGAGAACTTACCATTCCCAAGATAGTATTAATGACAGTGGTAAAAGGAACTCTCCCGATGTTTTGAAATTTAATTCACCTAATGGAAACTCTAAACGACTTGGTATGTAATATTAAAGGTATCTAGCAAAAGACTTTTTTCTTTCAGAAGGAAAAACAATTGAACTTGAATGAATATTGAATTGTCAAACTGACCCATCGAACTAAAGTTATCGTACCTATTGTTTGAAAAGCTAAAGAAGTCAAAACACATTTAAGAATTTTTTTGTCTATTACAAATACTATTATTTACTTGTAAGTTTGCGAATTGAAGGGGCCAGTTAACTAATAAGCATTTAATATAACGAATTTCAAGCAGATGTGAATATATCAAATTGCATTTAAATTAAGAGGTTTTAATATAAATTTTGTATTTTATAGTGCAATTACATATCATGCCCTGATAAACTTGGTCTGATAACTACTATTTGTAATACTTTTCAAAAAATGAAAACGAAAATACACTTTTCCTAAAAATAAATAATATAAAGAAGGATGACTAAATGTATTTTGAAAAGAGAATTCTGAAACGAAAAATTCAACTTTCCATTATCAAAGTAAACTTATTTTTACATAAACGGTTGGATGGTATATTTTCAACATTTCATTAAAATTATTTATCAACTTTTGAAAAATGTATGAAAATTTTTAATACTAAAATAAGAATAACGTTCGAAATGAATAACTATAATTTAAGATTGTTATGTATTCTATTTGTTGTATAGTATTATATGATTTCATTTTTTTACCAAGTAAATAGAGTTTAAGCGCCTTGCACTTCTTTTATTTGCATTTACAGTCACAATGTGTTGTTTTTCATAGATATACATATTTCAAATGCCATGTCCACACTACGACAATAAAAATGGCAAGAAATTGAGCGCGCATGAAAGTACCTATACAAATTGGTCAGGGATGCGCGCGCACTAACCTCGAATGGACCCAATTGGATATACATTTCCATGCGCGCGCAATTTATTGTCATTTTTATTGTCGTAGTGTGGACATAGCAAAACACACATGCCAAATAAATGCAATTTTTTGTATGTTACATTGGTGTTTAGATTAGAAATATTTCTGAAACTGTTTAGTAGTTACATACTATCTAGTCAGATTATGTCACAAGAAATTTTTCTTGAAAAATACATATTGTCTATGTTTGCATTACTCTCACGCATAGTTGCCTGCATTGCTCAATAGGCACCTGCCATTATGTTGTAATGCAACTATCTACCCATCGCTGTGCGATATAATTTATGTACAACTATAATATAAAGTTTATTGTATCGATGTGTTGACGTATTGTATGTTTGAAAATAAATGTTTTATTTAATAAAATATAATTATAATTCAGTCCCTACCATTGCAATGTTTCTTTTATAGAATGTTTCAATTAATTAATAAAAGTATTTCAAGTAATTGTCTCAATGATATATAGGGTAGGGTAGGTACAATAGTAGGGTAGGTATAATATTCCGGCTTGTGTGTTCGATCAGAGACCCGCTTATAAGCCTTCAATGATAGATATTTTTTTGTTAACAGTTAATTCCTTCGTATAAATATGTACGATGGTACATTTGTAAGAAGAGTGTTCAGCAGATACGATAAGTTGGGAAATGGGAAAATTGTTTCTCAAAAACATTCATAAAACTCAGCGTTTACTCAACAAAATTTCATTTCTGTTTTAATTAATTATATAAAATTTAGAAATTGCGTTTATATACACGAAAGATACGTATTTACAAATTAAAATCATCGTTTTGTAATTAATAAACATTTTAATCAATTACATTGAGTTTCCAAGTTTTATGCTCACAGCGTATTGAGCAAACATTTTGAATAAAAGAAAAAAAACAATAAAGAAAAGATAATAAAAGTTTTCATCAAATAAATAAAGGTAGAAATTTGCTGTGAATAAATATGTATTTTCATCAAGTTTGAAGTAGCCACACACTCGCTGTTTATCCCTATAAAAAATATACTAAAAGCTATTAGGACAGAGATCGGTAATAAAAAGAGTTTCTGAAGCAATTTCATGAGCATTAAATAAACGAAATCATTTTAATAAATGACCATAGAGATCTTAATTCAAGTATTAGAGTGAAGGATCACGTGACCTCTAATGCTAACGACGCCGACGGGACGAGCATGGAGACCGCCATCATAGAGATGGGGACCAAAATTAGTATGGTATGGGGAAAGTGTTTCCAATACTTTAGTAGAAAAGTGCTTAGAAAAAAATAAAATGTAATTCTAAAATATAAAAAAGTACCATATAAATACTAGCTGCATTTGGAATATTTTTAGTGACTTTAAAAGAACTTGAAACGCTTTTCTAGTATTTTATAATATTTTTTTTGTAATTTTAGAGTTATATATTTTATTTTTTCGAGTATTTTTCTTCTTAATGAGGCGGCGGTGGCGGCAAGGTGCCAGAATGGATGGATAATAATGGATGTACTAAAAAAAAAAAAAAAAAACTAAATGTTCAAGAAATACAGCCGTTGCCAACAGGTCGAGGACAACTATTTGGCTTCTTTTCTAATTTGGCGCTTTTACTTGGCTTAAATTCTTCCAGCGATTTCATAGATCTATAAATGTTACTGGATTGTCCAAAATACTTAGGGAAATGAGGCCACTGCCAGTCTATGTAAGCGACTGCTAGTTTTTCTATTTATTTTAGTTGTAGGACGGTGTGGTAAACGAATGTGAACAATATAAAATTTAGGGATTATTTTTAGGAGTAAAAAGGTATTTTTTGTACAGTTTTGTATTTTTCTTTGAAAATGTGTCTTTATTATTATTAGTATTTATTTATGCTGTTGTTGATGATGTTTTGATAAAGGTAAACATTTTTTTAAATGAAAAATAAAATGAATCTTTTCAAATAACAATTTTATTACCCAAAATACCTGTAAAAAGTCAACCATTTATCATATTCATAAGAAAATTTGAATGTTGTTCATTATCTTTTGTTCTATAAAGAGAAATAACAGATATTAAGAAAAAAAAACTTTTGAAAT
Organism: Hylyphantes graminicola; assembly: GCA_023701765.1. NCBI lineage: Eukaryota > Metazoa > Arthropoda > Arachnida > Araneae > Linyphiidae > Hylyphantes > Hylyphantes graminicola. Next base: position 51,209,645 of record CM043114.1, read on the forward strand.
TCGATCATTTTCAAGAATTGCTTTTCTGATAGAATGAAACACATCTAAAAAAGAACACATTTATTTGAAAAGTTCAGAATTAATTATTTAATCGTATAATATTAACATGTCGAATTCATAAATTTAATATTTAATCGTAAATAATAGCACTGAATTTTTTAAAACTTACATTTACGTACATTATGGATGCTATTCCTAAATTTTCCTTTTAGTGGAAGTGTAACATTAAAACTTTTGATTTGATTTTTATTAGAAAACGTTAATAAATGGAAAGAACGAAAATTAATATATTCGACGAGTGATTTCTGCGTAACATCACCATCCCTCATCATAAGTATCGATTGCAGAAGTAGATATGTGTTGACACTAGATCACTATTTCCAGTTATATTTAGTTCGAAAATTAAATTTAAATTAAAAAATTTGACTTTGGCGGTCTAGTTTGTAAAAACCGCCAAATTACGTCATTTTTCTTTACTTTGCATGCTCATAGTTGTCCTCGAGCTGCTGGCAACGGCCGCACGTTTTTTTCAGATCCATTGCCATTGGAGCGAGACACGATTGGTTGCCTGTGTTGCCATCACATAAAGAAAAATAATGCCACGAAAAAATAAAATTTAATTATAAAATTACAAAATAATTATTATAAAAATACCAGAAAAGCGTTTCAAGTTCTTTTAAAGCCACTAAAATATTCCAAAATGCAGCAAGTATTTTTATAGTATTTTTTTTTTATTTTAGAATTAAATTATATTTTTTTCTTAGCATTTTTCCACTTAAAGTGTTGGCAACACTTTCCCCATACCATACCAATTTTGGTCCCCATCTCTATGATGACGGTCTCCATACTCGTCCCGTCGTTAGCATTGGAAGTCACGTTATCCTCCAATCTAATACTTTAATTAAGATCTCTATGTAAATGACACAAGTCTACCCCTAAAGGAAAAAGAAGTATTCGAGTTAAGACTCTCTCGTGTAAGAAGAGACTTCATTTTGCTTTTTATGGAGTAAACTCTGCCTCATTTCTGAGGCGAATATAGAAATAAACTCAAGATGTCGTCCAGAAACCAAAACAAATTTTGATTTAATTTTTTTTATTTATAATTATATTTTATTTAACATTACATAGAGACGAATTGTACAGTTAAATGTTTTAAGTTAAGACACTGCTTTTCGGTGTTATGTATCAATAAAATTTTTGCCTTAAAAAAAGTATTCGCTAGAAAGAAAATTTCAAAGAAAGTTTTTTTAATTTAAAAAGACAACAATAAAAATTTTAATTAGACATACTAATATGATTTTTAGCATTGAAGAACTAGTGATTAGTTTTAAATTTTAGATAATAAATAAGATTATTATTAAGATAAGATTAAGATAATAAATAAAAGCAATAACACTAACTAGCTTGCACCAAACTGAAGGAGAAGATGGTAGTAGGTAAAATGGGGTTGTATCACGTCGTGGATAGCAACAGATCCAACGGCTTGGTGTCATTTGCTGCTTGGAATTACTTTTGCTCTTTTATTCGAAAATGCGTTTTATAAAAATATATTGACTTTTTTAATACCAACTTCTTGCAGTTCTGTTAGTTGTCCAAAACGTTTGAAAGAAGCTTGACAAAAAGAAAGACAATTCTTTTAATCTATATCGGTCATTTTGAGAGTGAAACTGAAGCAACCGATAAAATCGCAGTACGCGGGAACTGAAGTAATTAATGAAATCCGGTACGGATACAAATGAAATTAAGAGCATTACATCATCGGAACTTCCAATTAAATAATGTTGAATTAATTTTAAAATAATAATATATTACATTCAACCCTTATTTCTTCTTAAAGAAAATTTTTAAATGAAATTATTTCAAAAAAGTTCTATTAATAATAATCTGAAGTTATGTATTTATAAAAAAAAAAATTAATTAATGCTGCAAAAAAAAGTTTTATTAAGAATAATGCTTTGAAGAAGTTCTAGAAAAAAATGCTCTAAAATTTCTTTAAAATGATGCTTAAAAAATAATACTAACCTGATGCTCGAAAATTCCCTGAAAAATGGTGCTTCAAGTAATGGTTTGATAAAATGATGGTTCAAAAAATTCCATTAAAAACGTTGAAGCAGAAAAGTTTCCACATCGGCAATTTTAAATACCTAATAGGATTCGTAAATAGGGTAGGCATATAAGCATTTACTACAGGGACTTTTTTCCAAGACTAGTCTCTCACATGATACTTGGCCGAAGAGTGGGCAACAAAATAGGTTATAAAATATATTGTCTCCCTTACTGGAAATAAAGGATGGTCGACTTCGATCCGAATTTACCAATCTTTTGTGTGTGCTTTACTGTGAGCTTTTCGTTTTCTGTCTGAAATTGTTAAGAAGACTCTCTTGGGAATTTCACATCTTGAAAATCGTAATGTTATTCCTATGGAGAATATTCGCAAGTCAATTACCGCCACAAATTTATTAAAAGGTTACTAGTTTCTTGTATCATTGTAAAGAACGAATGGAACTAAAAGGATAAAACTAATTTGTTTTGTGAAAATCACATATTTAGTATTTTTAATAATTTTTTTGAAGTTAGTAAAAAATGGAGTAAGCATTAAGTTCTAATTTTAAAAAATTATTAAAAATACTAAATATGAGATTTTCACAAAACAAATTAGTTTTATCCTTTTAGTTCCATTCGTTCTTTGCAATGATACAAGAAACTAGTAACCTTTTAATAAAATTGTGGCGGTAATTGACTTTCGAATGTTTTCCAAAGGAATAACATTACGATTTTCAAGATGTGGAATTCCAAGGGAGTCCTCTTAAGTGGTCGGTTTCTTGACAGGAAGCGATTTTGTGTTCTTTTGGTTGATATTTTTTTATGTATATTGGTATGTGTTTACAGGAAGTTTTACAGGAAGAGAAATTACTGATTACAAATGAGTGTGAAATACGTACTGTTGGAAAATTCTTAAGCATTGCAATAGTTCTTTTTGCACTTGCTAGACCTACAACAAAACTTTAAAAATAATTAAAATGTAAGTGTTTGTAATTTGTTAATAAGTGAAACAATGTGAAATGACAATAAAATAATATTTCTTTAACCAGTTAAAATAACTCTTAGAAGTAAGACTTAAAAGAAAAAAGACCAAAAGGCTTCATTGACGTTGCTTCAAAGAGAGGTAATCTTATCATTAGACAAGCTATAATAGGACTAACATATTTTTAATTACATTTTAAAATTAACTAATTGGCTAGTGCTTTAAATTTATTAAACAAATTTAATTTATTTTCTAAAGAAAAATATGTTTTGAAAAATTGTTTTAAGCATAAAATCGAAGCATTTACTATCTTAACAAGCAAGTAATCATTAATTGAACATATAAAGCATTGTAATAAATACAAAATACGAAAAATATATGAGTAGTCGCTAGACTTCTTCAAGAGGCAGTCAAAGACTACAAACATAAAACGGTTTTTTATAGCTACTTTTTAATTTGTACAACGCAACTCTTGACCACAAACCATCTTTTACTGAAGAAATAAAAATTGTACTTACATTAAAGCATCCTTTTAAAAGGTAGAAATAAAATTACTCGATAACTTCTAGAAATGGAAATGTTATTGTAGGATAAATAAAAATGAATGCAATACAAGTTTATAAAACTCATTACAATGATTTTGAATTTTTTGGAAATAAAGATTTCTAAAAATATTAAGAATTCAGCATTCTATTTCATAAGTGCTACAGCCTAGGCCAGGCCAAATCTTTCTCCATCAAGGTAGGATGATTTGCAGCCAGATATCCCCAACTGTTTACTCCAAACACCTTTAATTCTATTTTTCACACTTCGAAAACGGTTTCCTTTAATTCCTTGTACCCTCTATCTTCGAATTTCTTTTTAAATGAATAAAAACCTTCACGCCGAAAAACGCGTTCACTTTTGATTGTACAAAACTTCTCCCTGTGTCATTTTTATTTTATTTCTCCAAAACTAACCTATTGATTTTTCTTTCAAGAATGAGTAGCCGATTTTTTTTTTCTCAGTATATTTATTGCCAAAGTCTCGATACACATATGGGCATAAATTTAATTTAGTACTATTAGATAGGAATTTCGATTTTAATTGGTTATTCAGATTATAGTGGCATCTATTTGCCATCAAAGGTCTGATCTTAACTTTGATTCAATTAGTTTTGGTTTGTAACATGCGCAACCAGGTAAAACTGCGCAAAAAAATTCATCTCCACTCCTCCTAAATTTAACATAAAAAAGTGGAACGAGTACTTAACCGAGTAATTTTTTTGAAAAGTATAATTTCCTATACTGAATAGCTACAATAATGCACTCTAGAGCTTAGCAACTACAATAATTTTAGTTTTTCTGAGTTTACGGCTAAACTTATGCCTTTGAAGTATTCTCAAGGGCAGTAAACGTCTCTATTACATCCTGTTTAGTTCCCCCACTTATGTCGATGTTATTTGCGTAAACTAGCAGTTGTCATTACTTTTTTAAGGAATAAATGGCAGAGAGAAGACTTGTTTCTGATAGAAAACTTCATATTTACATTACCAGACATCAATTTAACTTATGATACAACATCAGGCATGAGTTCAACTTTACATTTTATGCTTCTAATTCTTATATTGCTTCAAACAGTCTGCTCCTGTTAATGTAATCATAAACTGTATGTAAAGTCTCGCCAAACATATGGTAAGTATATCCCTATTCTTTTTTCACCAAGTATATTTTAAAGCGAGTATATATCAGCTTTCTGCTACTTATAATTTGGCATTTTTTTTGTTCGGTTATTACCAGACATTTGATGCTTGAATTTTTGATTGAATTGTGTGTCAGTGAGTAACGGGCAATCGTGCGTATGCTTCGGATTTGTCGTTTTTCTTCTTTTTTTCGATACATTTCTTGAAAAAACTAGGGGGAGAGGGGTTGTCACACACTACACAACGTTAAAGTACCACTTAATAAATATATTTAATGTTTACTATGGGCTCTACAACGCTGGGGGTCCCGCGTAAGCTTGAACACCTAACTGGGACGCATGCATATCATCCCAGAGCCCTTGGCCATGAAAGCTGAAATGGTCACAGCAGGCTTTACCCCACTAACGGAATGTTGCGCTGAGGAGTTTAGCTTAGTTTATGTACACTACAAAGACAATTTCAATAAATTTAAAACCGAAACATATTAATGACATGTACTCTTGGCTCTTGTGCATCTTCTCAAACACTTTTATGACTTCCGACTTTGTAACAAGAACTTTTCAATCAAATTTGAAATGTGTAGCCCTTTTAGTTATTTAATACCTTTAAAACTAAAAAATGCTAAGTAATATGGTTTATAAATATATACTCACACACATTGTAAAGATCCATATAATATTATATAATAATACTTTTTATAGATATTTTATTAATCAAAAATTGTTTCGATAATTTTTAAAAGTCAGAAAGTCATTTTAAACCTCAGCGCGACTCTCCTTTTCCATGAGCTTAAAATAAAAGAAAAATTGGAACACATTGAAGGCCAACTATTGATAATTGTTTTGTTCTTTGAATATAATAAAATTGCAAATTTTATCTCATGGATTTTTACTACATTATCTTTTGATAATATAATCAATTTAATTAACGAGAGAAATTTATCCACCCATAATGTTCCTTTAAACCATGTTTCATCTATTGGAACAATTTAATGGAATCCATTTTAATACCTCTTGTCGGAGATTCTAGCACTTATTAGGCGAGAGATGGACAGCTTTGAAGCGATTTAATGAGCCCGAATTGCTTTGAAATTTAGCTTTGGTTGAATATTGAGAGATATTCGGTTAGCTGCCGTGTGTCCAGGTAAAGTGCACTAAGCATAGCAATGAGTTGGGCTACTTTTGCTCTGACATAATTAGTTTTTCAGTATACTTTCTTGTAGATTAGAGCTAATGTGTACTTTCAAAAGTGATCCAAGTCATTAGTCTAGATATTGCAGTTTACCTGCTCAACGGATTGGCAGTAGGATTATCTCATGGTTGTGGTTGGAGATTGAATTTAGGTAAATTCAGTTATCATATGTTTTGTATTAACCAGGTGAGTTTCATTTTTAGGGGTTAATGATGGCAAAATACATATATTATAAAAATATATTGTAAAAATTATGTTTTTAAGCATTTGAGCGTTTGTTTTTAAGCTCAATCTTGTTTTAGCTTAATGGTCTTGTTTTACCTCAACAATGGTCAACTCGTGAACTTATGGTTGTTCTTTGTTGTTAGTTTTCTTGGTATTTGCGAAACCCCCATAACTTCTTCTATTTATAATAACTTGTCGTACCCCAAGTATTACATTAAAGATTAACTTCTTTAAATTTAAGATGTAAAAGAATTTTAGGTGAAATAGGTTTAATTTAAAAATGCAGGTAATTAACGGTTTTTTTTTATTCCCACTCCAGTAAACGCTCACCATCTTTAGAACTTCTCGCTGGGATCGGAGTTTTTTTCTTTACAGAACTTGCGGTATTCCCGAGATTATTATTTAATACGATATAAATCTTGCTTTGAATATATTTCAGAGATGTACAAAAAATTAGATTAGTCATGGTATTCAGGTTGTACAATAAAATATTAGAAAGAAAAGGTTTTGATGGTACAATATATATTTCAAAATAATATTAATTATACACTGATTTTAAGTTTTAATTAGATAAAAAAATCGTGTCGCTACTAGGAATTATTTTAGAATTTATTGACGACATTTTTACATTTTACTAGGAAGATGATGGGACAACAAAGATGCGATATTTGGTCGAATTTTCTAAAGATAGCCATGATTTTATTGGCCATGTTACCCGTCGGCTTTTCCCAGAGAAGGACAAAACGCACAGCCATCATTCCGGGAGACATCATGATCGGGGCTCTGTTTCCAGTGCACGACGAGCCAGACCAGAAGCAGGCCCAAACCTTAACATGCGGCGAATTCATGGAATTTGGAATTCAGAGGGTCGAGGCTTCGCTCCAGATCCTCGACGAGATCAACAGGAACGAGACACTCCTGCCCAACATCACCCTCGGGATCGAGATCAGAGACTCGTGTTGGTATTCCCCGATAGCCCTGGACCAGAGTATCGAGTTTATCCGGGACGTCATCGATCTGAACGATGACATTCCTCCAGAAGAAGATCTCGGGACAGCTGTCCCGGTTGAGGATGTCCTGGAGTGTTCCATCAAGCCCGCCAAGAACTTGGTTGGCGTCATTGGTCCAGGGTCCAGCACTGCATCTATTCAAGTCCAAAATCTTCTGCAGCTGTTCCACATTCCCCAGATTGGGTATTCGGCGACGAGCAGAGATCTAACCGATAGCAGTTTCTATAAGTATTTTCTGCGGGTCGTTCCTTCGGACCTTTACCAAGCTCAAGTGATGGTTGATTTAGTTCGGAAGTACAATTGGACGTACGTATCTACTGTGTACACGAGTGGTAAGCTAATTTTTGTATACCCTCTGCAGCTTAGTAGTAAATTATTTAACGTCTAATAAAGTCAATTGTGAAAGTTTCAAAAGAACGATTCCTTGGTCATTTTATTACATTCTTGCACTTTCATTTATGTTTATAGTTTTTTTCGTATGCGGTGTTGAATTGAAGCGTTAATGTACTGATTAAATTTTTTTCCTCAATGAGGCTACGTTTGGGAGTCTTCTATTAATATATCTATATTTAATATTAACAGACTTGTTTACTTTCATTATATTAATTAAATTTTAATATACATAGTTCTCTCAATATTGTATATTTATTTAAAATATTATGGAGTATTTTCATTAAGTCTTCCTGTCACTGGTCGGTGTTGCAGGCAACTACGGCTC